>OX439132.1:1004908-1082408 GCA_949318235.1 Ecdyonurus torrentis | reverse complement strand
TATTTAAAGTATAGTAGATGTTTAAAAACAAATTATTATGCTACCCGAGTAAAATTTTAACGATGACACAACGATGAAATAAGAATGACAAATAAATGCGACACAAAGATGAAATAACGATGAAACGTGTCCCATTTCATCGTTATTTCATCGTTAGCCCCATGTTATTTATATGGAGTTAAAAAATAGAAATATTAGCAAAATGAGCAAAATATTTTCGACGACATTTCAATGACATAAGTATGAAACAACGATGACATAAGTATGAAACAACGATGGCATAAGTATGACACAACGACGACATAAATCAGAAATAATGACGACAAAATTATACTACTAGAAATTATCGATGAAATTTCAATGACATATGTATGAAATAAAGATGACAAAAATTTTCAGGATAAATTTTAATAATGTAAAAATATGAAATATCGACGACAAACTTTCAAAGTACACCGCGCGACCACCTCGGAGACCTGCCTGTTAAAAAAATCTAGTGCCTGCCTATATACCAAATGCTACCTGCCTAACATGAAATTTTATATACGGGGTTGGAGTTTTCTTCTTTAGTGTAGAGTCGCTCGCATTATATTATATAAAAAAGCTTTCCAAACTCAGTAACCCAGCAATTTTTAAGTCTCACTTGAAACTTGTTTTGCAGATTTCTTAATTAATTTGTAATCAAGTGAATACTTTTATGCAAATCTAAGTCAGAAAACACAATAAATCGTCATTTTTGTAGTAAATTACATATTTTATAAATAATTAAAACTTTTATTACCTGCCCTAAAAAGTATCAAAACCTCCGAAACAAACGAAAAAATAGGTATTAATTCTTGACTTTGATTTTTTTTTTTTCAAGTCTGAGAGTCACCGGAAAAAGCTACTATATTACATTGCACTACCACAAAGATTTTGTACAGGATTCTAATCATAATATGTATTTATCAAATATATTGCTTGTATTGAATAATAATTAAACGCAACAATGTATTTGCAATATTAAATAATTTTTTTTATGCATTATTTTATGCATTAAAAAAATGCTATATAAGTGATTATAATAATTGTCAGTTTTGGCACTAAATTATTACTTTCCATTTATTTATGCAATACTAAATTTTGAATTGTTTGAAACATATTAATAATATATTTTTTTAAATTTTCTTTTAATGCTTGCAATTAATTTGCCTTATCGTACGCGTGTTAAGAAATATATAACAATAAAAATTCTATCAATTTAACAATTTTTGTTACGTTTATAGAGTTAATAATAAGCACATTGACTATATTTAAAGCTGATTTAGATTGGCATAATTTTTAGTAAAATATTAAATTTCGTTACACTAATAACTAATATAATTAATATAAAATAATTATTTTATGTTTTTACAATATTGAAAAATACACACTCCGAAACCGTTTAGCATGCATTTTTGCACATAGGAAAAAAAATCTAATTATGTCGGTAGTAATTTTAATCAAACACGTTATATTAATATAGATTAATTATTTAATTATACATAATGATATTTTTCTATCAATCTACCAGCTAAAACAGAAAATTCGATGACTTAAAGACGACATAACGACGACATGAAATTTTTTGTTTTTACAAAAATGAAATAAGTATGACAGCAAAAAATTATTGATGAAATAACGATGGCAGTTTTATTTTTCAAAAACCTAAATGCGACACAACGACGACAACGATTAAAATTCAATATGTATGAAATAACGATGACACGAAGAAATAATAATTTAAATTATTATTTCTTCGTGTCATCGTTATTTCATACATATTGAATTTTAATCGTTGTCGTCGTTGTGTCGCATTTAGGTTTTTGAAAAATAAAACTGCCATCGTTATTTCATCAATAATTTTTTGCTGTCATACTTATTTCATTTTTGTAAAAACAAAAAAATTCATGTCGTTGTTATGTCGTCTTTTTGTCATCGAAATTTCATTGTTAGACATTTTTAAAAAATTATTTTTGTGACTTTGTCATACTTTGTCTTCATTAAATCGCAGTTGTGTCATCGTTATGGGACATTTCATTGAAATTTCATTGAAAAATCATAGAATTGTCATACTTAGCGTTCTACTCGGGTATACACTTTTTTATAGGGTGTATCCGTATGACATCATATTTAATGCGCTTTGATGATTAACATTACTCAGCATAAGAAAATTTTTTTTTTTTTTTTTCCCATTTTCATTGCGAAATATCAGTTAATTTTGTCTTATTATTATTTTTCTCATTAATGCTCTCAAAAAGGTTGCTTAATATTTTTATTTTTAAACTGGCAAAATGAGCCATTTTCCTATATTGCCCTTGTAATTGAGTGATTCAACATGGCGTCGACTTTAATATTAATGCATACACTCTATATCTATACTATACAGTACAGAAGTGTATAACTCTCTTATACAGCACTTTCTAACATGTTTTTGGCGTGTTTCATGTAAACATTTAAAACTTTGCACGAACTTATGTAACATAAACGTTATATTTTGTAAAAAAAAAAAAAAAAAAAAAAAAAAAAAGTTAAATAATTTAAATATAAATTATGCAGCTATACATACTTTCATTTCAGAGGAAGGAAAAAAGAAGAAGAAGAAAAGGAAAAAGTCTTTTATTATAAATTCTCATCGTTTCCTCAAGTAGTAAAAAAAACTGACCTCGTGATCATGTGATGAAGAAATGTCAATAAAATATTTAAATGAAAAGAAGTAGGTATCAATCAATTGATAGTAATCGTCATTATTGGAATTATTGAAATATTTAGTTGCATGTAGCAGATACACTTAAAAAACAACTATAAATATTTTATAATGGCAAAATGTTTTACTGATTATGTATACACTGAGAAGACACTTACGTACACTGAAAAAAGAATAATGCTAATAATTCTGCTAGCAACATTTCACTTTCATTTATTCATTATGGTAGAAATTCAATTGTTAGCATGATTTAATTATTATTTTACGGGTTATTTAAATAGAAAAGTTTGAGTCCCAATGGTTGGTATTTTGAGAAATGTTGAGTTGAGAGCATTTTTTTTTTATGCCACAATTAAAGCAATGGAGGTTATCGGTTTAAAAAATTGTTAAAAATTTTCTATGGCTTAAAACACGTAAAAGATGTCTAGTATTTCGCATTTAAATTTCTCAAAAATCGCAAAAAACGTGTTTTTCTCCATAAGCGTAATTTAAAATTAGGGGACCCTTAGCTTTCCCCGCAGCACCCCGCGCGCTAAACCGATAACGTCCATTCTCCAGACCAGACAAAATGCTCTTTTATTTCATTAAACATTAAATTGGATTTCCAAAAATACAGTTATTTTGTCCAAGAACCCAATTAAATCATGACGCCTTAAACGTATAAGAAAATTGTCACCTTATGCAACCTGCCCTGCAACACCTTTTCCATTGAACGTCACTATAGTCATGACGTCAGCAAGAGTGCATATTTTTTCGCCTACTTTACAATTTACAATTTCCCCAACAGAGCTGTTTAAAAAAATTCAGCCGTTGAAAAAATTTCTTCAGTTGGCGAACTCGTTTGAACGATTTCAACAATTAAAAAGCAAAAGAAACGCAAACCGTCTTTCAGCGTAATGGCCACCGTCTTTACTTCAAATAAAATTTGAATTTCAAAAATTATTTTAAATATGAAGGAGCATTTTTTAAGAAGTTTTATATGCACCAATATTATTTATTTTTCCTAAAGAATTTTTTAAGACTATAAAAAAACAGCATGCAAGTTGTCTATTGTCCGGTAATGGGACAATACTGTCTGTACATTTTATTCTTCTCTCAGTGTAACAGTAATAAAGATAAAATATTAAAATCAAAGATATTAAGTGATGCGTCATATTGGAAATAATAATATAAAAAAAAAGAATAATCTATACAAATTAACCTCACGGCGACCTCAATTTTCCTCTTTGTTTTTTAATATTTTTTTATTGATTAATTGACCAAGGTAGGGAAAAAAGAGGTGAAGAAGGGAGGTCAATGCTTATGCTATACAGGCAAAACATATTGGAGTTATAAATACTATTTATTGGCTTAATTGATTGATTCTTTTGTTATAAAATGTTGTAAAAAAAGTCTATATTCAAATATATATAATGTTGACTATATCATATATAATTTCAAATTGCTTATTTCTATATAGAGAGTGGAAAAATAGTCTTTAGACTATTGTAAATATTGAGACTATTGAGGGGTTTACTAAAAATGTCCACCAATCAAACGATTTCAAGCATGTACAAAATTAAAAAAAAAAAAAAAAAAAAAAACTATTCAGTGACTATACTTTAGTCTCCGAGACTATTTTATAGGGTGTATGCAGATGACGTCATATTTATTGCGCTTGGATGCCACACTGGAGTAGTGAATAATATTGCTCAGCATAGGACAAACTTCATTTAAGCCAATTTTCTTTGGGAAATTTGTTAATTTTTTGTTATTGTTATTTTTCTCACATATACTTGAGATACCAATTCCACATATTTGCAGCATCAATGCTCTCAAAAATATTGCATAGAGGTTTTAAACTGGAAAAATGAGTTATTTTCCTATGCCACCCATATGTTATTAAGTTATCCAACATGGCTTCGACTTTAACATGAATGCATGCACCCTATATAGACCTTTTTTCAGAATTTTTTTCGAGATGTTTTTCGCTATTTCTAACAAAAATAAAGTGAAAATATTAAAAGAATTGTTTTAGTATAGTGTCTAAGGATTTTTTTTAAAATTTTTTAAACGCAAAATGAAACACCATAAAACCGATATTAAAACTATTGAACTTTTTTTTTTAGAACACCAATTATTTACGATGTACTTGGTTCTAAGCCAATACGATGCCGTTCACCAGTTACGTCACTGGTAAGGTGAACAAAGTTTCAAGTGGCGATATGACACGTCGCTTTGGTGAATTATTTTTAAGCTGCGTGACCTTGGCCAAAACTTTTTCCGGAGCATCTATAACCTCTTATATATGGACCATGGCTATTCTTATGGAGTAAAAAAGGTCCATAATATACATAAGAGGTATGTACAGTCCGCGCCAGCTAAGGATGTGACCAATTACATAGCGCCTAAAAACTTCCCATCTAGTTAGTATTACCCCACCTCCTGATGACCTTGAGTGCTTGAGCGTCTATTGGCTCGTAGGTTGATTTCGATTAATCGGTAACATCCTTAGGTGGCGCGGACTGTATGTAGGTGTATACAGTCCACGCCACCTAAGGATGCGACCAATAAGAGAGCGCCTAAAAACTCTCCATTTAGTTAACATATTACCCCACCTCCTTGTAACCTTGAGAGCTTGAACGTCTATTAGTTCGTGGCTTGATTTCGATTAATCGCAAACATCCTTAAGTGGCACGGACTGTATATATAAGAGGTTAGATGCTCCGGGAAAAGTTTTAACCATAAGGTCGCGCAGCTTAAAGGAATTCACCAAAGACGTCATGCATATCACCGGGTGTATTTTTAGTCACCTTATCAGTGACGTAAGTGGTGAACGTTGGTGAGCAGCATGGTATTGGCTTAGAATCAAGTACTGTACATCCATCACAAAATAAAATTAACTGCGCCAGTTTTGTGCTCCGCTCAACCTCTTTATTATATTATGGACCTTGTGGAGTAAACAAATTCGCTGGACTACCAAATTCAAAATTTTGGTGTTGTGAACTGCCCGATATAAACTGCCTTGGTATAAAGCAAAGTTTGTTGTGCGCGAACGTGAAGTGTGTGAGTCAGGTAATTTAGAGAGCAGACCACGTGGGTTACTATAGTGTAGTCAGGCGAGGCGAGGCGAGGCGAGGCAGTCGCGAGGCAGACTTGCCGGCGTGAACAACAACTCAACTCTCTCTCTAATATGTCGTGAGCCGCACACTGCTCGAGTCGAAACCAATATTTACCTTTGCAAATGGAATGTATCACAGGTAAATAATTTAAATATAGTAGCTGTTAATAAATAAATATAAATAAATAATGGTCTTTACTGTTCAATCAAATAATTAGCAGACATACACGGAAAGATTTAATTATGTAATTTATGCTGCATTTTTGTCATTATAGCATAAATGATGCTAATTTAAGACAACAGAAATTATTATGCTGTACAACATAATATTTATGCTACATTATAATTATTGTGTACATTGAAAAAATTTTCTAAAAAGCTACTACTGTTGGATTTTGAGACAATTAAACTAAAGTTATTTACGTAATTATAAGTCCCATCAAGTGTTTTCTGATATAAATGCTTATGTTTTTCTCCGGTCTACTCCTTTAAACTGTAACGTATGTCTAAAAATAGTTTTCACGTCATGTTTTTATTTTAGTGTTAGCTGCATGTGGCTTGAAGTGCAAAGTTTCGCACACTTTCGCTAAAATAATTTGATTTGTACGTCAAACATTGCACCTAGCTGAGTGATGGTGATTCACATAAATACCGTAAAGAAGAGACTGCATGCCGTGACACCTTAAATATGTTGTATGATCAGTACAGCAATAACTTAATTACTTGTTACAGTTAAAGAAGCTTAATTGCAACATTTATATACTTATAAATAAATAACATAGTATATCAGGGATTATCAACCGGTGCTTCATAGTACAAAATTTTTAAAAATCAGATATTTAAAATATATATATATGTTAGCATGAAAACCCGAAATTGACCCAAACTAGGTATTTTTGCTCATTTCGGCTTTTGGTTCGTCACTTTTTGCCAAAACCCGAAATGCCAGTTTATTTCGGCTTTTGGTCACGAAATTTTGATCCATACTAGTTTTGAGCATTTCGCAAAAAGCAAAACCCGGTGTAAACATTTATATCTAGTTTTGGTCTTTGAATTTTGACCAGAACTAGTTGTGGTCAAAATATAAAAATCAAAAGCAGAAAAATGAACATTTCTGAACTCAAATATTTGATATAAGAATTGAGAGAGAGAGAGAGAGAGAGAGAGAGAGAGAGAGAGAGAGAGATAACACGACACGTTATAAATAAAAAAAAAGGAAAAATATTTATTTTAATTTACAATAAGAACAAGAGTGATATATTATGACTTATGACTAATTTTCCTTATATTGGTTCAAAGTTCACCAGTGGTTATCCAGTGATGACGATTTATTTTAAAATATTTGTTGTACGTATATTCAGTTGACTGTTTGTCTCTGTACTGAAAACATGGTTTATAATGTCATATTATTCGTTAGAAACAGGATAAGAAAGTGTTAGAATTTAAAAAGTTCACAACACACGTATATTGTTGGTGCGCAAATTATAAGTGAACATGGTTAGTGGTTTTATACATAGAGCTCTTAATTTACATTTAATCGTAAGTAGCCCCTTAAAACAATAATAATCTACTATTACTACTATTACTGAATGGACCACTTGCAATAAAATTATTGTAATTGTTGCAACAAGAGAAAATGGGTTTTTTGTTATTATTATTTTTTTTTTGTAAGAAATGCATAAAGAAAATTTCAAATTATTTCAAAAAGTACGCTCATTTCAAAAGTGGTTCATTGCTAGGTCAAACAGTAAGTTTATTTTTCGTATTGTCTCAATTTATATTCCCTATCTATAACCACAAGATTTAGAGATTATGGTCAGCGCATTCTAATCAAATTAATCTTTCAGACCATATATTTTGCAACTCAAGTAAAGTAATAAAATATATTGTTTTAACGCCTAAATTATAATACCAAAACATCATGCATTTATAATATAATTATAGTCTTTTATCATTGCATAAAATTCTGAGTTAAGAAATGTTCATTTTTCGGCTTTTGATTTTTCTATTTTGAACACAACTAGTTCTGGTCAAAATTCAAAGACCAAAACTAGATATAAATGTTTACACCGGGTTTTGATTTTTGCGAAATGCTCAAAACTAGAATGGATCAAAATTTCGTGACCAAAAGCCGAAATAAACTGGCATTTCGGGTTTTGGCAAAAAGCGACGAACCAAAAGCCGAAATGAGCAAAAATACCTAGTTTGGGTCAATTTCGGGTTTTCATGCTAACATATATATATATATATATATATATATATATATATATATATATATATATATATATATATATATATATATATATATATATATATATATATTATTTGTTTACAATTTAAATAATAATAATAGTTCTTTATTGGGTTTAGATTGTGAATAGTACATATAGCAAAAAAAAAAAAAAAATACAACAACAAGTATAAGTAACCCAATGGGTGATGAGAAAAGGGCAAAATGCCTATACACTATAGTGATCTCACTCCTTTATCAGAAAAACTGCTTCGTCAATATAAATAAGATATATATAAAAACAAACATATATTAACAATTAGACAGGAGGTTATAGATTACAATTGAAGAGGGGCTCTAGCCATAACTGGCAATGAGTTATACAAAGAAACAACTCTGGGAAAAAATTAACTTGTATATAAGCAGAGTCGCCCCTTGGACAATCCAAAGTAATAGAACTACCGCGTAAGCCAGAGCGCCTCTCTTTAATAAATTATTTATTTACATCAAAAACATTAAAGTCATACTTATTGGAAATAAAATAAAAAAATCCTTACAAAAAGATAATTTTCATAGATATTGTGTTTCTGAATAATAATTTTTTAAATTTTAGTTACGATATGGTTTTGTATCGGAAAAAAAAAAAAAAAAAAAAAAAACGAAAAAACAACAACTAGCTATCCAGGTAGTAAAGGCTATAACTAAAAAATGATAACTATACAGGTGAAATAGTTATGCAGGGAAGTAGAAAAAGTAAATCTTATAAAAATGATAACTCCAGGTGAAGTAGCTATCCAGGTAATATAAGGTAAATCTTATAAAAATGATAACTCCAGGTGAAGTAGCTATCCTTGGAGTCAGTATTAAATATTTACCTGCCTATATTTCTATTTCTAAAACCAATATATTATGTGTCCTCAATCAAATTAACATGACATCCAATAACAAAACCAAGTGTGACCTGCTTGTTCTGTACGAGTGTTAGAGGCCGGGTGTTCGACAATATGGGACATCAATTTTATTATCCGAGATAAAATGTAATAATTTAAACTGTAAGAGATTGTAAATAAATTGAAGTACTCAATAAAATGATCTTATCATCGAGGCAAGAAAATAAAGTACGTGTTTGGAAGTAGCGCATTGCAGAGAGGCGATATATCTAACCTTCATCCTTTGGTTGGTTGTGCACTTGGTTCTTTGTTTATCTAAATGTTCGTTTATGTATTTTGATTTTAAATATCTATCTATCTGGTAGAGCTGACGGGAATTTGTCACAATCTTGAACGCAGTAGTTATAGTGATTTGGTTAAATTATTGGCTTATTATGCTTTTTTCCAGATATTTCGGTTCAAATTAAATAATTGAGAAAATGTATTTTTTATCTTTAAAACCCCATTTATTTCTCATATCTTTAAAGGTTTTTTAATTTAAAAAAACAACAACTTTTTATATTAATATTACCTTTTATTAGGTTGGATTTAAAAAAATGTACATCTTCTTTCTATTACCATAAATACGAATAGCACGTTTTTTAATTAAATTAAAACAACTGCCAAAATTTTTAAAATATTAGTTCAAAAATATGTATTTTTTAATGTGCAAAACTACAGTCGTTGCACCTTTTTTTATTATTATAATTTTTTTATTTCTCCTATACCTGATTAATCGATCGACTAAATACTTTTTTTATTATTTAAGGGGGTAGGTGACCGACTGATATCTCGCAAACTAGGACGGTTGTGAATAATAATAATAACACAAAGTAAAGAAGAAAATGTTACTTAAAATTTTAGTTATGTCAAACATGTGAAAACACGATCAAATATTTAAGTTATTACACTTTAAATATAACATGTAAATGTGGAAATTCAAATTTGAGCGGGAAATTTTAGTCAAATTAGAAACTTTTGTACAATTAAAAATATTATTAAAATTTTTGTTGGTATGAAAAAAATATAATTTAAATTTACTTTGTTTTATTTGATAATTATAGTGTTTGTTTTATTGGAATTAAATCATGTACAAAAAATTATTGGGAAAATATAGTTGTTCTTTTAGCGATTTCCGGTCCAAGTCGGTCCCCCACCGCCTTAAACAGATTTTCCACAGCTCCGTTACATTTCTTACTGATTTATGTATTGATATATTGATGTATTGATTGATTGCAGGGTGTACGGCAGTGCTGTTCTACTACTGCTACCCTTGGTGGTCACAGGGTCACTCTTCACCCAGGACGTACACGTGGACAATAGCTCGACAGGACGCAATCACTTGACACCGCCGCCTCACAAACATGTCGGCATACACGTGGCTAACTGGCGCTGGGATGAGATCGGAGTTTTCTTCACCTTCACTGCGTTCATCGTGGTCACGGGACTCGCTAAAGTCGGTGAGTGCGACCAGAAAATAATTATTAGTGGGTGGTTTAAGAACTAATATAACAAATATAAATTACGTAATTTATGCTGCATTAAATAATAACTATTAATAACTACACTGTACAACATAAATGATGCTGCATAGAGCTAGCATAATTATTATAAGTATATAGCTATTTTTATTCTTGAAGTGTTATAATATTTTTAAATTGTTAGTCAACAATGGCTTTTCTAATAGTGATCATGGTGTTATAAAAACTCCCGAAATTGCGATCTTAAAATTGTAATTATTCACGCGCTGAGAGCAACCATTTATAGCGACTTAGAACCTACGTCACAGCTACAACTTGCTCTCACTCTAGCTTGATGTTTAGTGACTTAGAACCTACGTCACAGCTACAACTTGCTCTCACGTAAAAACATTTTATATACGTAAAATATGATGTCAAGTTGCGAGAGCAAAAATAAGCAGGATAACTTCTGCTCGCGCCAAGCTAGCGTGAGAGCAAGTTGTAGCTGTGACGTAGGTTCTAATAAGTCGCTAAACGGCGGTTGCTCTCAACGCGTTAATAAATAAAGTTCTAAGATCGTGATCTTGGTAGTTTTAATAACACGAATGATCACTATTACAAAAGCCATTGTTGACTATAACACTTTAAGTTGAAACAAAAAGCCATGAAAATCGTTTGCCAAATACTTTGTTCTAACATGTATATATAATGTTAATTGCTTTGATCTGCTTGGGCCAATAAAAATATTTCTATACTTTCTAATTATTTTCATATCATGTTGGTTCTATCATGAGTCAATTAAATGATGTGCAAAATATATATTCACAAAACTACACTAAAAATACTGTTTATATAAAAACATGATAAAATAAAAAAATTAGGTGCTCTATATGTGTGATGAATATATTAAAAAAATATAAATAAATTATCATAATATAAACATTGAAAATATGTACATGACAAAAAAAGTTATTGAAAACCAAAACGTCACTCGCGAGGTCAACTATGCAAGGTCACGAACCACACACGTTGGCCAGCTTATTTTGACGAGGTGAAAATTGATTGTGTCAGCAACTATTGATTTCTCCCCCCCCCCCCTCCCCAATCCTTTGTCTTCTACACTCCACGTATAAACATCATTAAATTTTTATAAAATAAATTGAAGCAACATTTGAACTGCGGTACTTTTGATTTAGAAGATGTTTGCATACATTTTATTACACTGAAAGAAAAGTTAAGACAAATTATAAATTGAATGCCCGAGTAAAATTTTAACGATGACACAACGATGAAATAAGAATGACAAATAAATGCGACACAAAGATGAAATAACGATGAAACGTGTCCCATTTCATCGTTATTTCATCGTTAGCCCCATGTTATTTATATGGAGTTAAAAAATAGAAATTTTAGCAAAATGAGCAAAATATTTTCGACGAAATTTCAATGACATAAGTATGAAACAACGATGACATAAGTATGAAACAACGATGGCATAAGTATGACACAACGACGACATAAATCAGAAATAATGACGACAAAATTATACTACTAGAAATTATCGATGAAATTTCAATGACATATGTATGAAATAAAGATGACAAAAATTTTCAGGATAAATTTTAATAATGTAAAAATATGAAATATCGACGACAAACTTTCAAAGTACACCGCGCGACCACCTCGGAGACCTGCCTGTTAATAAAATCTAGTGCCTGCCTATATACCAAATGCTACCTGCCTAACATGAAATTTTATATACGGGGTTGGAGTTTTCTTCTTTCGTGTAGAGTCGCTCGCATTATATTATATAAAAAAGCTTTCCAAACTCAGTAACCCAGCAATTTTTAAGTCTCACTTGAAACTTGTTTTGCAGATTTCTTAATTAATTTGTAATCAAGTGAATACTTTTATGCAAATCTAAGTCAGAAAACACAATAAATCGTCATTTTTGTAGTAAATTACATATTTTATAAATAATTAAAACTTTTATTACCTGCCCTAAAAAGTATCAAAACCTCCGAAACAAACGAAAAAATAGGTATTAATTCTTGACTTTGAAATTTTTTTTTTTCAAGTCTGAGAGTCACCGGAAAAAGCTATACTATATTACATTGCACTACCACAAAGATTTTGTACAGGATTCTAATCATAATATGTATTTATCAAATATATTGCTTGTATTGAATATTAATTAAACGCAACAATGTATTTGCAATATTTAATAATTTTTTTATGCATTATTTTATGCATTAAAAAAAAGCTATTTAAGTGATTATAATAATTGTCATAGTGTTGGAACTAAATTATTACTTTCCATATATTTATGCAATACTAAATTTTGAATTGTTTGAAACTTATTTATAATATATTTTTTTAAATTTTCTTTTAATGCTTGCAATTAATTTGCCTTATCGTACGCGTGATAAGAAATATATAACAATAAAAATTCAATCAATTTAACAATTTTTGTTATGCTTATAGAGTTAATAATAAGCACATTGACTATATTTAAAGCTGATTTAGATTGGCATAATTTTTAGTAAAATATTAAATTTCGTTACACTAATAACTAATATAATATAAAATAATTATTTTATATTTTTACAATATTGAAAAATATACACACTCCGAAACCGTTTAGCATGCATTTTTGCACATAGGAAAAAAAATATAATTATGTCAGTAGTAATTTTAATCAAACACGTTATATTAATATAGATTAATTATTTAATTATATATAATGATATTTTTCTATCAATCTATACCAGCTAAAACCGAAAATTCGATGACTTAAAGACGACATAACGACGACATGAAATTTTTTGTTTTTACAAAAATGAAATAAGTATGACAGCAAAAAATTATTGATGAAATAACGATGGCAGTTTTATTTTTCAAAAACCTAAATGCGACACAACGACGACAACGATTAAAATTCAATTTGTATGAAATAACGATGACACGAAGAAATAATAATTTAAATTATTATTTCTTCGTGTCATCGTTATTTCATACATATTGAATTTTAATCGTTGTCGTCGTTGTGTCGCCTTTAGGTTTTTGAAAAATAAAACTGCCATCGTTATTTCATCAATAATTTTTTGCTGTCATACTTATTTCATTTTTGTAAAAACAAAAAATTTCATGTCGTCGTTATGTCGTCTTTTTGTCATCGAAATTTCATTGTTAGACATTTTAAAAAAATTATTTTTGTGACTTTGTCATACTTTGTCTTCATTAAATCGCAGTTGTGTCATCGTTATGGGACATTTCATTGAAATTTCATTGAAAAATCATAGAATTGTCATACTTAGCGTTCTACTCGGGTGTGTACTTTCTCTCTATTCTACACGGAAAAAATTATCTAAAGAGTTCATACTTAGACTTTTTTCATATTAAATTCTTTAGATACATACTAAACTTTTTAGAATCTAAAGAGTTAACTATTTACCGCTAAAGAATTTACGTTTGTACTAACGAGTTACTCTTTAAACTTTTTGCAAGAGAGTTATTGTTTAGTACTAAAGTCGAGTTATTGATATGTATCTAAATAATTTATTAAATTTATGTTTTCCGTGTACCAGTTCAAGTACAGCCTTATATATCGCGTTGCCTGAGTCAGTTCCCGTGAGATCACCGAAGTTCAGCAACATCGAGCGTGGTCCGTACTTGGATGGGTGAACGACTGTAAAAAGTCTCGTACACATTCAAGTGCTGAAGCATAGCTGTACTCACATGATGGCATGACCATAGCATGTGCTCCCTTAATTGGGTGCTGCCATCATGTGCGCCCTTTAAAACTGAAACACCATTTCACGTTAATGAGCACTGGTCTGACCTTACACACCTCTGGTATTTGGAGCCCAAAATAGTGTAAGTGCGGGGTCTACGTTGTGATATAGAAAGTGGGTTTATATCAGTTAAAATGAAAAATGATTTAAATTTAAATGCTAAAATACAGTAATATGTACACAAAACCCGCATGTGTGTGTGGTACAAAAAAAAATTACAAAACAATTTGTGCTATAATGCATCGTATGCATAAATAAAAAAAAAAGCATAAGGATCAACAATGGTTTGATTCTTACGTAAATTCAAATAATTCTTCTAATTAGCTACTTAAGAAAAATTAAGAAAAAAAATTGTTAAGTGAAATCAATTAAGAAAATTCTTATAAGTGTAACAATAGTTTCATTGTGAACACCAATCGTTCTTAAGTGGAAAAAAGAAAAAAATTAGCATTTTCACTTCAGAAAACTAAGAAAAAGTCCATTGTGAATAAGGCTTTACATAGCATAAGTATTATGTTGTACATATAGCATAACTATTTATATAAATCTAATGTAGCATTATTATGCTATGATGATATAACAGCAACATAAATTATATAATTTGTTATTTTCGTGAATAATGATTAGACCAAAACTGGTTATAAAATTAATGGAACACTTGCAATGAACGAAATATTTAAAAAAAATTGAAATATTCTTAATACATTTCTTATGGTATAAAATCGTTTTCACTGACTTGTTATGCAACAATTAAAAACATTTTATTGCAAGTGGTCCATTGTCTATAGGCCAACAAAGATCTTATTTCTTGTACAAGATAATGAAATCTGTTGTTCTTAAAAATTTTGTTACTTCTATCTCTATCAGTTTACTGACACAAATCAATAAATCACTATCAATAAAAACTACCCCCCCCCCAATTCTCGTAGTATATTAAAGTTTAAACAAAATGACCTATCTGCTTTCATTATCCTTGACATTTAAAACTCAATGGTAAAAATAAACTTCGTATATAAAAACAATTTCAGGTTCTCTGCCAATTAAATAAGGGAGGATAAAAAATGGAAATTAAAAAATAATTGTCTTGACATTAATTAATTAAATAAATAAAATGTTATTATTTTTATTATCAACCATGTAATATGTCAGATTAAAGAATATCACGAGTGTAATGATAAATGTGTATGTTTGTTATGTAGTGGCCTATGTACTAGGTACCACTTACTTCATTGTCCATCTCGGACCCTATCATTAAGTCAATATGCAAAAACTGTAGACTTATAGAGTGCAATGTAAATATATATATAAGTACACCTTGGTGTTTAATAAATAAAATAATTATCAACTTATGGAGCAAAATACATTTTTTTTTAAATTTATCCATACATGTTCCAGTGTCATTTTTATTATTATTATTTTTAAATTATATGTAATTTTGATATTTTATTTTTCAGCTTTCCACCACGCACACTGGCTGTCATCTAGGATACCTGAATCATGGTGGGTACCACATTTATTTGTACTCTATCAAGAAATAAAATTTTACCAAAAATTCAAAAATTCAGGCGTAATGAGAGAAATAAAAAAGTGTTAAAAAAAAAAAGTTGAATCTTGGTGAACATATAAAAGTGCACATTTTATGATGAATACAATAACATTAATAATTACTATTTCATTATAATTAAATAATTATTATATAATATAAATCATTTATAAATATAAGAATCCAATTCATTTCTCCAAATATTTGTCTGTAACTTTACTTTGACAAGTTTCTCGTTTTTACATGATGAGTTAATGAGTTAACGATGAGTTAAAAGTTTGTAATTTATGTAATATAAAACAGCTGGGTTAAATTGAGACCTTTGATGACTGATTTAGCCTGTATTTACTGTACTGTATTTACTATTTATTAATGATAATTTTTTAAATATATCATGTTTTGTTTTGTTCCAGTCTCATGATCATTATGGGGATCGCTGTGGGCGGAGTGCTTTAGTAAGTATTTAGTAACTCCCCCCGTACACTAAGAAATACTTATTGTTAGTGAGAATTACATAAATTAAGTAAATATACACAGATAAAATGGACCCTATTGATAGACAATTACACGTAGAAAATAAATATTTAATTATTAAAATAATTACTTTTTCATTTGTATACAAGCCTAATTTCAGCTTAAAATTTTAATGACTTCATAATTTTAGCAAAAGAATATTAATAATGCTGAACAGCGAAATAAGTATACTGTACAGCATAAATACTATTTATCTACAAAAAAACCACATTTATGCTGTTGTATAAATGGATAAATTATTTTATCTGTGTTCAAAGCACATGTTGTTTTATGTGGTCTATGGCTTTAACATAGCGACAACTATAACGTTACTATTTTTACTTTATACCATACTGTGCTTTGTACTGACTAAAAAAACAATATCAACTGACGAAATGAGAGAAAGAAAAATTAAAATAACCTTTTAATTATAAATGAGTAAATATAAGCACATTATTAACTTTATAAATGGTTAAATTTATGAATAATCATAAAAAATACATCTCGTCTAAAAAGTTGTTAGCGTTATAGTTAACGCAAGTTAATGTTAAAGGTAACGTTATAGTTGAGGACAAATTAGAGTTAACGTTACCGTTATAGTTTTATATGAAATTAACTTAACGTTAACGTTATAGAAAATTTAGGTAACGACTACAAGACTGACTTTAAAAAATAACAACATTATGCTATAATATACTGTACAGTGTACTTATAATAAAATACATATAAACACAGTATAATTCTATAATATACTGACGTACATATAAACACAGCATAATTTACGTAATTAATTCTTTACGTGTACAACAATATTTTGTGACATATATGTCAAAGTTAATACGGTTTATTTATACGTAAGTTTCATGCAGGGGAAAAAAAGGTTTCTTGTGTCTAGACAACTCCAAACCTGTAAAAAATCCAAACCCGTAAAAAAAAAAGTTGTGTTTTTGAATAGACGATTATTTAATTTAATATTATATACAGAAAAAGCGTGATGCATGTGAATGTCGCGGTGCTCTCTCTCTCTCTCTCTCTCTCTCTCTCTCTCTCTCTCTCTTAGTGATACAGCATGGTACACACGAAAACCAACCATAATTAAATTAATAAATGTAGCTTGTAAAATTATGTCTGCAACCAAATATATCGTGCTTTAATTATTCTGTATGGAAAAAAAAGAAATATAATTATAAGAGAAAGTTATAATGAGAAATGAAAATATTTCGTTAAACGGGTAGTTTAAAAAATAGGAGAAATGGAGGAGAGAGAGAGAGAGAGAGAGAGAGAGAGAGAGAGAGAGAGAGAGAGAGAGAGAGAATTTTTTTTATTTATTTTATCACATGTAAACTTAACAAATTGTGTTGCAAAATATAGTTATGTGCTTTAAAAATTAATTAGAAATACTTAACAAACTCAAAAATAAAATATTTACGTATATGAATCAATTCAAGATAATGCCCTCTTTTAGAATGTAAAATAAAATTAAACACTAAAATGTTTTGGTCTTTCTCATTATGCTAGTATACATTTCTCCATAGTCTACGCTGTATATAGCATAAACATCACATTATGGACATTTATGCTATATTGTGCAGTTTATGCTGGCTTAAATGTGGTGTTTATGCTATATTTATGCATATGTTTATATGCATATGCTATATATTTGTGCTATGTTTATGCTATGTTGTGCAGTTTATGCTGCCTATGATGTGGTGTTTATGCTATATTGTAATGCCATATTGTGTACACGGAAAAAATTATCTAAAGAGTTACTATTTAGACTTTTTTCATAATAAATTCTTTAGATACAAACTAAACTTTTTAGAATCTAAATAGTTAACTATTTACCACTAAAGAATTTACGTTTGTACTAACGAGTTACTCTTTAAACTTTTTGCAAGAGAGTTATTGTTTAGTACTAAAGAGTTATTGATATGTATCTAAATAATTTCTTAAATTTATGCTTTCCGTGTAGTTTATGCTGTTTACATGTACATTACGATGTTTATGCTATGTTGTGCAGTTTATGCGGTGTCCAGAGTGAGGAGCAGGCAGAGATGACGTCACAGCAGATATCAATGACGTCATCAACACATGAAGATCTGACAGAGGAACCTCCTGCATTCGTCTTACCTACCTTCACACCTAGGCTGTTCTTTCTAGTACTGCTACCCCCGTGAGTATCAGGAGCAACAACTCCCAATCATATAGGTGGCACATGGAAAACTAAAAACCTCAATTTTACCATTGAGAGAAAGTGCGGTTATCGTTCTTAAAAGTCATAACATTCCATGCTTTCGATTTAATACCTTCCTTCCTCCCCTTGAATTTAATACCTTCCTTCCTCCCCTTGAATTTAATACCTTCCTTCCTCCCCTTGAATTTAATACCTTCCTTCCTCCCCTTGAATTTAATACCTTCCTTCCTCCCCTTGAATTTAATACCTTCCTTCCTCCCCTTGAATTTAATACCTTCCTTCCTCCCCTTGAATTTAATACCTTCCTTCCTCCCCTTGAATTTAATACCTTCCTTCCTCCCCTTGAATTTAATACCTTCCTTCCTCCCCTTGAATTTAATACCTTCCTTCCTCCCCTTGAATTTAATACCTTCCTTCCTCCCCTTGAATTTAATACCTTCCTTCGTCCCCTTGAATTTAATACCTTCCTTCGTCCCCTTGAATTTAATACCTTCCTTCCTCCCCTTGAATTTAATACCTTCCTTCCTCCCCTTGAATTTAATATCTTCCTTCCTCCCCTTGAATTTAATACCTTCCTTCCTCCCCTTGAATTTAATACCTTCCTTCCTCCCCTTGAATTTAATACCTTCCTTTCTCCCCTTGAATTTAATACCTTCCTTCCTCCCCTTGAATTTAATATATTCCTTCCTCCTCTTGAATTCATCAGCAAGTATTTAAACCACAGATGTATTGAATTAGCTGTAAAAGAAATAAAATAAAGTATAAAATAAATATAATATTATAAAAAATAAAAAATACATAGAAGGATAGTCAAAATCAGCAGCAATGTTTTACCACAATCATCGAACCGTGCAATACAAACTATAGTAGAATAACAAACATAACTTTTAATTTTTTTTATCCCAATAATGAAGTCTGTGACTAAAACCGTAATTAATTTTGTTCTACAGGGTGATCTTAGAGTCAGCATACTCTCTGTATGACCGCGCCTTTGCAGACAACCTGTACACTGTACTACTGTACGCCGTAGTGGTGAGTTACTTCAGATGTGGGTACTTATAACATATATGTGGGTCGATCTATGTAGAAAATAAACTACATGATTTGTGCTGCATTTTATGTATATAGCATAAATATGGTTATTTGTAACGCTACAAAACGGAATCCGTGCCGGAAAAGGGTACCACGTACTGTTTAAAAGTAGCTCAGGCCCGATGTAACTCTAAATACATGTAAGCTCGTTCTATAAACTACACACAAATATGGAGCCAGCTTCGAAAATGTTCTTTTGTTAAAAACAGCTGGATATGACGTCGTTACCTGTTTACTACGTTTATACATATGGTCGATCATTGTTAGAACTTTGAACTTGATAAAAATGAAAGAAACTCACAAAAAAAAGTTCCATACGAACCATGCGACTCACTTTTATCGGCTCAAAAAAGAATATCAACCAATGAACGTGGTTTATTTTGTTGGTCAGCCAATCACTGTTATTGAGATTCACTTTACTTTACAGAACGAGCTTTAGAGTTACTTTGGGTCAAGCCCAGCTTGCTGCTGGCGCGAACTTTTCTCCCCACTTTACCGTCATTTGATTTCCGTTTCCAGCACTTTCATTTTTTTTTTTTTTTACGTACAAAAAGAAAAAAACAACAACTTATTTTTAAGGTTAAGTATATATCGCTTTAATCAACATAATATAAAAATGTTAGTAAACATTAAACAAATTGGCAGTAATAATTAAACAAAATCAGCACATTTCACTTTTATTATTATTATTATTTTGTTTACTACAATAATATAAAAATTGTTACTGCAATCAGAACTAACAAATTATATTATTTACACAAATACCAACTTTTTACCTTTGCTTTTAATTACAGCTGTAAATTTAAACCGGTTCGAACACCCGCCCGGGCCAAAATCTTCGGGTGCTCGTTTTTTTTTTGAAAATGGCCAGATTAAATTAAATCACACGTTATTGGGTAAAGATGCCTAATAAATGTACCTAAACGGTACCTAAATAAATGTACCTAAACTGTACCTAAACAAATGTACAGAGTCTTGTATTGCTCCTCTTGATAGTAAGAGATTGGAAAATAAATAACTTTGAAAGAGTTGTTGTATGGTATGATCTATATATGGTTCATTTTTATTTTCAGTGTTTGTTGTTATATAGACAGCTTTAAGAATTCTATTATATTAATAGTATAAAACGACAGATCAATACCATGACGTCACTTCAACTGACCACCACTCTGATAAATTTATCAGTAAATTGAAAACTCAAGTGTAATGTGATAAAAGACACTCAAATTACGTTGAAGTCTATAGACCGCTTGCACTCATATTTAAGAGCCGCCATTTTGTTGGTCAGGAATACATAGGCCAGCATAGGAAAAACATCATTTTTATATTTTTAATAGCAAAAGAAGCTTCAAACCTCAATCAAAGCCTTATTTCTAGCTCCTAATAAGCTCGAAGGATATGAGAAAAATTTGTTGAGTTGAAATAAACTATTTTTTATGTGAAAAATTAGGAGAAATGATGTTTCCCCTATGCTGGACAATGCATTAGGCACCACAAACATGGCGACAAAGCACAAGGATGTGCAAGGGGTCTATACAGAACTTTCAAATGTAAAATTATTTCCATTGTTGCCATTATTTCCATTATTCCATGCCAAAGACATAAAACGTATAAAATCTTGTATCTTACAGCAATTCAATCAAGTTTCTCATAACAAATACAGTAATGGTGTTCGTAAACCTGTTTGGGGCATGCTCCAAAAATGCGCAATTGCATTTAAAAAGCATTGGCTGATTGTCATTTTTTTGTGTTCTGGAACACGAAGAACAGGGTTTACGAACACCATTACTGTCACTTGATCAAGATACATAAGGACACGCTCGGCCAATTTGGGCCACCGCGAAATTCAAAATGTGTGTCTAAGCCAATCAGCGCCCGAGTTGAAGGTCACGTGATCAATATTGAACAATGACAATGCCGCTAAAAATAACATGAAACCAGTTGTTGTCCCTATCTTGACTGGATGTAACAATGGAAAACTATGAAAATAATTAACATGAAAGTCGTCTATAATCATATTTCTACTAATATTCCACTTTACCATTTCAGGGGACGTTATTTAACACCTTCGCAATCGGTGAGTTGTTGTTATATTTCTTTATTATTTACTTTTTTGTTAAAACACAATAGAACTCATTTTGTAAGAGGTTTTAGTTGAGAAGAAAGAAAACACTTTATAAAATATGACATACCCTCTTCAAAAGTTGACATCTAATTTTGATATCACTTTTCTCATTGATTGTTTGCACAAATTTCAAAACCATTAATCAAGTAAAGTTGCAGTCTTCTATTTTAAAAATTATGTGACATATTTTTAACACTTGTTAGCCTTGTCAGGAAGAATTATTAAGTTTTAACATTAACTTTCCTACATTCAATTTTGTATACGTAATAATATATTTTTTTTCTTGTGAGGAAGTTTGAAAAAGGATTCGATTGCATTTTTCAGCCACATTTTTGCTAAACTTTGGCTTTTTATTTATAATTTTCAGCAATTCTCTCTATACTTGTGTCTTTGACCGTTCATGTGTTTTTATAATTTCTTTTGTTGTATAAATATTTATTATTTCATATTACTATATAGAGTACTCTAGAAGGGGGGAGTATACGCGCACCCTTTGTTGGTTTTTTTTTTTGATCACGAAAAATTGCGTAAGTAATGGGAAAAATCGCGATTTTGAAACGTCATAACTATTGAAGGATGGAAGTTACAGCATTGAAATTTTCACAGAACAAACTTCATTTTATGGCCATTTTATGTCTAAAATTGCAAAACCCTCAGTTTACTAAAAATTAAATTTTGTTAAGCTTTAAAAATATCATATTTTGAAATTCAATATTCAACGCTCATTGGCTAATGCGCTCCAACAATGAAAAATAAAATGTAAACAAACTCAAAAATCTTGTGCTTCACGGAAAACATAAATTTAATAAATTATTTAGATACATATCAATAACTCTTTAGTACTAAACAATAACTCACTTGCAAAAAGTTTAAAGAGTAACTCGTTAGTGCACACGCAATTTCTTTAGCGGTAAATAGTTAACTCTTTAGATTCTAAAAAGTTTAGTATGTATCTAACGAATTTATTATGAAAAAAGTCTAAATAGGAACTCTTTAGATAATTTTTTCCGTGTTGCTTAAAAACTACAGCGTTCACGAAAAAGAGAACAAAAATAAACAGTAAATAACGGGTTTTGCGAATTATTACGACTTTTGAATTTATGTTATTTTTTTGGCCAAATAATAAAGTTTCATATGTGAAAGTTTCATAATGTGACAACGTTTTGGCAAAATTTTATGAGTGTTCAAAATCTTATTTTTTCCCATTACTTACGGTCATTTTCAGAACAAAAAAGAACATTTAAATAACATTTGACTGACGACAATGAAATTTTTGGGCATATCAGGTAATCAGATTTGAATATTTCGATTTAACAACCAATGAAAGGGCTTTAAAAATTCTGCTGGATCGCGTATAATCCCCCCTTCTAGAGTACTCTACTACTATAGTACTATATAAACTATTTTGATTTTTTTGCTCTCTCTCTCTCTCTCTCTCTCTCTCTCTCTCTCTCATACTCTGAAATTACTGAAAATACCAACAAAAACAATACAAATTCAATTCAATTCAAAATAGGCTTTATTGCAAAAAAAAAAAAAAAAAAAATTAAAAAATCAAAGCGCGCCTGCAAAGTTAGAAGTTATGCAACCAGTTGCATACTTATGTCGTAAAATTTGCCTACATTTTAGGATACTTATTACTGTTCGTATTATTCATTCATTCATTCATTCATTCATTCATTCATTCATTCATTCATTCATTCATTCATTCATTCATTCATTCATTCATTCATTCATTCATTCATTCATTCATTCATTCATTCATTCATTCATTCATTCATTCATTCATTCATTCATTCATTCATTCATTCATTCATTCATTGATTGATTGATTGATTGATTGATTCATTGATTCATTGATTCATTCATTGATTCATTTATTTACCTATATATTTATTTACTTATGATTATGACGACAACGATGAGTTACGAAACACAAGGTTAGAACTGTGATATAGAAAGTTATGAGTTCGTGTCAGCATAGATATTAAATCTGGAATGTCATATGGAGTATGTAGTTAGTTGTCACGACAGAGAGAGAGAGAGAGAGAGAACTATTTATTAACCTGTCTCATTGCGGCAACATGCAAACAACCGCAGTCCTGCCTCGCAACGTAACGTATATTATTACACCATAATTTTAGAAAACAAAAAAACAACCTTAAACACGCAGTAAAATGTAAATTTTTTAAACATGACTATTAGCAGCTATTTAAGATACTTAATTGAGACTTAATCTTAACTTAATGTAAAATTAAATGAAATTAACATAATTTTAGCAATAAATTAGTTAATGTGTATTATATCGGTATAGGATATACTTATTAGAGCACTAAATTGTTGTGATAAAAAAAATAAAAATAAATAAATAAATAAAAATTAAAATAACAAATTAAAAACAATATCATAATGTTTTTTTTATTATGTTTTGGTAACGTTAATTTCTAATTTTTGTGTAAAACAATGAAGCATAATTGTTTTGTATAATGACTGTAGGATTATATAAATTAATTGACTTTGATATTTTGCAGGTGCTCTGCTGTACCTCGTGTCTACTATAGGTATCATGGGTAGCATGAGTGGTTACGGTGGCCTAACTCTGCTGGATGCTTTCGTGTTCTCCGCTCTCATCTCCGCTGTGGACCCCGTGGCCGTGCTTGCTATCTTCCAGGAAGTCGGAGTGAACAAAGATCTGTACTTCCTTGTCTTTGGAGAGTCACTGCTTAACGGTAAGTTAATCACGTCTCGTCGCATCCCATCATATCCCGTTCCATCGTGTCCCATCCCATCCCATCCTATCCTATCCAATCCTATCCTATCCTATCCTATCCTATCCTATCCTATCCTATCCTATCCTATCCTATCCTATCCTATCCTATCCTATCCTATCCTATCCTATCCTATCCTATCCTATCCTATCCTATCCCATCCCATCCCATCCCATCCCATCCCATCCCATCCCATCCCATCCCATCCCATCCCATCCCATCCCATCCCATCCCATCCCATCCCATCCCATCCCATCCCATCCCATCCCATCCCATCCCATCCCATCCCATCCCATCCCATCCCATCCCATCCTATCCTATCCTATCCTATCCTATCCTATCCTATCGATAAACTTGCTTACTTTTCTAAATTGCTTTTAAAATCGCTTAAACCGCACTATATAATTACCTAAATTAAATTTTAACAGAAGTCAGTGGCAATGATGTTTTCCTATGTCACCACCCAGATGACTGATGAGATATACCAGACTTGATTGACTTGCGTATGTTTAACAGACGCCGTGACGGTTGTGCTGTACACCACCATGGTCACCTTCACTGAGATGCCGGTCATCCAGGGAGAACAGTACGCACTAGCTGTCCTTGCGTTCTTCACGGTCAGCTGTGGAGGTCTCGCGGTGGGCTTGGTCTTCGGTCTTCTGACAGCGCTCATCACTAGGACCACGCAGGACTGCAGGGGTAAGTCATACAAAGTGACAGTTTGTCTAGGAAGCAGTACCTGATTAAATAATGTATTGTGTGTATATATATATATAT
This sequence comes from Ecdyonurus torrentis, assembly GCA_949318235.1. Lineage (NCBI taxonomy): Eukaryota > Metazoa > Arthropoda > Insecta > Ephemeroptera > Heptageniidae > Ecdyonurus > Ecdyonurus torrentis. Next base: position 1,057,158 of record OX439132.1, on the reverse strand, counting down.
ATATATATATATATATATATATATATATATATATATATATATATATATATCTCTTTCTTTTAATTAATGAATGAATGAATGAATGAATGAATGAATGAATGAATGAATGAATGAATGAATGAATGAATGAATGAATGAATGAATGAATGAATGAATGAATGAATGAATGAATGAATGAATCAATGAATCAATGAATCAATGAATGAATGAATGAATGAATCAATCAATGAATCAATCAATGAATCAATCAATGAATCAATCAATGAATGAATCAATGAATGAACGAACGAACGAACGAACGAACGAACGAACGAACGAACGAACGAACGAACGAACGAACGAATGACAAACATACAATATTATACATCCTAGAACATAAACAAATTCTACGGCATAAAACGCAAATAAATTTTAAAACTGCATAAATTCACTGCAAATCTGACATTTTCTAAACTTAAATTTTATCCTTACTCATTTAAATTTATCCCAGTTATTTTTTTTTACGTTAACATGACCTCACATGTAATATAATATACTCAACTTATGATTTTTGATAAGAAAAATGTATGAAAAAACAGCAAAAAAAAAGTGTATAAGAAAAACAACGAAGAAATAAATATGAAAAATATTGTATATGCGTGCACACAAATAATTACAATTTTTTACTAAATAATTCATTTTTATATCATTAATTTTTTTTGTAGTACAACACAGTAGTCTAGATGACATTACCTAAAGGTTAGATTAGTAGATTAGTAATAAAGGTTAGATAAGAAGAAAAATACATATTTACAACCGAATTCGTAATATATGCAAATAAATATAATTTTAAAAATCCTTAATTATTATTACAATATTTTTTTATTAAAATTATGTAATTAAAATTATAAATTTTAACGTTATGCACTTATTTGTAGTGAGCAATTTTGTGTTTCTTTCGTAAGAAAATAAATTAAAATGTTGAGATTTTAACAGTACGAAAATCAAATGTAAGTATGTAGATGAAAGCTCTCTCTCTCTCTCTCTCTCTCCAGTAAAGAAATAATAAATTGCGATGACGTCATTTGCGTGACTCGCATGCAAAGTGAAATTGAACATTAAACGAGAGGTCAAATCTCAGTCAAGGTCACCAATATTAAATCACTTTAACTTATTATAACGATCAATTTTTTACCCTCCAGTTTTTATATTAACACAACATAATATCTATAAGTAATAAAACAGTTTCAAGACTTTGTGGTTTAGCAAGGTTTCTACTTGGTGATTTAGTACATATATATATATATATATATATATATATATATATATATATATATATATATATATATATATATATATATATATATATATATATATATATATATATAATAACAAAAAATAACACCTCTATCGTTAGCTGAACTAAAATTATTATTCAAAATAAAAAAATAACAATAAAAAACATTTAAATAATGGCCTTATAAAAACTTTGAGTGAGTATTTTTTTTTCATGATCATATTATCATATTATTAATAATAAGTATTTTTATAATACGTTAGTTTTTTTCTATTTAACAAAAACCTGCAGAATAATTATTTAAACTGTTTTAATTTGCATCACTTATGCTATAATAATATAAATGCAATTTTTGTCTTTTCGTGTACATCTAACTCATTTGATCTGAAATATTTTCTATATTTTAAATTTGTGCTCTTTAATGTTAATTATTGCACAACAAGTTTATTACTTATTTCATTGTTAAGAAAATAAAATTGCTTTCCTTTGAAAGTAAGTTTCTTTTATGTATTAAACTTAAAGTCATTATTAAAGCCTTTCAATTCCACCGCCATTGTTCAATTTGAATGCAATTTCAAACAAAGAGTATTGTCCTACAAATTGGTAGTTGTTGTATAGAAATTAATGCAGCTCTATAATGTAGTATGACAATTTTAAAACGACGAACACAAATAATTACGTAACGTAATTATTGAGAAATAAGATATTTTATTGACGCACGGGAAAAAAATTAATACATAAAGGCATAGACTACATAAAACAACAGTGTGCTTTTTCTAATATAATAACATTTCTAAATACAAATAGATATATCTGTTTTTATAATATTTTAATTATTATTATGCTGTTCGAAAGTGGTGACTACAGTAAATGTGTATGATTTCAGTGGTTGAGCCGCTAGCTGTACTGGGCATGGCGTATCTCTCCTACCTCACTGCAGAGCTCTTCCACTTTTCAGGTATCATCAGGTAAGTTTATCTAAACTTAATTAACCACGTTGAAATGTCGTTACGTTAATCGTTGCTGCTTTTGAAATGAAAATGACATTACCGTTATTTTAAAAAGTAGTGAAATGACTTTACAGGTTTCTTGACAGTGTTATAATTAGAGCCCAGATTTGCCAGTGCCTTTAATATGCACCGTGTCTATTTTGTTCAAACTTTATATCTCCATCGATCGTAAGAAGGTGGGCAGGAAAATCCAATTAAAAAAATGCCTTTTTTGCCTTTTTTTTAAAACATTTGTACAAATTTGTTTAAAAATGCAATTAAAAAAAAGCAATTTTTAATTATTAAAAAAAAAATAAAGTTTAAAAAGTAAAAAAAAAAAAAATTAATTTTTTTTATTGATATAAAAAGCATTCATATGTAAAAAAATTTCTTTATTCCTAAATGTATTTAAATAGTTCTTAAAGTAAATTAATAATTAAACAAACAAAGTACTTTATATTTATTTGGAATTAACTTCATCAAAAAAGCTGTATTTATATTAGAATGTCAAGATAACATTCAAATTATGATAAAAAAAATACCTCATACCTCATTTTATATCCCATATTGCATTTTTAGAGTGTCTTTTTTATTGCCTTTTTTCCTAAATAAAGTGCCTTTTTATCCGGGCTCTATATAATGCTATTTATTTCTACAATGTACTTGTATACTATCAATGATAAATATTAATAACAAAATATATAATACTAATTAAGTATTTCTTAAGAAAAGTAAAGACGTTACCACGTTAAAATTATTTAAAAAGTAACGAAATTACATAATTTCGTTACTTTTTAACGCCTTGTCTGACCAAGTGTGTGGAAATATATTTATATAATATATAAATCTTTATTAAACTGCAGGGCAGGGTCGTGAGCTCCTGTGTTATTGCCCTATACTAAAAACGAACCCTTGTTGATGTACTTCCAATTTTCACCGCAACAATCAACATGTAAAATGTAAGTGGCGCTGTAGTCTGCGTGTGAATTTTAAAATTCACACGCAGACTACAGCGCCACTTTTATACGTAATTTTGTATTCTTGCATTGTTGCGGCGAAAATTTGAATTACATCATTAAGGGATCGTTTTTTCAACAATAGCTTCCTATCCTGTTTATATATCCATGCTGCAGGGTTATGTAGAGATTTAAAAAAAAATGTTGCTATAGCAAGAATATAAAAAATATATTTGATTTCATAAATTACTAAATACAAGTGTATATAATTTGTGCTTGATGGCAACATTCAGTGTTCGTACATTATTTATCAATTTTTTTGTTAATTTATTTATTGTGAATTAATTATTCATAAAATGAAATTCCCGGGCTTGTTTTTATAAACTCTGTTCTTTTACAAAATGTTCAATGTTATAAAATATATATATATATATATATATATATATATATATATATATATATATATATATATATATATATATTATTATATTATATATTTTTTAATTGTTGTGCAGCACAAAGAAAAGAGACAGAGGCAAGATAATGATGTATATTATTTGATTTCAGTATCATAGGATGTGGGCTGGTGCAGGCACACTACGCACTCAAGAATATCTCGCACAAGTCCTATACCACGGTCAAATATTTCACTAAAATGTTAAGGTACGAAGTTTATTTAAATGTCTTCTTCTTTTAAATTTAAGGGTTGTATTCAGATGGCTTGCATCTCAATATATAAATAAAAAATGTACAAACTTTATGATGACATTTGAAAGTTAATAGTAACAGCTACCTATGATAAAATTTTTAGAACTCATGAACATCACATAACATGAAATTAACATGTGCTCTTATGGGACTAAAACTTCTAAGACCCCCCAAAGTTTTTACATTTTTGAAAATACCTTATATATATATATCAGATTTTTCTATCTTCACAATTTTTTTTAATCAAATACCGTAGTAGCTATTTACTACACTACACCTTAAAACATTAATAGCGAATCAAGAATTTTTTACTCCACAGCCACAGTGTGGTAATCACACCACATGATTCCCGTGCTTACTGACACTCATACCTTCATGTTACAGCTCCACCAGTGACGCGATCATCTTCTTGTTCTTGGGGATGGTGCTGGTCAGTGACACCCACGTGTGGCACACGGGCTTCGTGCTCTGGACCTTGGTGCTCTGTCTCATCTGCAGGTTTGCAGGTCAGTAATGACTCAGCAATTAATTACTTGAAACACTTTTAGTTAATTAAAGTCTACGCGCCACGACTGCGAGTATGCTTCATTGCAATTCCTCCGCGTCAAAATAGAGCATCTACACTTTACAGTTTTGTGACAAAACGACTATCTACACTTTCCGCCGACGATCATCTGCAATGTTATGTTTATGGCCGCTAGTCAAGTTACAGCGCTGATCGGAAAATGTAGATATTCATTTTTTTCGCAAAATTGGAAAGTTAAGATGCTCTCTTTTGACACGAAAGCATTGATTGATGTTTATAGCATTGAGCGACCGATTAATGGAGTGATCGATTAATCGGTAATAGTACCCTGTGCGCGACAACTTCAATACTGCAACTCTGTTGGGTTAATAAATAAATAAATAAATAAATAAATAATAAATAAATAAATAAATAAATAAATAAACAAACAAACAAACAAATAAATAAATAAATAAATAAATAAATAAATAAATAAATAAATAAATAAATAAATAAATAAATAAATAAATAAATAAATAAATAAATAAATAAATAAATAAATAAATAAATAAATAAATAAATAAATAAATAAATAAATAAATAAATAAATAAATAAATAAATAAATAAATAAATAAACAAACAAATAAACACATAAATCATAAATCCTTTATTTAAACCATTTCCCCCTTTTCCCCGTGCATACTTCCCCTCCGCCGCCACTCCACTGCTACCTCACTAGTACCAACCCAACATAGTTGCAGTATTGAAGGTGTCGCGCACAGGGTATATACTATTACCGATTAATCGATCGTCTGATTAGCACTTATAAATAATATATTCTATTTGCTGTTTTTAGTGAATATATAGGTTCAGGGATGAGATAGGGATGACTGCACCCTTTGCAATTTTTTTTTTAATAAAAACTTCATATTTAGTCAATATAAGTTAATTAATTGAATTTATTCATATGATGAGTTTATAAATAATGATGACAAAGTTACAACACAAATTTGCTAGTAACTTCATGCAGTTTCCGTTTCTTTATTGATCATAATACCAATTGGTACATATTGATTACTTATAAAGGTAAAGGATTACAATGTATTTCATATTAGTTTCAGTCATCATAATATTATTATTAGGTATATATTCTTATATAATATTTAATAAAAATTATTAATATTAATATCTGAAAAAAATATTAATATTTAAGGAATATTATACTTTAGCTGAATTTTATGATCCCAATTCAAAAATTGATGATATTGATGTTCTTATGCATACTAGACATACAAATCTACAATTCTATACTGACTAAACTGCAATTATTTACTTAATGTACCGTTCAATTTCTATAGTTCTAATATTTTGTTTCCATATAATAATCAGTACCCTTGAAATATAATGTATTGCTTTTTTTTAGATTTTTTCTTTATTATTATTATTATTTTTTTTTTTTACATTTTATGAAAGTAATTTTATATAATTATATATATTTAATTATAATTTATTGTAAATATTTTTGTGACAAGACCAACGCTTGTTGTAGCACAAATGTTACTATGAACTGCCTGGCTCAATAAAGAAATATTATTCTTATTCTTATATCAGTTAACTGATATAATTGCAATGTGATTATTAGGCAATAACTTAAGTAATGCATTAAATTTTAATTTTGCTGTGAATATCAAATGAAAGAAATTTGCAAAAAAAAATAATTGAATGATTGATCTATTGATTGATTGATTCATATATTATTAATGTATTGGTGTATTGATTCATTGATTGATTGATTGACTGACTGATTATTAATTGATTGATTAATTAATTGTCTGATTAATTGATTAAATAATTGATTGATTAATTAATTGATTGATTGATTGATTGATTGATTGACTGACTGACTGATTGATTGATTATTAATTGATTGATTGATTGATTGATTGATTGATTGATTGACTGACTGATTGATTGATTATTAATTGATTGATTGATTGACTGATTGATTGACTGATTGATTATTAATTGATTGATTGATTGATGTATTGATTTTCAGGTGTATTCCTGCTGACGGCCTTCAACAACCTGTTGAGTGTCCGTCAGATCATGCTACAGGAACAGTTTATCATGGCATACGGAGGGTTACGTGGAGCAGTCAGCTTCTCTCTGGTACAAATGTTGGACGACGATCTTGTGCCACCACGTCAGCTGTTCGTCACCACGACCCTCGTCGTCATTCTCTTCACCGTCTTTCTGCAGGTTAGACTGCATGCATATATGGCATCATAAAATTAATTAGAGTGACTGAACACCACTTTTGTAACCCTTAACCTATATAATAAATATACAATATGTTAGCTCGTTCTGTAAAGTAAATCTCAATAACAGTGATTGGCTGACCAACAAAATAAGACACATTCATTGGTTGATCTTGTTTTGAGAAGATAAAAGTGAGTCGCATATTGAGACTGGAACTTTTTTTTGTGAAGTTTCTTTCATTCTTATCAAGTTCAAAGTTCTAAAAGAAGAAATAACAATGATCGGCCATATGTATAAACGTAGTAAACGTAGTAATTAAGTATAGCATACCTTAATTATGCTGTATTAAACAAATTCTACTGAAAATGAGCTATCATATTTATTACGTAGTTATTTTTGTCCGATTGGAAAAATTATCATTTATTAAACTGGTTACTGAACCTCGAACAATTAGAAGTGTTGTTCGTAAACCCTGTTCTCTTGCACCAAAAAATGCGCATTCCATTTGAATAACCATACGCGATCGTCATTTTTGGTGCAGAGAACAGGGTTTACGAACAACATTAGTATGTGCCGAGAAAAAAGTGGACTGACGACGTCACAGGCTTTCTAGGACGATTTTCAAAAATTAATTAAAAATACTTCACATGCTCCAATCGTCCTAAGAAAAAATAACACCTTAAAATTTTTTAAAGCTTTTTCCAAAAATATCATAAACTCAAAAAAAAAAAAAAAAAAAAAATTCAATTCACCTTCCTCATTAATAAGGTACAATATTCAAATTCAAAATTCAAATTCAAAATATATTTATTCATTTCTTTCATCCTACAATCAAAATACACAAAAGTGTATCCGCTTAGGTTATTGTACATTATATATACATATATATAAACACAATTAGAAATGATTGTCAATAAAATACATTCACACACATTTATCAACATAGTAAAGAAAAAAAATTAAATACAAAAATATTAGAATTGGTCCTGTAAAAATTCATCCACTGAGTAATATTGTTTATTTAATAAAAAGATTTTAAGTGCTTTTTTAAAACTAGTTGGGTCTTTTTGATTAACGTTTTAATTAACCTATAGTTCCCTTATGTCCAGTTGTCTCCATGAAGTGGCCGATTGATGCAATGTTTGATCATATTTACAGGGTGGTACGATCAAGACATTGGTTGAGCTGCTTCACATCGAGAGGTCTCGTAGCGGACACAAGAAACTGCAAGAGGAAGTCACGGATCACGTAAGTGTCACGTTTACTAACGTATGGTTGTTAGGAGACTTCAATCTATTTTATATAATTCAAAATATTACCCTTCTCTTGTTATATCGCGCTGCTTGTAATGCTTGTAATGCATTTAATGGAACAGCTCTGGCCAAAAGTTTGAGAACAATTTGTACAGGCAACCCACAAAAACACTATAGCCTCGTTCACAATGGACTTTTTCTAAGTTTTCTTAAGTGAAAATGCTAATTTTTTCCACTTAAGAACGATTGGTGTTCACAATGAAACTATTGTTGCACTTAAGAATTTTCTTAATTGGTTTTACTTAACAATTTTTTTTCTTAATTTTTCTTAAGTAGCTAATTAGAAGAATTATTTGAATTTACGTAAGATTTAAACCCTTGTTGATTCTTACGTAAATTCAAATAATTTTTCTAATTAGTTACTTAAGAAAAATCAAGAAAAAAATTATTAAGTGAAAGTTCTACGTAAAAAATTAAGAAAAAAATTTCTTAAGTGGAAATCAAACTTTTTTCTTAATTTGAAAAAATTAGCGTTTTAACTTAAGAAAAGTCCATTGTGAACGAGGCTTATGCTGTCTTGATGAGAAAACTCAGCGGGCGCCGCTGCACCGTTCTTTAACTTTTGGACATAGCTGTACGCAGACAATACTTATTGACTTTGATTTGTGACAGGTGATCAGCATGCTGATGGCTGGCATAGAAGAGATCGCGGGAGCTCGAGGTGACTACTACATCAGGGTGAGTTACACTGCATCACTATAGAGAAATCTTACTGCGGGGGGAGGGGGGGAGGGTCCATTCTAGAGACTCTGAATCAGGAGAACTGCATGTTACTTTTTAAAATATACCTCTAGCTTGTAAAAATAGAAATATATTAAAATGAATGAATGAATGAATAAATGAATGAATGAATGAATGAATGAATGAATGAATGAATGAATGAATGAATGAATGAATGAATGAATGAATGAATGAATGAATGAATGAATGAATGAATGAATGAATGAATGAATGAATGAATGAATGAATGAATGAATGAATGAATGAATGAATGAATGAATGAATGAATGAATGAATGAATGAATGAATGAATGAATGAATGAATGAATGAATGAATGAATGAATGAATGAATGAATGAATGAATGAATGAATGAATGAATGAATTACAATTTCTGAGCTTTTTTAAAGTGCGCCTGCAAAGTTTAGAAGTTATGCAACCAGTTGCGTACTTATGTCGTGAAATTTGCCTATGTCGTAGGATACTTATTGTCTCTTGTAAATCAACTCTAATTGGGCTTATTTGGTAGCGTACAGAATGGTAAAATATTCGTATGTACGTATTTCATCATAATATATTATGTTTCAAGATTAATTTACACTGAAGAAAAACAAAAATTCAAAGAATAAAAATTATAAAGAATTAAGTAATACACAAATGGGTGTGTTATTTAAACTCAATAATTCAATAAACTCAATATAGGTAGAAAAAAAATAATAAAAAAAAGTAAAGGACTCACTCGAGTATACGGTCTTTGTCTTGAAACCTTGGCTTGTATTTAGGGTATACGGAAGGAAGGCCGGTGGAAAAAAGGACTTCGGATAAAAGGTCCTACTTGTGCGCAGCTCGCCGACACGCTATACTTGTGCGCAAAGGCAGGTCCTTTTATCCGAGGACCTTCTTTCAGGCATTCGTATTAAGTACCTAATGACCTTAATGACATGTATTAAACTGGTATAATATGATATTAACTAACTATAGTAAGCAGCATCTCTATAACGACGTTATGTAATAAAATATGTGATATTTCAGCGCAAGCTAGAGTACATAGATGACAAGTACTTGAAGCGGGTGTTCCTCACTCCAGACGCCGAGAACGATCTCACCAGACTGTTTGAGAAACTAACACTTACGTAAGTCTGACTTTATAAAAACATTTATTGACCAATGCCGCAGTTTATAGTTTATTGCCTTAAGTGACTTCACCTATATAGTGATTAGTGACCCATTCAACGTGACCTAATAGCTCTGGAATAACACAAGCAAAAACAAAACTCACTATAATTTTGTCTAACTCAATTTTCTTACATTTTCAGAGAACATTTTGCTCACTTATACGGCCCTGTTACTCTGGTAGAGGATCGCAATTTACTAGGCCTGGCTTCCAATGACTCACTGGAGGCCTTGATCAAAAGGTCTCAACCTGGAGGTTACATGAGAGTTACTGACATGTTCCCTGGAGTAGAACTGCGCAGGCGCGACACTCTACTACCCACCAGGCCTATGTCATCACCACCTCCACGTAGAGGCCGCTCACTGACTGAGGGAGAATTGCTCAACTCTATGCAACTACGCAAGGCATTCAGAAATACGCCTTATCAGAGAGTGAGTCGCTTAATTATATTACGCTTTAATAATAAAACAAAAAATGTAGATTTTCAACGCAAAGTTTGACGCATATTTCGTTGTGATTCTATAAGGCTTGTAACCATGTCTAAAACAAATAAATAACTAAAATGGTCTATGTGTGTGATATATTTCAGTTCCATTACCGTCACAACCGCAACCTGATAGACGATGACTATCAAGAACTTCGCGAGCACTTACAGCGACGTCTGCTCACCGCCCGTCACATCACGCACATGGCAGCCCTGGGCAGTAGACATCACTCTGCACAGTCGGCTCTACAGGCGACCTCCCCTGAGCCTGATGAACCTGAGTTCATGGGTCAATCAAGAAGACAGGTACTCTCAGGTAAACTAACCTCCTCCACCAGGTCTAACATTAAACCGCTCTCACGATTGACGTAAAACTATGCAGGTCAATTGTGACGTAACAGTATGAAGGTAAAAACTGCAGTTAAATTAACGTAACAGTCTGCACGTCAACTGACGCAACGGTTTTCATGTTAATTGACGTAACCTACTGAAGTTCAATTGACTTAAAAGTTTTCATGTCAATTGGCGTAACAGTCTGTATGTTAATTGACGTAAAATTTTATATTCTGCAAGCTAATTGACGTACCACTGATATTTCAATTGACGTAACATTCTACAGGTCGATTGATGTAACTTTTTGTGGGTCGTTAATTGACGTATAATTTGGTGTTAAATTGATGTAATATTTAGCGGATCAGTTGACGGTAACATTCTGCAGGTTAATTGACGTAACTTTCACGGTAACAATATTTACGTCACTTTTGTTGTGTAGTTTTTACGTCCATTGTGCGAGTTACGTTAGCAGTAAAAGACGGTATTTTAACTGGCTACCAATCACTTATGAGGACACAGTTTATAACAGGTCATGATTATAAAGTACGCAGTTAAAATACCGGACATAGTTGTTATTAAACCACAAACCTGAAGCACGTTTTACTTGTTTGTTTTGTCTGGTAGATAAGTAACCTAGATCAAAATATTTGAATATTTTAATGACTGGAATTGAGATCAGAAGAAAAAATCCAATTGTTCTATTGAGATTAAATGGGGAAGAATAAAAATAGGGGGGGGGGGGGCATTTATTTCATATTCTAAAGAAGACATTGTCCTGAATCAATCAATAATAATTCTTTATTGGGTATTGAAAAGAGATACAAAGAGGGGAAAAAATTAAATAAATAATAATAATAAAAAATTGATGTACAATTTTTTAATTTTTGAGTTTCTGAAGTATTTTTAATAAATGTTTGACAAATCGAAAAATGACGTCATGGGAGTCAACTTATGCATATGGGCAGAGGAAAAAATTTGCCGCCTGTGACGTCATAGTGTGATTTCTATAAAATATTAAGAATACTTGAAAAACTAAAAAAAAAAAAAAAAAAAAAAAAAAAAACATATCTACATCGATTCGAGACAATAACTTCTTTTATCATATGCAATAAAAGTTGCCCCTAAATATATTTCTATTCTTTTCCTTGTTGTACGTGCATTGTGATTACTTGGATTGTAAAGTCAACTCAGCAGGTCACAGCCTTGTTTAATTACCACTTACATATTATACATCGTTATTTTCACAGAGCTACAGGGTTCTTATCCTGAAGAATTGCGAGGTATGAACGCCATTTTCAACCGCACAAACCGTCGTATCTCCGTGGCACGACAACGATCGTCTTCTGCCGGAGACAGATTTGGAGGATCTTCAGATGACGAGAGCTCACTTTTCCCCGGTGGTTCAGTCCAAGTTCAGCCTGGCTCTGCGCAAGGCTCTGCGCAGTTACGTAATATTGCAGAGAATGATGAATTTCTACATCCACATGTGCCTCGGAGAGATCAAGGAAGTAGTGAATCTATTGTTTGATCTCGGAGTCTTCTGCGCATGTCACTGCGCACGTGAACTGCGTAACTGCGTAATATCTGATATACTGATGAACGTTATACTATAAAATGTGCCTTGTATATCATAATAAAGCAAACCATACTATACAACAACTTCTCCTGCAAACAAAATCGACCAATTTTTTCGATTGCACTCTAAAAAAGGATGCATTACTTTAGTTACGAATACTAACTTATTTAAGATAATTACTTTTAAGTTATTATGAGTAGCTAAAATAATACATTTTAGCAAATTATTAACAATAGCTAATGTAAGTAGTTTCAAGTTTTATAAGCTATATTTTAAGTTAAATTAGCTATTGTTAATAATTTGCTAAAATGCATTATTTTAGCTCCTCATAATAACTTAAAAGTGATTATCTTTATTAAGTTAGTATTCGTAACTAAAGAAATGCACCATTTTTTTTTGAGAGGTGTTGAAAAAACCTTAAATGCGTAGAACACCTTGAACAAAAAAGTTGCGTAATATCCTAACAAACCTGAAAACCAACGTTGATTTGGCCGGAGTCATTGATTTCTAATTTATTTTGCATTCACAAAATGCCACTGCCGGTCACTGACGTCACAGCTCGCCCGGTTTACTTGCGCGTGGACCAGGCGAGCTGTGACGTCAGTGACCGGCAGCGGCATTTTTGTGAATGGAATATAAATTAGAAATAAATGACTCCGGCCAAATTAACATTGATTTTCAGGTTTGTTAGGATATTACGCAACTTTTTTGTTCAAGGTGTTCTACGCCTTTAACATTTACATGTGTTGTTATGACAGAAACCTTAACTTTTTTGTTCTGTTGCTAAGATTTCTTGTTGAGGATCAATGTAGGAGAAATCTTTAATACGTGTTTGTTTTAGTATATCAGAGATCATAAGTATGAAATTGACACTATTGGGCAAGATTACTGTGTGCCAATACGATATTAATGAAACATGGATTGCAAATAATATTCATACAATAATGAACTGTATGTCGTGACAAGAAATAAGATCGATTACACCTACTTTTTTAACTGCAACGGTATTGTAAGAATTGTTTTTTTGAATGACGATTTTTCATTATGGTTTTCAGAATTTCTTTAAATATTGTGTCTCCAATCCTAATTTATTATAGATTTTTTTTAATAAATATTCAAAATATTAAAAAAAAATCAATTAAACAGACAAGATATCCATAAAAGAAGTTAAGATGAGTATGTTGTAAATTTTTTGTTTTATTTTACACAATTTTTGTTTAAGTTCTCTCTCTCTCTCTTTTTTTTTTCATTTTTGTTTTTCCCAAAGTTTTTGATGACGTGAAAATGTTTATATTATATATATATATATATATATATATATATATATATATTTTTCCATTGAATTAACTTTATCTTTGTGCACAAAATGATAATTCTGATACGTAATGCCATACATACAATACATTGCAATTTCTAACAAAATGACATATATTTAGTATTAAACTGCTTATATTAAACAATGCAATATGCAGGTTGATGTAAAACCAAGTGGTATATATTGAAGTGAACATTTTTATACGTAAATAATAACGGACGCTCTTGGAAGCAAAAAAATATTGTTGATTTATTTTTGTAAACTGTGTGATAACAAAAATAGTTGTTAAGTAATAATTTAGATTGTTTTTGTATCAAATTCTGATTACATATTTGAAAGAAACGTAAAATTTTGAACTCTATATTATATGAGATTTATAAAAAAAATGCAATCTTTAATCAAACCTCACTTTTATTTTACTTATTTTTTTCTGATTCTAAAGTCCAGAGATTCTAACAATGTGGGCGATAGGTCGACTTTTTGAACAATCACTCAATTTGAACAATCGTATCTGTTTGCATCATACAAATAATCGATTGTTGGATTTTCAAATGATCTTAAAGCATTCTTAGATTCTCCGTACTGTACAATTATATAATAAGATAATTATTGATTTTTTGTCAGTAAAACAATCAAAAATAAAATTAATAAATTAAGTACCACGTTGTGAGGTTTTGACCTTTTTTTTTTCTTCCAAAATCTTGACCACAACATTACATGAGAAGATGGTGCGCACAGACAAAAAATTTATTCAACAATTAATTTAAAAATAATTGAACATGAGCCTGTGATGTCATCAAAACAGGTTTAAACTTGCAGTTTGTTTACTATAGTTTTTTAAGTTGTTTCCATAGCAACCATAAGATAACAAATGATGAAGGCAAACAAAATGTAAACAAACAGTTATTTACCTTCTTTTGTTTATGATGACATCAGCGGTTTACTAAAATAATAATAATAATAACAATTTGGCAATTAAAAGAACGCGCCATAAGAACGCGTGTTATTTTGACGATGTAAACAAGATTTTCCTTACCTTAAAAATTAAAATTGTGCAATATAAGTAATTTGTTTAATAAAAGAGGGTAAGGTGAGTTCAAAAATTGACGTACAATTCAAAAATGCAGTCAGAATTACAAAATTATATGATGTAATATATAACATAATGCTTATGTATAATTATGTCTATTGTGCATGCTTATTTATATACTGTATCTTTTAACATTAATGATCATTTTTCAATGCATCACAATTTATATTAAAATAATATATTTTTTTGTTATAAAAAGTGTGCAGTATAGGGTGTATGCATTCATGTTAAAGTCGACGCCATATTGGATAACTCAATAACATGGGTGGCATAGAAAAAAAAATCATTTTACCAGTTTAAAAACACTATGCAATATTTTTTAGAGCATTTGATGCTGTAAATATGTTGAATTAGTATCTCAAGTATGTGAGAAAAATATCACATCACAAAAAATTAACAGTTTTTTTTAAAGAAAATTGGCTTAAATGAAGTTTTTCCTATGCTGAGCAATACGTTATGCACTACTCCAGTATGGCCTCGCCAAGCGCAATAAATATTACGTCATCCGCATACACCCTATAGATGCAAAAGTTAAAAAAAAAAAAAAAAAAAAAATACCCTTCATTAATATTGTTATTTAATATAGTAAGTTATTGCGTGTTTTTTTTTTTTGTTTTTTTTTTTTTTTTTTACGTAAATGAGCATAGTTGATTTATGTAAATTATAAGTGCTTTACCCGGTGAATTTTTTTGTTTTGTTAAAGCTTAAAAGACGTACATAAATCTTGAATATTTAAAATTTTCAGGTCTCAAATTAGCAGCTTTCTCAAAAAAAAAAAAAAAAAAAAAAAAAAAAAAAAAAAAAAAAAAAAAAAAAGGGGGGGGGGAAGAAAGATAAGACCTAAAAGTATAGAACCGATTACTATATGTGATTTTGTAATATTGTACAGTTCATAAATTTTTTATTATTATTATTAATATTTTGATAAACTGATGGCAACTTTTGCATCAGCGTGTACTCAAAAGTTACCGACCATGACGACATATTGCGATTTAAAAAAAAAAAAAAATTAAAATACTTAAGGCGGTGGGGGAGCGACTTGGACCGGAAATCGCTAAAAGAAGAACTATATTTTCCAAATAATTTTTTGTACATGATTTAATTCCAATAAAACCAACACTAAATTTTCAAATAAAATCAAGTAAATTTAAAATGTATTTTTTAATACCCCAAAAAAATTTAATGATATTTTTAATTGTAAAAAAGTTTCCAATTTGACTAAAATTTCCCGCTCAAATTTAAATTTTCACATTTACATGTTATCTTTAAAGTGCAATAACTTAAATATTTGATCGTGTTTTCACATATTTGACATAACTAAATTTTTAAGTAACATTTCTTCTTTACTTTGTGTTATTATTATTATTTGCAACCGTCCTAGTTTGCGAGATATCAGTCGGTCATCTACCCCCTTAATGAACTGAAATATTACAATTTCATACATTACTCGATTGAAAACGATGTTCTCGCTTTCAGATTATACAATAATATCACCTTTGTCGTTCTTCCTCATTAGAGCGTCTTTGTTTTTACCTCGTCACGTGATTGGCTCTCCACAACCACCGGTTAGCTCCATTGATAAATATGCACAAATATTTAGCAGTACTGAATGTAAGTGCGATCTTATGTAAGTAATCAGAAATGTTGCTATATATATTTTGATAATTTATATTTTGACTAATGCTGGCATTAACAAATTTTATTGTTTTTCTAAATAATGATTTAAATTGTAATAAAAAAAATAAAACTATATTTCAATCATTTCTTATTTTATTTTAAATACTTTATTGATTTTCTTTTGTTCCTAAAATAGAGGCATGGAAATTTTTTTAAAATTAGGGCCCCACACATTCGAGATTTCTATTAAAACATAGGCCATACACACACAGACACACAAAATTCTAGAAATTTTTGAAATACTTCTATAAAATTATATGGTGGTTTCATTCATGTTAAAGTCGACGTCATAAGTGAGTACTAAATAACATTGGCCGGTATAGGAAAATGGCACATTTTGCCAGTTTAAAAATACTTTGCAATTTTTTTGAGAGCATTGTTGCTGTTAATAATTTGAATTAGTACCTCAAGTATGCAAGAAAAATAATAATGACCAAAAAATAGCTAATTTTTCAAAGAAAATAGCCAAAACCTAGGTTTGTTCTATGTTGAGCAATGTTATTTATTGCTCAAGAAGAGCATCGGAAAGCACTCAGAATGACGTCATGCGTACACACCCTATATTTAAAAAAACAAATCAAATTAAAGTATACAAAAGTACACATGTGCATATGGTAGGGAGTTCAAATTTCCTTGTCAGAGATTTGAAAAAGTATGGGTACCGGGGGGAGGGTCTCTTTTGGACCCCCTAACAAAGACCCCTTCCTTATGTCACAAAATCCTGGCTATGCTGTACTGTACTGTACGTGCGTACGTGTTCTTTATGTAACTTTCTTGACATTCACTTGCTTGCGACGGCGCAGTCTCCTGGCCACTAAGATCTTCTCCAGGACCAGGATGATGAGTGATGTCACTCCACCACATGCCAGCAACATAAGAGCAGGCGCCACGTCTATCAGTGTGATCATGGAGAACGGTGGAGTCTCACACACTGCGCTCTTAGGGAGAGACTGTCTTAGTAGTCTGTCTAGCACACCTGTCTCTCGTAGCACCTGTAGTCTGAAATATCAAGGTCATGTAGGATATATATTGACTGTTAGTATGTGTGTGTGAGTGTGTGTGTGTGTGTGTGTGTGTGTGTGTGTGTGTGTGTGTGTGTGTGTGTGTGTGTGTGTGTGTGTGCGTGCGTGCGTGCGTGCGTGCGTGCGTGCGTGCGTGCGTGCGTGCGTGCGTGCGTGCGTGCGTGCGTGCGTGCGTGCGTGCGTGCGTGCGTGCGTGCGTGCGTGCGTGCGTGCGTGCGTGCGTGCGTGCGTGCGTGCGAGAGAGAGAGAGAGAGAGAGAGAGAGAGAGAGAGAGAGAGAGAGAGAGAGAGAGAGAGAGAGAGAATGAGGTAGTCTCACACACGCCTTAACATTATCTCTATCAGGCCTTTCCGAAGTAGTTAGTATTTTTAATTTTAAAGCGCTTTCAGGACACTTTTTAGCTGGGTGCTTACTTGGACCATATCTTCAAAGCTTCAGACCCTGAGTGAGTGACTTTTAACTTTAAAAAACAACAACCAGCGTTCCTGACCTATATAGAGCCTGCTTCTCCTAACGCTATATTGTGTAATCAGCTAACGTAACCTATTATATAGTGTCAGATTGGTTTTTTAGGGACCCGTTATAGCTCACAGGTAAAAAGGTGCCACTCCATTGGAGAGATGGGGCTCCATACCGAGCCTCCCGTAATCTCACCTCGGATAAAAAAAGGACCAGAATATCTATAGGTACCACTCGTTAAATATCAACCCAACACCTTCTTATGTCCAACCTAACCTTTCTTGGGTCTTATATAATATGCTTACTTGTAATCAACGAGCTCTTGATAAGGTGATTGTTTGGGTAGTCCAAAGGCAATTCCTCCCTTGAAATAATCCTTATCATTGATGACCTGCAGTCTGCAAGCGTTTTCTTCAGAGAACTTGGAGGTGAGAACTTCCTGGCACGACCAGTGAAACCCCAGGAAGACAAACTTTTTGTCCAAGGCTCTCTGAAGTCCTGACGTCACGTCTGACACTAGATTACGTTCTGAGTGTCGCTCGATCCTCTGCCACATTTTACCTAGCAGTGACGTCACCTCAGCACCCTGATAACATCAACATAAGTCAAGTAAAACCTCAGGAAGACACCAAGAATCGCCTCTTAGTGTTTTTTTTTTGTTTTTTTTTAACACTACTACGGGAGTTGACTAAAAGTTTTTGCCAAAAACAAAACTGCTTGGCGTGAAATTTCATCATATTACAAGTGTGTTTAAATCCATAGATCACATAAAACAACATGTGCTTTTTAATGAATAAACACGAAATGGGATCTTCCAAACTGTTGACAATTTTTATCAGAATGTTAATGTAGCCCCGCGAGAGAGCGTGGAAATACTGTAAAGTATGCAATTTGTGTGAAAATTCATGTTTATGACGTCAGAAACATGCAAAAATTAGTAGAAAAATGTTGTGAGGGTTACATAAATCTAAATTTCTGATCTCTGCTACGGAGCTACAGTTGGGTTTTGAGACAAACTAAAGTTAGTTATGTAAATCCCATCAAGTGTTTTGTGATATATGCTTATGTTTTTCTCCGGTCTATTCCTTTAAGTTTACTTACTTCGAAGTAGTTTCTCTCGAGAGCGGCTGCTACGAAGCCAAAGCCCCAGTCCGGTCTATCGTAAACATCTTCCAGAGTAGAGATCGGCAGCGAGGGTTTGTCAGCTGTTCTGAGAGCCACCATCTTGGCGGAGTAACTGACCGATACCACGAGGTACGTGAGCATTGCGGTGCCAAGGAGGGCACGACGTGGTGTGTCCAGGTACACTTCTGGCCAACCTACATTGTTTGTATGTCTTGTAACTACGATTTATTATAATATCAATGTTTGCTTGTTGTTAAGCCTCGTTCACAATGGACTTTTTCTAAGTTTTCTTAAGTGAAAATGCTAATTTTTTCCACTTAAGAACGATTGGTGTTCACAATGAAACTATTGTTGCACTTAAGAATTTTCTTAATTGGTTTCACTTAACAATGTTTTTTTCTTAATTTTTCTTAAATAGCTACTTAATTAGCTACTTAAGAAAAATTAAGAAAAAAAATTGTTAAGTGAAAGTTCTACGTAAAAAATTAAGAAAAAAAATTCTTAAGTGGAAATAAAACTTTTTTCTTAATTTGAAAAAATTAGCGTTTTCACTTAAGAAAAGTCCATTGTGAACGAGGCTTAACTCTTTGTTACTATATGGGTCAATATAATATTTTTTCTTGTGTTATTATGAAATTTTCATAACGTCTTTATAATAAATCGAGCAGTTTGAGAATATTTTTTTAATGTTCCGTACAGTTAGCATTTTTTTAAAGCTTTATCAAAATTTTATTTTATTTTTTTATTTAATTTAATACAATTTTAAAAACCACAAGTGATTGTAAGTATTTTAAAAATGAGCAACATTTATAATAGAGGAGTTATGTATAAAAATTTTATTAAAAATTATATAATTACTACAACTAATTACTTATAAAGGAAATGAGTGAGATGAGGTGGATTGGTGAACTGTCCCGAGATATAGGGTGTATGCGGATGACGTCATATTTATTGCGCTTGGAGGCCATACTGTATGCTAGCCCATTTTCAGCACAAGGTGTTCAATACAGCATAATTTATACTATGCTACAATAGCATAATTATTATGCTGCAAAGCATAATTAATTATGCTGTTCCAATTTAGTATCATTTATGCTATGATGATAACACCATAAATTACATATTTTATTGTTTTTTTGTGTGTGGACTCTTACCTTGTAGCAATAAAGTAGAGAGAAGTCCAAAGAAGTGGTTACCATAAGAGTCCATGGACTCGGTGGTTGTTCTGAAAGGTGAGCAGAAACCGAGCAGGTAAGCAAGTCCAGCCACTGCAGGTAAAGTCACGCACAGAACGCACCAGATTTTCGAGCTAAATGGACGTAAGAACGCGTCCGCGTGGAACTCTTTCTCTGGACGTTTATAATATAAACGACGTCTGCACAGAAACAAAAACATCACCATTTATAATTTAAACTACAAAATTTGATATTTTATACTGGAATTGGGACTGCATACTGCACCACAAATAAAAACGTAATATACTTTATCGATTTCCGCAAAATTTATTCATATTAGGAACGATATTTATGCAATAATTAAATAATAATTATACTGCAAAAAAAAAAAAAAAAAAAAAAAAAATCGGCTGTGAGAACTGCATGTGCTTCAGTCTCTCTACGTTAGATGAGAGTTCACACCCCGACATGTCGATGTCTCTTCTCTGCAGTTCTCCAGCCAGGCTGGTTCTCCTTGGTCTACATACCCTATGATCTGCAGCGGTTGTGAGAACTGCATGTGCTTCAGTCTCTCTACGTTAGAGGACAGTTCACACCCCGACATGTCGATGTCTTCTCTCTGCAGCTCTCCAGCCAGACCTGACCAGTTCTACTTGATGTACATACCCTATGATCTGCAGTGGTTGTGAGAACTGCATGTGCTTCAGTCTCTCTACGTTAGAGGACAGTTCACACCCCGACATGTCGATGTCTTCTCTCTGCAGTTCTCCAGCCAGACCTGACCAGCTATCGTTCTCCTTGGTGTACACGCCGTATGCGTACCCTGGCAGCACGCGCAGTTCTCCCCTGCAACATTACGGTCGTTGGAGCTGATATAGGCCCATTGCACATCCTTGCACTTTGTCACCATGTGTGGTGCCTATAATACATCGTCCAGCATAGGAGGGGAAACGTCATTTCTTTTAATTTTGCACATAAAAAGAGTTTATTTTAACTAAACGAAATTTTCTCATATTCTTGGAGCGTATTAGGAGCTACAAATAAGCAATGAGGTTTGAAGCTTCTTTTGCTATTGAAAAAAATAAAAATGACGTTTTTCCTATGCTGGCCTATGTATTTCTGACCAACAAAATGGCATCTCCTTAATATGAGTGCAACCAGTCTATCCGTGTTCCAACATCCCTCGTGTTCTCATTCTCGACTGTTTCAACACTTTATAGAGCAATGATGTTCGTATACCCTGTTTTTCGTGCTACAAACCTCACAAAAAAAAAAAAAAAAAAAAAAAGACGATCACCTAATACTTTTTAAATGGATTGCGCATTTTTTTTTTGAAGCAAGGGAGCAGGGTTTACGAATATCATTAATATGCAAACTTTTAGTTTTAAAATTTTTTTATTTCGTTTTCATTTGCCTTCAGATTCAGATTCATTGCAAAAAACACATTACACGCCAAAGTGCGCCTGCAAAGTCAGAAATTATGCAACCAGTTGCGTACTTATGTCGTGAAAATTGCCTACATTTTAGGATACTTACTTTTTTTTTCTTTTTTTTTTCTTTTGCAAAAAAACTCTTTACTTTCGGTGCACACAAAGGCGTGATAAATTTATTTTACCATTTAAATTGAGCGCGAGTTTTTGAATATTAAAATATATGATTACAATCGTGTGTACATATTGCTCAGTATCATTTATAAATATAATTATACACGATACAAATAAAGCATATTGATTATTGACTAAAAAAGTACCAACTGTTTTGAAGCTAACTTTAAGCGATTTATCCGCTTCCGTTTCTACTTACTACGCATGCGTAGTACGTCGAAACGGAAGCGGATGTGGACTTAAAGTCAGCCTCAAAACAGTTGGTACTTTATTATTCAACACATAAAAACGTATGTAATACATTTGGTAACTTACGTGAAGTTTAAGCTCTCCTCGATGTACTGAAACACGTTGCACGCGTAACCACCGACAATGATGGTCTCATTATTTTGCTGCTGCACAATGCAGTACATTTTGTTGACCTGGAAATACCACACGTATTTCTCAATCAAGAGTAGAGGTCACATAGTCTCTATGGCTATACAAGGTTCAAGGCTATTTATAGAGAAATAAAGCTAAACTGTAACATATAATGCTAATATATATATATATATATATATATATATATATATATATATATATATATATATATATATATATATATATATTATATATATATATATATATATATAATATATATGCTGACCTCCCCTCAGGAGGTCAGCACGGCAGAGAGTGAGAGTTTAGTTTTCAGTTCTGAGGAAGGAGACAGACAGTATGTATCATTTTTGATATATAGTCTCCGAAAACGTTAAACATTGTGTGTAAATAACATAGCTATGTAATTTTAAAAAAGACTGTGAATTGAGTGTTTTTATAATTATGTACAAAGTGACTATTATTTTATCATTGTTATTTAAAATAGTTATATCAGCGAGTGTAAAGCCCAGTGTCTTCACAGAAGGTAAGACAATAGTTTATTTCACCAAGACATTTTCTTATCATATATATATATATATATATATATATATATATATATATATATATATATATATATATATATATATATATATATATATATATATATATATATATAGTATAAAAGTAATTTCTTCAGTGGTAAATAGTACACTTTTTCGATCTTAAAAAACTTTGTATATATATCTAACGAATTTATTATAAAAGAAAGTCTAAATATGAACTCTTTATTTAAATTTTTCCACGTGGAGTTAATAGCAAAGTTTACCGTAACCATGCCGATACGTAAGTGAAGTCCATGTAAATCCCCTCTGCGGTGATATTTGTAAGTACCCTGGAGTGTAGTCAAGTCCAAGTAAGAGTCCACAACAACAGCTGGCACGGCGGAGAAATTACTAGTGGAGAAAGTTGGTCGCCAGAGTCCCACCTCGTTTATCATCTGTATGCCTCTTACTCCAGTCTTGTAGATTTCTTTGATCTAAGAGAAGTATTGAACATTATATATATATATATATTAAGTATTCAAAGAAGTGAATATAGGCAATTAATTATAAATAATAATCACCTCTGCATCTTCATTCATTTATTTAAATAAAAACAAATTTCAGAATTAACAATATATATCTTATTGGGTATTCTTTTACACCTCGCGCCCCAAGATGTAAATATAGTGTTGTTCATGAACCCAGTTTTCGTGCACCAAAAATGCGCATTACATAATGAATATAACCATAGTTGGTCGTCACTTTAGTAGCAGAAAACAGGGCTTACAAACACCATTTCTGCTTCTTACCACTGATAAATTGTATATATATATTATATATATATATATATATATATATATATATATATATATATATATATATATATATATATATATATATATATATATATATATATATATATATATATATATACACACACACATGTATAAACTCGTTAAAGTTTCGTAGTTTCCGTCATTTAAAATTTTCCGCAAAGGTTAAATTAATTGGTTACAAAAAAAAAAAAAAAAAAAGAAACAAAAAAACAAAATCTGTTTCTTTTCATGAATGTTTAATTAGGATTCCTGCGTCTTTTTCTAGCACTTCTTTGATTGGTGCTACGTTACAGCCGGTAACAATAATCAGTGCTAGCTGGACTCACCACGATCGTGTTTTGTCTGACTTCCGCTACAAACAAGTCACAGTCCACCAAACATCGCAGAGTAGATAAAGTCTTGTACAAAATCTTGGTATTATTGACTGGACAAATTATTAACCAGTGTTTTTCAGCATTTAAGTATTTTTGTTCACTAGCCTGAAACAGAATTAGATCAATTAATTATTATAAAAATTACTATTTCATATTTTTTCAGGAAATGTTTGTGCGTGTTATATATTACGTACAGCAAAAAAAAAAAAAAAAAATGTTACTTTTTTCTTTTTTTCACTGCGCGAGGCAAGACAATATAAGAATTAACAACGAACAACGTTTTTTTTACGTGTGTTTTTTACTATTGAAAATATTTCTACTATAAAAAATTTTACTCTTAGGCATAATAAAACAGTATATTATGAATCAGTAATTTTGTCATACTAGAGTTTGTTTTTTTATTGAGGCGGTTGTATCATGCATTTGCAAGAGATTAGGTATAGAGAGGTGTTATATTTATTTATAGTAATTGATTATACTCGCGATCAAATCTATCATTGCAAGCAGTGGCACCTTTTTTGTAAAGTTGTTACATAAAGGAATGAATGAATGAATGAATGAATGAATGAATGAATGAATGAATGAATGAATGAATGAATGAATGAATGAATGAATGAATGAATGAATGAATGAATGAATGAATGAATGAATGAATGAATGAATGAATGAATGAATGAATGAATGAATGAATGAATGAATGAATGATGAATGAATGAATGAATGAATGAATGAATGAATGAATGAATGAATGAATGAATGAATGAATGAATGAATGAATGAATGAATGAATGAATGAATGAATGAATGAATGAATGAATGAATGAATGAATGAATGAATGAATGAATGAATGAATGAATGAATGAATGAATGAATGAATGAATGAATGAATGGGCTATAGAAAGTATGTAACAGAAATCAAACGCAATACGCCACCAGACATATGGATAGAAATAAATGCATAATTATTATATTCTACTTCCTTTTCAGTACAATTTGTTCAATAAATGATTATTTTTGCTACGTTACAATGCATATATAATATACATATTATGTTGTAAAACAATTTTTTTTCTAATTTTGCATCATTTATGCTATAATGACATAAATACAGCATAAATTACGTAATTTATTCTTTCCGTGTATAAAACAAATGCAAAACATGACTTGACTATAATTATATAGTCTAACTAACATTTAATTAATTAACTAACATTATTTTAAACTTCTAATTGATGCTCAGAGCCGGACTGACACCATTAGGGAGCTCACTGAAAGGTCCCATAGGTTAGGCCACTACACAAAAGGGGGTTCTGGGGGGCAAAGCCTCCCAGAAGCCCGCCGCCGCAGGCTAGATTTTTTTTAGAATCACGTGTTTAGTTCATTATTTTTAATATAAAAATATTGCAATAAAATATATCATACTGAATATTGAGATGCAATGGATTACATTTTTTAAATAGCGTGTGCGCGGGAGATCAAATTTTTATCCGTGATTTAAAGAGGGCCCAACTACGTGGTTCGGGAGGGCCCACCCGCTGGTGATCGCCAGTTTCGCCATATAGTCAGTCCGGCCATGTTTATGCTACATTAACGTCACTCATGTGATACTTAATTGGAAAAACATGAATATTTATATTGCGAATAGCATAAAATTTATGCTATTGTAACATATGTGAAGCATATAAATTATGCTTCATGACCAAAATTGTGCTAAAAATGAGCTTACATAATTATTAATTTTGTATGAGAATAAATATCCCCAATTGTCATACCTGTCTCAAAGCATTAGTTCCGAAATACATCTGCGCGTCATTGAAATGTAAAACATGCAGCAAAGTTCCGTGAAAAGACGTTGGGAAGTCGCAGATAGAGACTCGAAATCCATGGCGAGATAAATCTCGTGATATCTCGGATACTTCAGAAATATATTTGTGATTGTGAATGAAAGTAACTGCTTTGAAACCTCGTCTACTGAGATATACAGACAAAAACGTCGAGTATGGTGTTAGCTGCTCGGATCTTGCAAATACAATTTGAATATCCAGAAGTAGGTACACAAATATTAGGAAGCGCATCTTATCTGAAATTAGACTGGGATATAGACCGCTTGCACTCATATTTAAGAGCCGCCATTTTGTTGGTCAGGAATACATAGGCCAGCATAGGAAAAACATCATTTTTATTTTTTTAATAGCAAAAGAAGCTTCAAACCTCAATCAAAGCCTTATATCTAGCTCCTAATAAGCTCGAAGGATATGAGAAAAATTTGTTGAGTTGAAATAAACGATTTTTTATGTGAAAAATTAGGAAAAACGAAGTTTCCCCAATGCTGGACAATGCATTAGGCACCACAAACATGGCGACAAAGCGCAAGGATGTGCAAGGGGTCTATTAATTGCAATAATTATAGTATAGCAGAAAAAATCCACCAATCGATCGATCAATCAATCAATCAATTAATCGATCAATCTATCAATCAATCAATCAATCAATTAATCGATCGATCTATCAATCAATCAATCAATCAATCAATCAATCAATCAATCAATCAATCAATCAATCAATCAATTAATCAACCAATAATAATTATAATAATTAAAGCGTTATTTCATTTCATATTCTAAAAATAGACATTGTCCTGAATAATTTAAAACACGAATTTCCAATTTTTGAGTTTTTCATTAAGGATTATTTTTAATTAAAAAAAATCAGAAACTGTGGAAATTGAAAATTACAGTCAGTAACTTATGCATGTGGACGTAGGAAAAAAGTTACCGCGACCATGACGTCATTTCATGAATTCTAAAAATTAATTAAAAATACATCAGTTCCTAATGCTCTTCAGTCCCAGAATACAATCAATACAGCTAGTGGATATCAGATATTATTGATTTGCAAAAAAAAAAAAAAAAAAAAAAAAAAAAAAGAAACAATTTGGAAATTGAAAAAAGAGAAAATATTGAAAATTGATACAAGAAACACCCTTCTAAATTTACGCGTTTTTAAAGCTATATTTTGAGCATTCTTAAGTAGCAATATAGGTGTTATTTTTTGTCAAAAATATATATATTTTTTTTAAGAACCATATTTTCGATCTTCTGAAGAGCCACATAAAAGCGTGGAGCATAAAACGACAAAGCGAAATATTTTTTTTTAAAAGTCGGGTTGAAAAAATGGTTAAAAAATTGCATATCAACCGATTCAAAGTCAATGTCTTCTTTTAGAATATGAAATAAAATTAGCTCTTCCCTCGTTTGGAATTAATAGGAATTAAAAGAAAGAAAGAGAGAAAGAGAGAGAGAGAGAGAGAGAGAGAGAGAGAGAGAGAGAGAGAGAGAGAGAGAGAGAGAGATTTTACTTCACCTTAAATATGAACTGCGTGCTTTCTACTACTGTAGCTTTCTTGTTCGTTGTTGAAAATAACTTGAATTACGCAACAGCAAACAATATATAGACTTATGACGGCCTCGTGACACTTGAAATAAATAATAATAAAATGTTTTGAAAACAAAATAAATAAATTTTTCAAAAGAAAAATGTTTTGACATTATTTGATTGACAGATATTTACAAAGCTCGCTTTGATACAAATATTGAAATAAAGTTTTGTATAAATAAACATCGATAGTAGAGTAAGACCAAACTGACTTTTACACTGAAAAAAAAATTACAATATTTATTTTATTTATGTAAATTAGTAATTAAGCATTGTCTTTGTTCACGCGTAGGTGATCACTCAACCAAGTTTCGAAAATGGATTTGCTCCAAAAAAAAAAAAAAAAAAATGTTATATATAGGCACTCTTTAAACTCACCCAGCTCGAATATTTCAGTTCTCAGACGAAAATTGTAATTTTGGGAGCCATTTGAATCTTTGGACCTTTCTTCCGTTGACATTTTCAAGTGATTTTTATCCATTTTAAAAAAACTAGATTTCTACCGTCACGGGACAATTAAAAGTGACTTAAATTGTGTTGTAAATCATTTTTACCGAAAATTTATTTCTATTGGCTTATAGTCATACAATGCAATCAGACACTCTAAAAATTGGTGCATTACTTTAGTTACGAATCCTAACTTATTTAAGCTATACACTTTTAAGTTATTATGCGCAGCTAAAATAACTCATTTTAGCAAGTTATTTAATTTTTTTTTTAAGTTAAAAATATATATTGTTAATAACTTGCTAAAATGCACTACTTTAGTTATATACTTACAATAACTTAAATGTGATTATCTTAAATATGTTAGAATTTGTAACATTTGTGTAGTAATGCAACATTTTTTAGAGTGAATGGAAATTTCAGTTGACGCAAAACTCCATAAGTTAGCACGGTTCAAACTTTATTGCTACGCTAAAAAAATTTGTAAGAAGAGGCCGCTATCCTAGGTTTTATGTAAATATACATTAATCATTATGCAGCATAATATTGTTGTTGTTGGACGTCTATGATTTACTATGTTGTGAAATATAGTGACTTTAGGAGGAAAAGTTAATTTTAACTACGATCGAATATTTGGAATACCTACAAAAAAAATTTCTCTCTCTCTTCAGTTTTTGTTTTGATAATATTTATTTCTTTATTATTATTTATTATTGTTTTCTAACAAACGCTTTTACAAATATTTAACACATAAAAAGGTATTTTTGCTTGACATTTTTAATATTTTGTTTATTTTGCGTTCATATATTTACTTACTGATTACGTATATTATTTTGAAACTTTTATATTATAAACCAAATGAAGAAGATATTTTAATATTATTTACTATATTTAAAAAATATTATAAATGTTATGAAAAAGAATTATTTTTACTATAAAAAAGTTTTAGCCCCTGTAAAGTAGGCCACAAGTATGTCAGATATGCTACACAGGTTGCATACACTCTACAAAATTTAGGCGTTGAAAGAAACTGGTGCAAGGGGGGTATTTTGCAATAAGTCTAATTTTAATTAAGTTTTAATTTTAGAATTAACAATTTTGACGTCATCAAATGTTAATATTCTAATGACAAAAGCGTTAGTGACGTCACAAAGAACTGAAAGAAGGGAGAGAGAGAGAGAGAGACTAGATCGCAACGGCTAATAGATGTTTATTTTCTTTAAAACCCTAACGCATGTGACGTTATTTACATTTTTTTTCCCGTTACAATATTGTAATTTATTACTTCAGAGCCATTATATAGTGATCTATTTTTACAAGCTCCATTATATATTATTACTGTTTAAAAATTACCTAAGGATAAATTAAATAAAAGATTTTAAACAATGCTAAAAATATATATATAAATAATAGCAAAAAATGAATTTATTGATAAGTTTTCTTTTCTTTTCTTTTCATTTTTTTTTTTTTTTTTAATTATTATTTTCATATTTCATGTTACTTACACGAATAAAATTAAATACGTAATAATAACGCATGCCTGATTTTAGTCAAATTGAATTACAACTACAACATTTATGCTATATTGAACAACAATACACTGTAACAGCGTAACAGCATACCAAATCTATATTTATATACTTCTGATTTAGCAATATTTATATGCTGTGATTTAAATATAGCATAAATTACGTAAATTATTTTTATCCATGTATATGATTTTTTTTATGGTTAGAAAATGTAGCATGCAGTATAAGAAAAAATCGTCAAAATTCGTTAAAGTTTATTTTTATTTATTTATAATTTTTTAAAACTTAAAATATCGTAATGTTATGAGAAAGAAAAAAAAAAATTATGTATTTTTCATTGTTGCATTTAAATGTCATTAATAGCATAAATGTTGCTGAATTGAAAAATACAAAGAATTATATTGTACAATATGACTGTATGCTATATTATAGAGTGTATGCGCATGACGTCATATTAAATGCGCTTGGATGCCATACTGGAGTATTAGGAGTAAAGAATAACATTGCTCAGCATAGGACAAACTATGTTTATTTTTCTATATATTTTCTTTCGGAAATCAGTTAAATTTTGTTTTTTTCTCACATTTGAGATGCTATAATTTAACCTATTAACAGCATCAATGCTCTAAAAAAAATCATTTAGTATTTTTAAACTGTCAAAATGAGTCACTTTCCTATGCGGCCCATGCTATTGAGTGATACAACATTGCGTTGACTTTAACATGAATGCACGCACGCACCCTATAGTTAATATTCAATATAGATAATTCTGTATTGAATAAATAAATGTTGATGAAAATGGACTAGCAAAAATATGACGTGTTAATAATTTTTGTCAATATATGTGTGTTTTTCCTCATATAAGCGTAATGTTAAATTAGGGGACCCTTTTAGCTTTCCCCGCGATTACCCGCGCGCTAAACCGATACGTTCCATTAAAAGCTACGGGAAAAAAACATAAACGTTATATAATTTACGAATGATATTAAAATCCTTTATTTTGGCATCACTCTCGTTACTCTTGGTATTTTTTTTTCAGTGTAGTAAGAAACCCCCTACATTTATATCTACTTTATTGAAAAGTTGTTGAAAAACTTTAAGCAAAACGTTCCTCTATTATGGAGAAGTATTTTTTTTTTAGTATATTTTAAATATGAGTTGTTTTTATTGATTTATTGAGCTAAAATTTTCTATTATTCTTATTTCTATTGAATTGAAAAGTTATTCTATAGAAACTAATATATAAATTTTTTATTCTTTATTTTCAACAATAAAAATATATTTATAATTATAGCTGCATATTTGAATTTTACATTCATTTTTACGCCAGTTTTACTTTTGCATTTGAACGCTAATTTTTTTCTTTTTCTTTTGTGGATAAAAATATAAAATTTAATATATAACGTCATAAAAATTTAAAAATTAGTATGTGTTCACTTTACTCTCTTGTAAAAAAAAAAAAAAGAGAAAAAAAAGGTGATGTAAAAAAAAACATGTTGAAAAGGTAGAAGTCAAACAAATCACAAGAGAGAAAAAAAAAAAAAAGTTAAAAAGTTTTTTTTTTTTTAAATAAAATATTTTTATTTTACGCTAAAAGCGGAAAGCGGACTTAAGGAATATTTTTAAGTTACTTAAAAATACTTCCCATTAACTTAAAAAAAATATTATGTAATTTATGCTCTTCATTGAACACTTGCTATATTGTAGAGCACAAATATTGCCTTTGTGATATAACATAAGTAATTATGCTGAACATGTTAACTATTATGTTATATATAGTACAGTATAGTGAGTATACTCACTGTACATACACTACACTTGAAATTATAATGTTATGCATAAAAATGTTGCTGCATTGAACTAGCATAATTGTTGCGAATTTATTTTTCTCAGTGATAAAAAAAAAAAAAAAACTAAAATATTCTACAGTACGTAAAATTAAAAATAATTTGCAAGTTCAAATTACGTGTTTCTTTTTTTTTTTCTTTTTTTTTAATTTGTGTATTAAAATTAAAGAAAACAGTAATACTAATAAGTAATGTAAGTTTAAATAACTTAATAATTAGGTGAACTGAAAATTTAAATTCATAAATTTGAAGGAAATACACACACAAACACACACACACACACACACACACACACACACACACACACACACACACACACACACACACACACACACACACACACACACACACACACACACACACACAAGCTAACAGTTAAATAGAGTGAAGTATGATATTATAAGCAAAGGTATTGATTTGATTAGCAATAAAACAGTAATGATATACATAATAATCTCACCAATGTTGTTGTATATTTTCTTTGTACTTTCTACAGATACATATATATATAAATTTCTAATGACAATAAAATCCACATTTAAGTATACAAAATTGCAATTAATTGTTCATAGTATATAATATTAAGCAGCAAGGAGTATTGGGAGTTTTAACCAATAATTAACTTCTTTTTATATTTATATCGTTGTCGAGTAAAGTCATTTTCAAATCTTTGTCAATTGAAACAAATAAAAATAATAATACTTTATAATAGATACTCTTGGAACACAATTTGGTTACCAAATAAAAATACTTGCCGTAATATAAATCTAATGAGAATGTGCCCAAATCACATGAGTAGAACGCGATTATCATATTATGCTTTAATATATATATATATAAAATCCAATGTTATTTACACATGAAAGTGTACAAAAGTTAAAGTTAAAGTTTTGCATCTACAAAGTTAAAAAGGATACAAAAGTTTGATAATCGATCCTTATAAAGAATTGTGCTTGTGCTACATATCAAATTGGTTGAGAAATAAATTTCATACATACTTCAAATGGGCAGACTTGCTTTAATTGTACCTTCTGCCCAATATAGTTCTCAAAAAAGTAAGATGACAAATCTTAATAATATATATATATATATATGAAAAAATACAATTGCAAAAGGCAAACAATTTTAGCAATTATGTAGAGCCATAGACAGCATGTTCATTTTAGTGATTATAAACACAGAACAAGATCTACAAAACTCCGAGCCTCCGTAGCAGTGCGGAGAAAATCTTGACTTATGCAACCCGCACAAACGGAGCTATACAGTTGAGTTTTGAGACAAACTAAAGTTATTTATGTATGTCCCATCAAGTGTTTTGTGATAAAATTCTAAAAATGTTTTCTTTTTGTCTATGCTTTTAATATACAATCTATAATGTCGATCTTTTATATTCTTTATTCATATTGCTAATTAAATAGGTATTAATAAACAGAACAGACACAAAAATTACTGTCCATCTTGGATCTCAATTATTTTATATTTATCTCTCAGATTCTACATTCTGGCCAAAACAAGGTCGTTCCCGCCAAAAGCTGTATCCGAGGTGCTAATCCAATCAGAGAGCGTATTATAAACCTACTAGCCAATCACAGTTGACTTTACATTGGTAATTTTACACTGCATCCGCTCGAACTAGTATTGTGAGAAGTGTATATATAGCAAGTTTTTTTTTTCCTCTTCTTCTTTTTCTTATTGCTTCCATTAAAAAAAATCCTCAAGCATTATTGACATGGTGTGTAAATTGCAATAGTAAAACATTAAGCTTATATCTATATTCATTCTCTTAAATAATTATATTGAAACATTTAATTGTTTATATACTACATACATATATAGATTATTTGATTATTCTATAAATCAGTAATATATATCTACATGTACTATGGGGTGCGTACCGTAATCACTTGCGAGCGCTGAGAGTGCTGACAAAACGTACCGTATCACCTCTGTCAGCGCTTCACAGCGTTCACCGAAGAGACCTGAACGGACAACAGCTGATGCTGATAACCTCTGCGCGCTGCTAAAAGTAAATAGGTGAGGCGACTCACTGCACAGCGCTCTCATCGAAATACGGTACGCATCCTATGTACTTTAATATCATTATGGTACATCATAATTATTTTCAAAGATAAGTATAGTGTATACATATATGTGAGTGCTCAACATTCAATTTCACTACCAAACCAGAAATTACAATAATTTAAAGTTACATTATCCAGCCTCATTGGAATCTTATATAAACAATATTAGAAATCCTTATGGAGTGCTAGTATTTGATATTTTCTAAGGACTTTACAGGTATTACACAAGCACACATGATAACAACCTAGCACTCAGTTTTGAGACATCTTTTTCTTTATAATAAGTGACATTTCTGTTAAATATAAATATGGCCAGTGTTCGTACACCACACATTATACCCTGACACTCCGTATGATTAAGTTTAGGGGGGGGGGGGGGGGCTCTAACAAGTGAGTAAGTTACTAAGGAGTAGAGTAACATATTATGGCACTAAGTCTACAATTTTGCACATTTCACAGGATTTAATATACATATATGACTCTCTCTCTCTCTCTCTCTCTCTCTCTCTCTCTCTCTCTCTCTCTCTCTCTCAAGTTTTCAAGTCTATTGCAGACTTTATACAAATACCCTGTACTAAATATATACCACCCTTGTCACGTCCAAAAGACGTACTGTACTTGCATTTCAAGGTCATCTTATAAAAGGAATGCTGTTCGTAAACCCTGTTCTCTTGCACCAAAAAATGCGCATTCCATTTGAATAGCCATAGGCGATCGTCATTTTTGGTGCAGAGAACAGGGTTTACGAACAGCATTAGGTTTACTTGCATTTTTGTCCAGCACCACAAAGGGCGTATACTTGCACTTTGGTTTTACATGTTAAGCTTATGGTGGATGTATGCACAGAATTGAATGTATAGCCAAATGCAAGCACGCCTTTTGCAAAAAAAAAAAAAAGTATAAATTAAATTTACTTTCAATAATTTGATTATCTCACACTTAAATCTTATATTTACGGCTTATTATATTATAAAATTATGTTAAATAAAATTAATTTTACATGTATATATTATCAATTATTGAAAATGTTAAAATAATGATTCAAATTGTACGTACGTATATGTTTATGTTAAAAATGTACTGTATATATGTTTTCCTATTGTGGTCAAGATTTTGACTGTCATGCCCTCACAACGCCTCAATAAAGTTATTATTAAAGTACGTGTGTATCCAACAAGGGTGATACACAATAGCTACCACTGGCTACTACCATTGACACACATTATAGAAAGTATTTTCATACAGTATGTAAAAACTGCATAAAACAATAAAAGCTTAAGATGATTTTGCCTATTAAAATTGTTCACATGTAGATATAGAGATCAGGGACAGATTGACCACCAAGATTTTTTGGATTTCTTGATTTAAGCCAAAGTGTGCTGTATACGAGAGTACATAGTCAACAAAAACAGCGCCTCTGCAGGAAAATAATGATACCACGGTTACGCAGCGATAGCCAGGCGATAGCCAGGTGATAGCCTGGGGCGCGACTACACAGTCCATTTAGAGACTGATAATTTCCAAAAAATATTTATAATTCCTTCCAAAAATCAGCAAATAGTAATAAAAATAATCTAAATCAATTTAATTAATTAACAAAAAATGATATTTCCAATTTATATATTTTGAGGGTCAATTTTGTTTCCAATTTGACTCATGTCTTCAGGGCGCGCTGAACAGCTGACGAGATTCGATGCGTAAGCCCTCACTAACATTAATTTTAATTATGATCAAGAGATGGCTTTATTGGTCACTATTAACTCTCGTATCAGCTAACCCTCCTATCAGAGGTTGGGCCGTCTCTCTTGGCTATCTCAATGGGCCATAGCAACTTAATCCGTCCCTTCTAGAGTTACCAATAGGGCTTAATTACTGGAGATATGCCCTAGCCAATCACAGGCAGGGCAAGAAAACAGGCATTGCTATACTTTAATATATTTTTTCTTGCGTATTTTTTTTTTTAAATATTGTAGTAAAAGATAAAAAAAGCAGGAGCACTGGATTTACCAACCTTGAGACAATATATGGCATGATATATATATTTTTCAAATATATATTTTTTAATCCACTATCGCCATTTGAGATTTTCAGTGTACGCTGCTGCCTGGCGCCAACTCTCATTTGGTTTCTCCCTATCAAATTTTAACGTCACATGTTTGTCCTTACCGCGATGGTACCTTTCCTTTTATTCCTAAATATAATTTCTCATATATATAGATAATATTGCTTCAGATTGTAGGGCCCAGGCTAAAACACTCTCATATGAGCGCTGGTATGATTAGACAAAAGTGTTTTGCTTGAAAAGACACGAGGACAAAGATTACACTCAAACACTTTACCAGGATTGTTGATATTGACTTTATGAACCTCCAGTTCATGTCGTATTCTCACAGACTGATGAGAGAAATCCTTGGGACACATACGACACAGGTATCTTGTCCTGGGACCTTGTCGTTTCTTCTCTTGACTGCCTGGTGTGGCGTCTGTAGTGCCGTGTGTCTCCATGTGGCTCTGTAGTTCACTGACCTCGGAGAACTTCTCGTTGCATACGGTGCACGTCGTAGAGGCTTCAGTGGGGGATGTCATTGGGTCTGTCTCTGTGCTGTTGTTGGTTTGGGGACTGGGGCGTGGTTCTAGAAATATAACATTTTGACATTAGCGAGAGAGTAGAGAGGGAGAGAGAGAGAGAGAGAGATATTGTGCATGTTAACAAAACCACACCAGGGGAGGGGGGGGGGGGGCTTATGTCTCTTGCTGCTTTAAGAAAATTTTAGTTAACCGAAAGAAAATCACAGGCGGGAAATCCCAATGTTGCCAGATGCTTAAAATGTTTTTTTTTTGCTGTCGATATTCTCAATCTGGCAGTATTTTACTTCCCCTTGGCAACCCTCAATCACCCTTTAGCCAATTATTTCTCACATACCACCTTCTATCCACCACTCTGACTGTTAGGGTGGCTTTGTCACATTTTAATTACTACCCTGACGATTCTCTCAATTTTGATGCTTGCAAAAAAATTAATTGAAGAATGCATTGCTAACAACTTTCTCCTAACAGCAAAGGAGGAATATAGATCATAGAATATAGAATATATATATATATATATATATATATATATATATATATCGATGCTTCCGCGTCAAAAAAGATTATCTGCCGATTCCACAGACCCCGCGAACAGATTAACTGCGAATTCCATACTTTCCACGAGTGGAGTAACTGCAGATTCCGCCAGCGCGACCCGCAGAGCAAGTGCAAATTTTTTATTGCTCCCCAAGAGATCATGTGCATTTAGCAAGTAGACTATCTGCATTGCTACACTTAATTTTATTTTTATTATTTTTAATTTCTTAGCATTGGTTGATTATTTAATTATTAAAATTACTACCTTAAAAAAAATATTAGTCCTATAGGATGTAAAAAAAAAAAAAAAAAAAAAAAACTAACAATATATCTATACTTTTCTTTACCCAATTTTGTTAATAGTTAACAACTTTTTTTTTTAAAATGCTCTATTTTGTCAATTATTTAGCTGTAATATTCTAAATTAACATTCATAACAATTTTTTAAATTATATTTCCTTGTAAAAACTTTTTTTTCTAATACTACTGTAGTACTTACTTCATAATTTTAAAGGCGAAATACAAATTATTATTATTTTTAACTTAAAAATGAAAGAGAGAACAAACTGCTTTTGAGAAAAAAAAATTTCTTTTTGAAATTATAATTTACTTCACGACCTAAAAATTTAATAAAATTATAACTTTTTTTCCTATACATCAATACCAGCAGCCGGTAAAAAAAATTAGAAGTAAACTGCATACTACTCACAACACAGACTGAATGAAAACTGAGCTCTCTTGGTTAAACATCGGAATTTAGTTTATAGTATTGGGCAGGATAAAGGCTATATTTTATTACGTTATTCTAATGTGGACTTTGAACCTTCAAAATAACATTCTGTAAAATTCTTGGAAATTTCTAATTTATTAAACGAAATTTAGAAATATAAAAAATATATAATAAAAATAAACTTAGTATATTATAATAATAATTATTATCGAGTATTAACTTTTTCATTACATATTGCCATTATTTAAATAGCTAAATGATTCAAAAGCAAAGAAAATAATATTTTATTTTGTAAAATTTTAAAATCTATTAATATATATTTTAAATACAATATTTAAAAGTCAAACATAGCGAAAAGAAAAAGAAAATTACTATCAATAACACGGCAAGTGAACCCGTGGAAAGTGTAGATAGTCTATTCGCCAGCAATAAAAAATTTGCACTTGCTCTGCGGGTCGCGCTGGCGGAATCTGCAGTTACTCCACTCGTGGAAAGTATGGAATTCGCAGTTGATCTGTTCGCGGGGTCTGTGGAATCGGCAGATAATCTTTTTTGACGCGGAAGCATCGAATATATATATATATATATATATATATATATATATATATATATATATATATATATATATATATATATATATATATATATATATATATATATATATATACCGGTATATATATATATATATATATATATATATATATATATATATATATATATATATATGAATATATATATATATAGATCTATATATATGTATTCTATAGATCATAGATCATAGAATAATAATAATAAAAAAAAAAGTTGCACGTCTTGTTCTGAGCCCCAGTGATAATTTACAAACCTGCTTGAGAGGCTACACCAGAGTGATGCGAGTCTTCTCCTTCCACCCCCTCTGCACCCTT
This sequence comes from Ecdyonurus torrentis, assembly GCA_949318235.1. NCBI lineage: Eukaryota > Metazoa > Arthropoda > Insecta > Ephemeroptera > Heptageniidae > Ecdyonurus > Ecdyonurus torrentis. The sequence goes on along the minus strand of OX439132.1, from coordinate 1,019,188 downwards.
AGGCTCACCCTCTGTGGAAAATAAACACATGATAAAATCAAAACTAACAAGTGTCCACTCACCAATGCCCAATAAGTACGTTATGTAAGACTATATTTGAAAGTGCCTGCATTAGCATGCAAATATGGTGCAGTATCACAGCACAGTATGTATATATTGATTAACATCTATTTTGCAGCTAACTTTAAGCTATTTCAGTTACATCCACTTCTGCTCCTACCTACTACTCATGCGTAGTATGTCAAAGTGGAAGCCGATGTGAGCAAAATCACTTATAGACCGCTTGCACTCATATTTAAGAGCCACCATTTTGTTGGTCAGGAATACATAGGCCAGCATAGGAAAAACGTCATTTTTATTTTTTTAATAGCAAAAGAAGCTTCAAATCTCAATCAAAGTCTTATTTCTAGCTCCTAATAAGCTTGAAGGATATGAGAAAAATTTGTTGAGTTGAAATAAACTGTATTTATGTGAAAAATTAGGAGAAATGATGTTTCCCCTATGCTGGACAATGTATTAGGCACCACAAACATGGCGACAAAGCGCAAGGATGTGCAAGGGGTCTATAGGGCAGTGATAAAGTTGTTCCTTTATCAGTCAATACAGATGCTCAATTTAAGTTACAAAAACAAATTTGCAAGACCTTGATGTGAAAGACTAAAAAAAATAAAAAATAACAACATAAATGTACAAATTTAACAGAGAACGTTGTCCACAATCAATTGATATGCACATTTCTAATTTTTCAAGTATTTTTAATCAATTTCTAAGTTGCAAAATGACTTTAAGGTAACTTTGTACTATGCTCACTTGCATACGTTACCGACCGATACATCATTTTTTGTTCCTTCTTCTTCTTTTTTTTTTTTTCAACATTTAATTAAAAATACTTAAATTAAAAAATAACATATCAATCAATTGAATACTGTATCCTCCTTTTGAATTTACAATAAAATCACACACAAAAGTTATTTGTAACGGAACTACAAGTGAAATTTAAATTGTTAAAAACAGATAATTACTTTAAATTTGTTAAGGATAGATTGAGTAAAACTGAAGATATCAGCCTGGCCTTCTATAATACCCCTCCCTGCATTTAATATTAATGGGTGGAAAGGCCCAAACTGTACAGACAGGCATGTTATTACCCGTTATGCGGTGCATGGTTTCCACCATGTAATCTGTCAGATTAAAGAATATCACGAGTGTAATGATAAATGTGTATGTGTATTATGTAGTGGCCTATGTACTAGGTACCACTTACTTCATTGTCCATCTCGGACCCTATCATTAAGTCAATATGCAAAAATGTAGACTTATAGAGTGCAATGTAAATATATATGTATAAGTACACCTTGGTGTTTAATATATAAAATAAATAAATGAAACCATACCCTATTTTTTTTTGGGGGGGGGGGGGTGTTCCACATTTCTGAATGGAAGCTAAGTACCCAATCTGACAATCTACACTTTTATACTGATTGAAGAATATTAATTACTATATTTGTTTCCCTTTTCTAGTTAATATATAACTTTGTATATATCTCTAATCTATCATACTTTTAACTTTTTCCCCCCTCCCCCTATTGCCGTGATTGGAATGCGAGAAAACTGCCTGCATATTTTGCTTGCTCGCGTACGTGCCTCTCGCGTCTTCTACCACCACCTGCTTGGGGAAGCAGGAGTGGGCGGAGGTCGCTTGATGCCGACGCGAGCCAGCAGCCAGTCTGTCGCCAGCATTCGCGAGGTAAAGATGCATTGCCTGGCAAGCCCAGCTATGTATCTTTATCTCGTAAGTGTTGGATCGTTGTGCTGAGGAGCCCCAATGAACTACGAGAAGTGTATCGTGATGCATTGAATGTATTTATCACTCAGTTAATTAATTAATTAACTGCGCAATATTTAAGTTTGATGTAATACGATATATTGACAGTAGGTAGGGCGAAGCACGTGTCCGCAACTTGACGAAGTGGTAAACCAGGTAGTTTGATCGCATCTCAATCACGACAGTAAAATTCTTTCATTAGCAGCCTATGTGCTTGCAATTTTTTTCGTCCCCCTTTTTTGTATCTATTAATTAAAGATTTTCGCGTAATATAGCTTTCAATATAGTGTGCTTTAATTAAAATTATCTATTACTTTTCTTTGATTTGCAATTTAAATCGAAATGTTTTTTTTTCTTATATTTATATCATAGTTAATATATTTGTTATTTTAAAGTATATTTTCACTCACAGTATATTCTATTTCTTGTTTTTTAATGTTTTATGGACAATGTATGTATTTTTATCAGTGTATCTCTTTTATTATAATTTGTTGTAAATATGTAGTTGACAAGACCAAGGATTGTTGTAACACTCTGTTACTGTACACTTAAGTCCCTCTTAAATGTAACATCAAAGACGATGCCGCTTTTAAGGGAAAAGGGTAGAAATGCGTAGTCAGGTAAGAGCAGCGTTGCCACCTGCACTTTTCTTGCTTTTGCTAAGTGAGAAAGTGATTGACATCTCACTTCATTATTTTTACTCTTCTTTGTATTCGCGAGCATGAAAACAACATAACAAAACTAAATAACTTAAGTGAAAAAAGCTTTTAAGACACAATAGCAAAATATTTCGTGTCATTTACAAATAATATGCAGGTTTTGTTATCTGAAATGAGATGTCAATCACTTTCTCACTTAGCAAAAGCAAGAAAATAGCAGGTGGCAACGCTGCTCTTACCTGACTACGCATTTCTACCCTTTTACTTAAAAAGCGGCATCGTCTTTGATGTTACATTTACGAGAGCCTTAAGTGTACTGTACTATGAACTGCCTGGCTCAATGAAGAATTCTTATTCTGACCCTAATTTTAAGTACCTAACCATGAGATTCAAACTGCAGCTGATTGATCACATGACCTCCAATATGGGTCCTGATTGGCTCTCTGTTTAAACACTGGTGTCACAATCTTATGACACTATGACCTTGGCAATCACCTTGCATAGAGGAGCAATCCTCCTCCTCAACATCTTCGACCTTGATTTGATCCATCAACGTGGCTTCAGTGTTGTTCTCTGTGCAGGACTGTTTAGCAGTGTCGCAGTGTTCTTGTGACTTTTGAGTGTCGTCGGAGACCAAGGGAGGCGACGACTCACGTCTGGACACATCAACGTCACAGCTACGTCTGCCAAAAACAGCAATAATTAACATTTAAAAATTATTTATATCATCATAATTACATATCAAAGAACAAATATATTAAGGATAATGAATCATTGTAGTTAGGTATGATAAATTTGAAAGAAAATCATAGGAGAAACCAGCGCTGGCCTTACCATAGTGAAGAGATATAGTCCCATAGTTCGGGGAAAATCTTACTAGCACAGACAGCAATGTGAACCACTTACATATATGATTAAAATTTCCTTTCAGACTGGATTAAAATATTTACTCTACCTGCTGTTATACTCTGTTCCATATCTAAATAGATTATTAGGCCACTCCTCCATTTCAAGCAGCATTGCCATATTTCTAATCATACCTGTGTATTGTGAGATTTCATTTACAATACAGGTATGTTGAGGTAGGCAACAGCGCGCTAACATTGTTGCCATTTTACACAGCTGCTAGTCTTGTAAATGAGATGTACCAAAGGTAAATTGCAAACACTGCTTGAACTAGGGGAGTGGCCTAATAATCTATTTAGATATGGAACAGAGTATAGTGTAAGCTTATACTATCTTCCATTCCCAAAAATTTTCCTGATCTATCTATGTGTTTTTCTATTATATCCAATGAGGAAGTTTTTTTTTTTTTTTTTTTTATATATCTCTGTGCTAGCAAGATTTGTCACCAAACTATGGGACTCTCTTCACTATGGTAAGACCAGTTAGGGCTGGTTTCTCCTAGCATTGCATTGCAAATTTGCCATAGAAAAAATATATTAAAGAAAATAAACCAAGAGTTTGGTATGACAAATTTGAAAGTAAAGGATAGTAGAAACCAACAAGGGCCTCATCATACTGGTAAGTGGGGTGACTTTGGCCAAAATTTCAAAAATTAATTACAGTTCTCAAATATGCATTAAAGCTTATAGAAATAAACAACAACAACAACGTAAGGTTTTGTTTTTTTGTTTTGTTTCTATGAGCTTTAGTTAGGGAGGATATAATATTAGAAAATTTTGTTTATTTTACTATCAATTATTATTTTATTTATTAAACACCAAGGTGTACTTATACATATATATTTACATTGCACTCTATAAGTCTACATTTTTTGCATATTGACTTAATGATAGGGTCCGAGATGGACAATGAAGTAAGTGGTACCTAGTACATAGGCCACCACATAACAAACATACACATTTATCATTACACTCGTGATATTCTTTAATCTGACAGATTACATGGTGGAAACCATGCACCGCATAACGACATGCCTGTCTGTACAGTTTGGGCCTTTCCACCCATTAATATTAAATGCAGGGGTATTATAGAAGGCCAGGCTGATATCTTCAGTTTTACTTAATCTATCCTTAACAAATTTAATGTAATTATCAGTTTTTAATAGTTTAAATTTCACTTGTAGTTCCGTTACAAATAACTCCTCCCCTGCTAGCTCATAAACCAGCCTTGACGACGTAAATTTTGACAAGCAAAGTACTACCTGTTTTAAGTACCGAGACTTTACAGATTCTAAATTTTCAAAGTCTGTTATAGACATATATGACCAGAAAATTTCAATGCCGTACGAATAAACTTACTTACCTTGCAATCTTGGCTGGAGGAGGTGGTGTATGTGTAGGAGGAGAAGAGCGAGATTTTGAGATCTCACTTTGTAAATTATCACTGGTTTGGCTTGCTGTTTCCTGCAATTAAAACACAATACATCAGAAATAAAAGTATCGGAGAAAACAGCACTGGCCTTACCATAGCAAAGAGTCCCATAGCTTGGTCAAAATATTGCTAGCACAGAGATAAAAAAAAAACTATATTGGATAGCTTGTGGCACTAAACTGCAAGAGAAAGTGTTTTCAGTCCTTGCAGAATGAGAGAGAAATGGACTGACGAAGGCATAAAGCATTATTCACATGACGCGTAAATTTGACGTGCGTCAACGTGCGTCGACGTGCATCACAAAGCTGTAACAATGTAAACAAATGGAGCAGTTCACATGGTTTTTGAAAATTACATGTGAACGGCTCCATTTGTTTACATTGTTCCAACTTTTTTACGCGCGTCGACGCGCGTCAAATTTACGCGTCATGTGAATGATACTTTACACATACACTTTTCCTTGGGATTTTAGTGCTATAAGCTAATATTTACTATGTGTTAATTTTTTTTATTTTTAACTCTGTGCTAGCAATATTTTCACAAACTATGGGACTCTCTTCATTATAGTAAGGCCAGCTCTGGTTTCCTCTATATTATCAACTAAACAAAAATAGACTATGGTAGAGACTCAGGGTTTGGCATGGCTTTTTACATTAATCGTTATTGGAATGAAAAAAGTTGATTCTCAATTGTTGTCACTTTGATAAATATTGACTTGAGAGTATTTTTGATGTCACCATCGAGTCCAATCCTACACGCTGGGTACACGCTGGGTAATGGTAATATCCGCGGGCTTTAAAAAATATATATATATAAAAAAAAAGCTTTAACATGTCTGTTAAGACAAAAAAGTTTTTTTTTTTAATAAAACCCAATGCCCGCGGGCTTAAAAAAAAAAAAAGTTACCCTGCTTTATAATAAAACTTATTGACTTTATGGGAAGTTGATGCACTTGCCTGCTCTGGATTGGTAGCCAATCCACTGACTTTGAGGTCATCTGCAAGTCTGAGGAACCCTGGCAAATCATCCTGGTTCACAGTAACCTCTCCTGAAAACAATTTAAATTTATGACAAAGAGGAAGAAAGAAGAAGACAAAAAATACATGTTTGATAAAAAATATAGGATATATTTATCATAATAATAATAAATCTTAAAATGTTAAAAAATTATGTAAAAACTGTTGAAAAATAAATACACTGAAAGAAAAAATATTTATTGATATTCAATAAATAATTAATTTAATTCCTTATATACCTGACATTTGCACGTGTTTGACATAACTAAACTTTCAAAAACATTTTCATATCATTCTGAATATAAAGGCCTAACAATTAATTATTAAAAAAAGAAAAGAAAATGTTTTAACATTTTTGAATTATTAAACCATTTTATAAAAATATGAAAATAAAAAATTACCAATATGAATTATTTAAAAAGTATTATTTAATCAGTGAAAAGAAAAAGATTAACATCGTGACATTTTTTGTTTGTACTAATTTAAAATTGTGCCTGCATGACTGCAATACTGTTGGGTTAAAGTATTGTTCACATGGAGTGAAAACTTAACGTCCATGCGTCGACGGGTATTGACGGAAACTGACGCTTACGCGAATTTGTTTGTTTCACATGAGAAAAAAATTCACATTACGGCGCATGCAAGACAAAACTGATGGATACCGACGGATCGAGCTCCGCTAATATAAACATATCGCTCCTTTCACATGTATTATTGTTGACGGATACTGATGGATGGAGCTGCGCTTATGTGAACAAATGTAACCGCTCACATGCAACCGTTCTCAGTACCCGTCATTTTGACGGATAGCGACGGGTAGAAAAGCTGGGTGTTGCCAGCTTTGCCCGTCGGTATCCGTCAGTTTTAAAACCATGTGAAAGGGTTCTTTTTTTACATTATAAACAAGTTGCAACAATACTTTTTCAACTTCAACGGACGTAGAATTTTCGCTCCATGTGAATGATACTTAAATTGAGAGGTTTGTAGTCTGATTTTGACCAGTAAAAATAGTTAATTATTATTATTCTACAAGTACATTTCAGTTTGACTTTATGTTACTAATTAAACATTACACTACACTTCAGTTTGTGAGATATCAGCTGACAGCTGGTCACTTAACGGTGAACCTCAGACCTGGCCCCTCCCCTTTTTTTCAAAAACTTATCGTAAAATATTTTAAAAATTATTTTTGGATAGATCTCATCTTTACAAAATAGAAGTTCAAGTATAATTTCTTCATAATTCCCATACATTTCTCACAATTAATTTTTAACCATTTTTATTTTGCCGCGAAATTCAAAATCAATGTTATTCAAATGGGCAAACTAACGCTTAATTTTCTCAAACCAGAAATAATTTTGAAATATAAAACAAAAAGTAATCGATAGAGCTTGGACATATCTATAACGTCAGAAAGTTTCAAAAAAAGTTGTCGAACCAAAAATTTTAATCCTAATTATCTCGAGTCATAAATATTGTTTGAATATTCTGTTAACTGGAGCTCGTAGATCATGACATTTTTTAACCCCCTTAAAGTTTTTAAAAAAAGTTATCGAACCAATTTTGAGATATTTTGCTTTTGCTAGGTCTGAGGTTAATCTTTAAATAATTTGCACAATATAAATTTCCATATTACCTACGTGCTTTGATTGTTGAACTATCTATGTATCTTTGATTAACATTACACATACGTACGTACCATTGTACATGAAATCTACTATTGCCTCCAACTGTGCCAGGTCCAGGTTGTGCATGAAGACAATGGGATGCTGCCAGGGGTTCATCTGTGCTCACATAAGAATACATAACTGAGTTTTTTTTTTTTTTTTTTTAATTTTCAGCATAAATTTGTATAGCCTTTAATAGCATATATGTGTACCAATTTTCAAATTAAATTACCCATCAGTTATGTGGGAAAAAATAACATGGTAAATATGGTATGTCCTGTTTTCAATGTTATTTATTTTTCTTCACATACCTAACTAATGGTCAAATCAATTTGAAATTTGGTACACATGCTAATGAAAGCAATACACACTTGTGCTGGAAAAAAAAAAAAAAAAAAAAAAAAGTTCCACCTCATCTGAGATTTATTATTAAAGACGTAGAACACCTTGAACAAAAAACTTGCCTAATATCCTAACATACCCAAATATCAACATTAATTTGGCCGGAGTCATTGATTTCTAATTTATTTTACATTTACAAAATGTCAGATGCGAGTTTACTACGTCACAGCTCGCTTGTTTCCGCGCGCGTGGACCAGGCGAGCTGTGACGTAGTAAACATGCAAATCAGGCTCATGAACCACTACACTGATTATAGACCATGAAGTTGGCAAAACAGACCAAGTCCAGGCCTTAAAGTGAGTCCATTAAGTTTAGTTATTAAATAAAAAAATATTTGGTGTAAATAAGTGGCGTGCGGTCCATATATGCAATGCATGAGTAATTATTTATTCCAGAATATTAATTTTTATTGATGTACTGTAGTTTAAATTATTTTCACTATTCACTTCATAATGTTTCAAAAACTACTGAGTTAGGATATATTGTCCCTGCACGTAAAGAATAAATTACATTATTTGTAAGCTAGGTCAGGTCACTATTACCCTGACTACAGGTACAGTACTTTACCTTGAAGAGAGACCTGAAGTGTGGACTGCAGGCAGCCAGCACAGTCTTGTGTGCCTGGATATATTGTCCCTGGCATGTAAGCTAGGTCAGGTCACTATTACCCTGACTACAGGTACAGTACTTTACCTTGAAGAGAGACCTGAAGTGTGGACTGCAGGCAGCCAGCACAGTCTTGTGTGCCTGGATATATTGTCCCTGGCATGTAAGCTAGGTCAGGTCACTATTACCCTGACTACAGGTACAGTACTTTACCTTGAAGAGAGACCTGAAGTGTGGACTGCAGGCAGCCAGCACAGTCTTGTGTGCCTGGATCAATTGTCCCTGGCAGGCAAGGGTCACGTCCACCAGATCTCCACTGGTCAGCAAGTCATGCAGTCCTCGACTCAGACCAAACTTCTCACATTTCAACGTCAGCTCACTCATGTTATCTATATGTAATTTTAGCTGCTGAAAAAAAAAAAACAACATTATACCATCGCAGAAAAAAAGGTTAAAAAAAAAAAAAAAAGTTTTCTCTTAGAAAAATGACCAAAAACCATGTTTGCCCTATATAAATATATGCTGAACTATGTTATTCATTGCTACAGTATGGCGTCAAAGCGCATAATACTCTATAACTCCATTCCTAAAAGGCACTACTAGGGCCTGTACCCGAGTTTAACAGGTACAGTAGCCAGTTGCGTGCGGCGCGCGCCAGACGATTCCCAGTGAAATAGGGGTAATACGTACATGCACCCTCAAAGGTGCATTTACTTATTTTAAATTTTCACATCAAAAATCACCTTTTTCTGGTTAAAACATTAATGCTGTTCGTAAAACCCTGTTCTCTTGCACCAAAAAATGCGCATTCCATTTGAATAACCATAGGCGATCGTCACTTTTGGTGCAGAGAACAGGGTTTACGAACAGCATTATTGTGATTTAATGGTGCATTCACCTATTCTTTATATATTTTTGTTAAAACTTTGCGGTATACAATAATTATTCCCATTTAAAACAATGTTATTTTTATTTTGCTGCGCAAAAGAAAATAATAATAATGAAATGCGCGGTTGGCCCGCCGCTCGTTATTGTCTCACACTAACCGGTTATCCCCAAATTAAATGATTACAATATGTATGTAGCAAAAACAAACATACATATACTTACTTTATATATTATTATGAACGATTTATCTATTAATTATGCTTCAAAAAAACAAACAAAAAGTTTGGTTTCAAAAGCAACTCCCATGATGTCATATGATTGAAGCTAGAAAAGTGTTTTTATAAATGTATACCACACAAAGTTATTACTAATATTGTTAACCGATCGTTAGTTAATAACTGTGTGTATATATTTGTATTAATTAACTTGCAATTTAATGTAAAAAATAAAGAAATTAGCAGAAATTAATTTACTTTTCACAACAATAACACAGCTGTCGTAATAGTTTTAGAAATCGTCGCTAGGTGGCTAAAAGTTGCCGCTCGAAAAAATAAAAATATTTATACGCGGTAAAATGAAATGTTTGAAAGTTTTTTTTTTTTTACGGCTCTACGTTTTGCGGCACTCGATAGTGTTGTGTTGAAGTTGCTCTACAAGATTTGTTAAGTGAGGCCACTAAAATGCAAGCCTGGATGTAACAGAAGATTGATTTGTGTTCACGGGAAGTACCTTTTGTAGTTTTTATATTTTATTTGTGAGAATATGTGTACTTTGTGGTTTATTTCTGTTTTTAAGGTCGCTGCATGCAGGCACGCCGGAATAAATTTGTGTACAGATGCCATCACAAATCTTTAACCTCAAAGTATAACATTATATCTGTCATTCACGTGGTGTCACTATAGGCATCAAATGCATAAAAATGATATAAGAGTTAGTAATTAAGTATACTAATTAGGAAAAATATATACGAAAATTAAAGACTAAATTTTCAACAGAAACTTTTATTATAATTATATTAATTATGATTAAAAGTTGAAAACGTGTGTTTTACAATACTTTTTAAATTAAGCGTGGAAGATGTATCTTATTGCCTTTCTTTGCATGTTTTGTAACCATATCGCATAATGTTAAAGCCATATAGACCACATAAAAGAACATGTGCTTTTTAATGAATAAACACGAAATGGGATCTTTAAAACTGATGACAATTTTTACCAGAATGTTAATGTAGCCCCACAAGAGATCGAGCGTGAAAAAAAAACTGTAAAGTATGCTATTTGCGTGAAAATTCATGTTTATGACGTCAGAAACATGCAAAATTTGGTATGAAAATGTTGTGCGGGTTGAATTAATCGAAATTTCTGATCACTGCTACGGAGATACAGTTGGGTTTTGAGACAAACTAAAGTTATTTATGTTTAAGTCCAATCAAGTGCTTTGTGATATAAACGCTTATGTTTTTAATTGTCTCTGGTCTATTGCTTTAGAACTAAACTATATAGCTTAAAAACTTTTGTACCTGCTGCAGCCGCCACTTTATTATTATAATTTGTAAGTATTTTAAATTTTTAATTGTTAATTAAGTGTACAGTATATACACATCAGAATATTTTGTAATACATTTTACATTTATATTTTTCTTAACTTTTTAATCTCTGTTCCTAATGGTTACTTTAATTAGCACACTGCAATTAAGTCACAACTAGGGACCGGATCTCCAGTTTGTTCAGTTTTTGAAATATGCATGCTAGGTCACATCTGAGTTCAGATGTCGACGAATCATGAAGTTTTATTGCCAAAAATGCAAAAAAGTTGGGACTGAAAAAAACTGTTTTTGCAATTTGTAAACTGGGTCAGTTATTTTAAGTTTTTGTCAGTTTTTTCCAGTTTTTCTCAGTTTTTGGAAACTGAAAATGGAATTTTACCGTACAAAAACTTAAAATAACGTGTTTTAACAAAAAAAAAAAAAAAAAAAAAAAAAAAAAAAAAAAAAGGACGAAAGAAAAGAAAAGGTTTTATTTTTCATTTTTATTATTATTATTAGTTTTTTTTAGAAAATTATTTTCAAAGCATATCTTAAAACTATCTGAATTCAACTGAACACCATTAAAGAAATGGTTAAAAAGAAGTTCAAAAAGACAAAGAACAGCTCTCATTGATACTCGATGGTATAGTGTATTGGATAATAATTTAACCGATGTTTTTTTTCATAAAAAATATAAATTTTATCCTCCTCTGTTGATAAATTTTTGTTTTTAAGTTAAAAATTATCAAAACTGAATTTCACTGTTTTTGTATAATTGAACTGAAAGTGAACTGATTTTGCTGTTTTTGTAAACTGATTATGCAAAAAAACTGGACTGAATTCAGCACTGAAAATGCACATTTTTAAAACTGAAAATCCGGTCCCTAGTCACAACTTCATCGCAGTCAAGTTTTAAATTTGGATTGAAAATTATAAATATAAATAAAGTAGAAGGCCGAAAGCTATAAAAAGTGATAAACATTTTTTTCTCCTGCGACGCCAAAACAGTTTTTTTTTTTTTTTTTTTTTTTTTAGCAAAAAAAAAAAAGAGACAAATATCTGGAATATTATTAAAGGAATATACCAGAGAAAAACACATTTAAGCATTTATATCACAAAAACACTTGATGAAACTTACACATAAATAAACTTTAGTTTGTCTCAAAACCTAACATGTGTAGCTCCATAGCATAGTGATCAGAAATTTCAATTTATGCAACCCCGCACAACATTTTCATACTAATTTTTGCATGTTTCTGACGTCATAAACATGAATAGTCACTTAAATTGCATACTTTATAGTATTTTCACCCTCTTTCGTGGGGTTACATTAACATTCTGGTAAAAATTTTCAACAGTTTTGAAGATCCCATTTCGTGTTTATTCATTAAAAAGCACATGTTGTGGTCTATATGGCTTTAAAACTATTTGAAAATAAAACTCCCAAGTTCATATGCACTTACTTGCTTGCGCTGTGCGCTAGCTATTTCTGTAGTGTTATATTTACGAAAGCATGTGCCGTGTGTGTGTAGACCTGTACTATAAATAGTCTCTCAGTCGTCTCTTGTACTTTACACTATAAAGTTGTAGCTGTGATTTAGTAAGAGATGCCGGCGTCTTACGTTGTCAAAGCTAGAATTGCAGAAGATGTAAAACATAATGGAGATATTGAATGTGTCATGTTTTATGATCAGAAAATTTATACGGGAGGTGATGATGGAGAAATTAAGGTGAGAAAAAAAATATAGTCAGAGACATATTGTAATATAACTATTTTTTGTACCGACTATATTATATATAAATTGAAAAAAAAATGCTGTTATATTATATAAAAATATAATAATGAACACAGATATTAATTTTTATTATCACCGCATCAGGATCACGCATACATACATACTGTATTTTATTTTATAATATTATATATTATTATATTTATAATATTAATATTATATACAAATCCATATATATCTACCATTTTTTTATTGCAGTCGATCGATTGTATAATGTGGAATCTTATACATTTATTTTAAGATTTCTTTGATATTTGTTTCACCGGCGTAAAAGACACACAGAGTATTTTTTTTTAAAGTAATTCTCTTGTTGTTTTTTTACAAAGCTATATTAATTCAAGGTATATGGATATATATATATATATATATAATTAAAAACGCTGTGATAATAATTAAAAATATATGTTTTAAACAAATAAGGTATTGTAACTTTTGTATTAATGCATATACTGACGTGCATTTTATATTATGTAAGAAATATAATATGTTGAACAGAACAATTCAATTAAAACTATAAGCAATATAAATATATAATTTGCTATATACTTTAGGAAATACTCTTCACAAGCACGGTGCTTATCAGTTTAGCGCGCGGGAAAAGCTAAAGGTCCCCTAATTAACATTATATATTATGCTTAATTATAGGGAAAAACACGCTTTTGCCGATTTTTGAGAAAATTACTCTACCGATTTCGGAGAAATTTAAAGGAGAAATTATAGGCATATAATTTTACGTGTTTTAATCCATAGAAAATTTTTTAAGAAGTTTTTAAACCGATAAGTTCCATTAAGATATAATATTTCTTTATTGACCCCAGGCAGTAAGATATAACAAATGATCCTATAATATGTTGATATACATTATCTTACGTGACGTTGCTATGCAGGTATGGAGCAGCGACCTGCAGTTGCAAGGTCACGTGAAGGCTCACCAATACGCAGTGTACCACCTCGCAATCAACAAAGACGCCTCTCTCCTATACTCTTGCTCTAACGTCGGTTCAATCTGCACGTGGCGACTACCAGGTCTCGAACCTGGACCTCAATTATTGGGACATCCTGATGCCGTGCGAAAGTTGAGGTTCTCTAATGAGGGACATCTTTTCTCAGGGGATGAACTGGGCAATGTAAGTATATATGACAATACGTATAACCTCACGTCACGATAGTATAGTGATAGTGGTTTGACTTGAATATGTACAGCTCTGGCCAAAAGTTCCCGAACGATTTGCATAGGCAACCCGCAGCCACACAATGTTATCTTTATATGAGAACACGCAGCAGCAGCCACTCTGTCACGTTCGGGAACTTTTGTCCAAAGCTGTAGTCATTTTAGTTAAAAATGAATTTCTATTGGCTTTTATATGGCCAGTCAATGCAATCAGGCAATAGATTTCAGTTGACTTAAAACTCTATCTAAATACATATGTTATTCCCATATATTCTAATAGAAATTCATTTTTTAGTTAATATAACCGTACGTCCTTTATTTGTATATGCTCCAATTTGTCATAATTATACGCACATTTATTATTTCTAGACCTAATTTTATTTATTGACTA
>OX439132.1:969908-1002408 GCA_949318235.1 Ecdyonurus torrentis | reverse complement strand
ATAATTGAGGACAATGTTCATGTTAATTACTATATATTTACTAGTACTGTACATAATTGAAAGAAACAAATGTGCAAATTATATTAATTTTTTTTTTTTGCATAGTGAAAATATCACAACGCAAAAATTTCACACCTTGTTGTTATATATTAAATGATCATAGATTTGATTTTTATTTGAACATCTTGTATTTTTGTAATCTTAATATGATTGATCGAGGCAGAATAAAGTAATCTTTATAATAATAAAATAAATAATAATATTAAAAAAATGATTGGCTACAATAATGTATTTGACAAAATAATCAACCTTTTTACATTGACCTCTGTATCGCGCGAAACGCAATTTTTTCCTAGCGAATATTTAGCATTTAAATGAGATTATTTAACGTGATTTTGTCTCTGCTGCACCCGTGAGAAATGTCCCCTCAATTGTGCCACCACTGATTACATGTTTATTTTTGTTCTTCTTGCAGGGCCACGACAAAATAGTGAACGCCATGACCAGCTCCGAGTGCGGCAAGTTTCTCTACACAGGAGGCTATGACAACAGCTTGCGAGTGTGGAGCCTCGAGACACACAAGTGCACGGCTACGGTTGACCTTGACTTTATGGTCAATGCCATTGCTGCAGCCCCTGGAGGAATTGTCTTTGTGGCGGGGGGGAACTCCATGCTGGTCAAAATTGTCGCATCTTAAATATATTATTTATAACCTATATGTATTATTTTACACATTTTGTGAACATTTTTTGTAAATATAGTATATTTATTATTAAAAATATTTTATATTAATTTTATATTTTATAAAGCAAAACAATTAAGTGGTTGTATTTTTTTAACACAACATTATTGAGTTAAAAAAATAAGATTAAAAAAAGGATAACATAATATATATATGATCTTATTTATATGATGATATGGGGTTTTATTATGACATAAAACGAAGGCACAATTAAAATTTGCTGTTTCTCTCTCTATGGAAGGGGATATATTATATAGCAAGCAAAAACTATTATACAACAGCAACATAATATGCAATAAATAACAATTGTACACAACTTATTTGTGACTGGTTTTGTATTATCAGCAAAAGTTGATTCTGCAGACTGATATCAAAATAAAGTTTAAAAAAAAAAAAAAAAAAAAAAAAAAAAAAAAAAAAAAACTCCAAGTTTTAGTTTATTTATATTAAAGTAATTTTTTTATTGACAGAATTCATTAGTGATACTGATAAATATCGTGTAAAGCACAATTAAGTAAATAAAAACTTAAGAAAATTTAAATATCCTGCAGTGCTGGCAACCAGTTGGTTATTTGTGCGCAACAATTTGCCTACCTGCCAGGATACTGTCTGCCTGCCATCCTGTCTGTCTGTCTGTCTGTCTGTCTGTCTGTCTGTCTGTCTGTCTGTCTGTCTGTCTGTCTGTCTGTCTGTCTGTCTGTCTGTCTGTCTGTCTGTCTGTCTGTCTGTCTGTCGTTATTGTTAGTAATTCAAAATTACGATAGTAATTTAAATCTAGTTATAATTTATCGAAAAAACACAAAATATTTTTAACATAATTTAGAAAATGCATTTTTTTAATAAGATTTTTTTTTTTTTGTAAATAAAATAAGTAAAACGTTAAAAGTAAATTCACTACTTTAAAGAGTAAGTGAGTAACGTAAGTCGTAACTTTTCTAGAATTGTAACGTAACAAAGTAACACAAAATCAGTAACGTACGAGAACAATTAAGTCTGGATTTTAACCAAATGTAAGTACGACATTTGAGTGGCAGCCAGGCCGGGATATTATTATTATTAATGTTTATTTATGCACCGACTTCACATGTTTTTCTAAGTTCAACTTTGACGTAAAGATAAATGCACACATGTCGCATGCAAAAAACTTCTCTGGATTATCTATATTTTGACGATGAATATTTAACTCATGTTTCAATCTACTGTACTTATCATGAAAGACACGTGGACATAAGCGACACTTGAAACACACCTCGGGGTGATACTGTGCTATATGTTGTTTCTTTAGTATCACTGTTGGAAACTCCTCGAAACAAAATGAACAAGTTACACTATTACCACGTTTTAACTCACTTATAGACTCACTGTGTTCAGATTTCTTATGTCGTCTTAAAAGTGCATTTAATGTAAAGTGTTTTCCACACTCCTTACAAGCAAATGGGTAAATTTCTTTACCATGTAAATTTATTTTATGATGTTGAAACTCACGATAATTTGAAAATTTTGCACCACAAAACTCGCATGAAAATCTTAACATTCTTGGATGATTTTTTCTATAGTGCTGACACAAAGCGCATATACTTTTATAAAATCTAGGACAATAGCGACATTTGAAGATGTCTTCCCCATGTTGACGAGCCTTGTTGTCATGCCGAGTCTTGCAGACGTGGTTCTCCAGAGATGTTGCACAGTTAAAATTAACGTGACAATCTTGGCAGTAATAAAGTGACGTGGTGCCTTCATCGTTGCTGTCAGTCTCGCTGCCTTGTGGCTCAACAGCTTGATTCCCCACACGATGGCCTACAAAACATCAGGTTTTTTTACTTTTATACTTTGGAGTTCTATATAGGGTGTATGCGCATGACGTCGCACTGGCCATACTGGAGTAGTATAGTGAATAACATTAATGCTGTTCGTAAACCCTGTTCTCTGCACCAAAAATGACGATCGCCTATGGTTATTCAAATGGAATGCGCATTTTTTGGTGCAAGAGAACAGGGTTTACGAACAGCATTATTGCTCAGCATAGAACAAAACTTCGTTTTAGGCAATTTTCTTTGAGAAATCGGTTAATTTTTATGTTATTGTTATTTTTCTTATATATTTGAGATACTAATTCAACATATTTACAACATCAATGCTCTCAAAAATTTGCTTAGTGTTTTTAAACTGGCAAAATGAGTTATTTTCTTATGTCACCCATATTATTGAATGATCCAACATGGCGTCCACTTTGACTTTAGTATGGTAAATTTCTCCATTAAATTAAATACATTTACCATGAAGTGAACTGCTTGCTTTTTATACAACATATTTTTTACCCATGATATTTCCTTACCATTTGAAAGAAAACTGTTATAAGATTAAGCGGTTATCAAATAAAAAAACTTAAAATAAATTTAAAAATAATAGTGTTAATAAAAGAATTGTTAGGCTGCTAGAATTCAAATTTTTAAGGCCCTGAAGGTATAGTCACAACTTATTTTATTTTTAATATTATTATTTATTTACCTAATTATATTAATTTTACTAAAATGTACCTTTTTTTTAAGCCTATAACAAGTATAAGAGAATAGAAAATAGCTGAGACAGAAACTTGTATACAAAAGAAAACAACCAATTTGCAATATATATATATATATATATATATATATATATATATATATATATATATATATATATATATATATATATATATATATATATATATATATATATATATATATATATATATATTGTATATATATATATATATATATATATATATATATATATATATATTGTATGTATATTAAGGAAAATAAACCATCGCGGTTCTACTCTCTACAGTCAAATAAGATAATAAATTACATTTGTATAAGCAGGTTTTACAAGGAACTTACTTACTTACTTACTTACTTACTTACTTACTTACTTACTTACTTACTTACTATGATACACACTAATGTAACTTATACTAATTGACTTGACAACTCTAATTGTACCTTGGACAATTAATTATGTATCTTTTTTTATATATTTTTTTAATTATTATATATTGTATATATTTTTTATGATTTGCTTCAACACGAGCTATGCTCTCTGAAGCTATGATTATATAATGACCGTATGAAATAAATATGTATGTAATCTATGTGTTTTACATAAATAATAATAATAAATAAGGGAATAACTGCCTCGAGACCGACTCCGAGCGATATCGCCCATATCCGCCTCCGTCTCCACCTACTATACGCATGAGTAGGACGTCAAAACGGAAGCGGATGTGACTGAAAATAACCCAGAATCAGCCTCGAAACACTCCTTTCCCCGTTAGATAAAATACGAAAGAAAAAAAAAAAGATAAAAAAGAAAAATTATTAATAATAATACATGATATTATTATACAATACATACATCTAAATATTTTACATACATACATACATACATATCGTGACGCCATAATCCCTTTCGGAGTAGGCCAGGACAAATCCTTTTTAGTAAGAGGGCTTACAATGATCTGTGGCTTATTTTAAATGTAATATATAATATACATATTAAGTTGTGTCGTTATGGCATGCAGTACTCATCAAGCGTGTAAAAACATTTATTCATGAGGTAGATTGAATGATTTTATACAATTAATAGTTTTGAGTTCAGAGATTGTTCTAAATCTTAACACATGACATGAGAGATGGTTTGCTTTGTATTTCTGTGTTGCAATTTTCAGGGTCGAATTTTCATGCTTAAGTGAGTAGGGTACCGATGTCAGCCATTAGACTTAAACTTTACTCATCAAAAAATATGAAATTTGGCACAATGATACTTCAGCTTGATATAATTTCAATTATATAACAATTTAAGGGGGTCATCATGCAAATTAATTTTATATGATTTTTTTGAAAATTTAATCCCATAAGGCCAATGTTAATTACAATATTTTCCTTCTTTTTTTTTTTTTTTTTTTTGGGAAGGTCAAACATCATGAAGTTTTTATCACGGCTAGGTATGACCTTAATCTACACAATGATAACAAATTTAGACCCCAAACATGTTCTAGTTTTTGAGATATAAGGTCGGTACCCTACTCCCTTAAAATGTTACGTACAAATTGTACACACAAGGTAAAAAGTGTTGGTTCATCAACATTTATCAACATGTTCTTTCCGTTGATGTGTTGCTACCTGGTATTTATCATGAAACACACGTGGACACCAGGGACACTTGAAACACGACTCTGGGTGTTGTTGTGCGATGTGTTGTTTCTTTAAATGTAATGTTTGGAACATTTCATAACAAAATCGACAAGACAAGTTTGTACCACGTTTTAACGCCATTTCTTTACCGTGTGCTGATTTTAAATGTTGTTTTAATCTTGTATTTTGTATATATTGTTTTCCACACTCTGTGCAAACATAGGGGTACAGTTCTT
Source organism: Ecdyonurus torrentis (assembly GCA_949318235.1). Lineage (NCBI taxonomy): Eukaryota > Metazoa > Arthropoda > Insecta > Ephemeroptera > Heptageniidae > Ecdyonurus > Ecdyonurus torrentis. Next base: position 997,258 of record OX439132.1, on the reverse strand, counting down.
TACCATGCAAATCTATTTTATGTTGTTTAAACTCGTGATAGTTTGAAAACTTTGCAGTACAAATCTTGCACGAGAACCTCTGCACTGTTGGATGATGTTCTCTATAGTGCCGACACAAACCTTCGTTACTTCTATAATATTTATTAGGACAGAAATCACATCTCAAAGTGGCTTCTTCAAGTTGACAATCCTTGTTATGAGTCCTGCTGATATGGCCTTGCAGAGATCTGGCACAGTTAAAATAAAAGTTGCAATCTTGACAGAAAAAACGTGTTCTGGTGTCTTCATCGTTGCTTTCATTCTCGTTGTCTTTGGGCTCAACATCTCGCTCCATCAGAAGACCGCCTGCAAAATGTACATCTCTTCATTCATTTCTCAATATTTTTTTTTTGTTTTTTAATAAAAATTAATAAGTTTAAAAAAATATTTAGAAAATAGTTGGTAGAGATTAGAGCACGTTGAATTGAAAATTAATAAAACGCGAAAATTCTCCAATTTAAATAGTAAATTGGGACTAGGGATCAAATATTCTAGCTTGAGCTAGTTAAAAAGTAGACGTTAAATTAAAGGGATGGAGGTATAGTGTCAAAATAAAATACGATGTGCCTAGCATCTCACGTTCTCACACTACGTCAAAGACACAACATTATAAAACAGCATCAGACTTACTCTTTGCCTTATTTTTTAATAAAAGTAAAAATATTCAAATACGTTTCATATCTTATATTTTTCAATAAGGCACATTCATTCAATAAGGCACATAATTATTATATTTAAAACTCAAAGTAACAGTTTTTATTTTTTTTTCTTTAGTTTCTTAACAGCGTTGTTTGCAGTTGAACGTGGAGTACTTGCAATGAATAAACTGTTTCAAATAATATGAAATATTATAAATGCATTTCTTATGAAAATATGTATATATATTAAGGAAAATAAACCATCGCAGTTAGGTATGATAAATTGAAAGAAAAGGATAGGAGAAAACCAGCGCTGGCCTTACCATAGTGAAGAGAGTCCCATAGTTCGGTGAAAATCTTCCTAGCACAGATTTAAAATAACTAACACATTTGAAATATTTCGGCAATCGACTCCAAGAGAGATATGGAGCGTGTTATGCCTTCATCAGTCCTTACAGACTCAGAGAGAAACTATGAATCATTTCATGATTCATGAATATATAGTATAGTATAGGCCTATAGCCTATAGTATAGTATAGCATAGGCCTATGCTAAGTCATCAACGTGCAGAAAAAAATATAGAGCACATTCATTTTGCCATCAATGCATACCAGAGTCTTTGAAAAACAGTTTATATAAGAACGCAGCAGATGCAAAAGCAGACATTCAACATTTATTGCATGGTTCATTTGTCTTTTGCTTAGTAAGACACTTGAAGCCAATACTGAATGTCTGCTTTTGCATCTGACCCAGGGGCTTTTTTAGGATTTGACAACGGGAGGACCTGACAGGGGGTGGGGGGAGGGGGCAGACCCTAAAAACAACCCCCTGATCTAACGCATTCATATATAGCCATGTGTTCTCAAACCAGTAACCATATGTACTGCAGCGACACAGGATCACGACTATCTGCCATTCTCCACTTGTTTCTAATTTATCAACCTATGTTTTTCTACTTTCAAATAATGTTTATCTCCGAAGTCACAAGAATTGAAAATATTCATTTCCCTCAAGTGTTATAATTGAGGTGCTCAGTATGTGAGCCCTTGATGTTGGTACTTCTAGTTAAGATAAGTTTTGTGCTTACCTGTGTTACTGACACCAGGCACTGCTGCACGCTGACTTGGCTGCTCATCACTAGTGCTAGTCAGTCTGGAAGTGCTTGTCTCAAGGCCTGAGGTACTGGGCTCAGTGCTGGAGGGACCTGCCTCACACCAGGAGCCTCCTGCACAAATAACAACATCGTCAACTTTAGGCAACTGGGACAGCTAGGGGACAATCATTATATTGTAGCTATATTAACATTTTATATTTCTCCTGAACTCAAAACAATCTGATATATTCCGAGATGTGAGCCTTATACATAGCCTACACATTAGTGCTGTCAAAAAAAAAAAAAAAAAAAAAAAAAAAAAAAAAAAAAAAAGCTCAGACAGCGATAATTATGGATGTTGCTGTTCCTCTGGACAATCATGTAGTTACTACAGTTGCTGAGAGGAAGAGGAAGTATCGGCCGCTTTCCATTGAGTTGAAGGATATGTACGTTTCCAGTACGCGTTTGCGCAGCTCCGGCGCGCGTGAAAATTGACAAACAGGACACATGCGCAGAATGAGAGTGAGGTGAGAAACTCGTTTCTGCACAGGTAGGTATTAAAAAGTAATTTTGCGAACACTCTCGATCCCTTTCGATGATTTTGCGAATACACTCTAATCTGCACTTGAGCATGAGCACCCCCTACCCCCTGACCACGATGAGGTCCGTAGCTTGGTGAAAATCTTGATGGTGGTGAGGCGCTTGTTGGTTTCTCCTCCTATCCTTTTCTTTGATTCCTATCTACATTGTCTAGTTCACAAGTTTTCTTCCCAGTTTGTTAGGCTCAAAAGAGACATAATATTTGCATGTGGGATGCTCTTGTTAGTGTATTCAAGTCCAGGACAACAACAACAACATGGTACTGACCTTGCAGCGAGGTTTGATCTGCGAGATGTGACGTCGAGTCTTCTTCTTCTTCTTCAGCATCACAGCCTGTCATCAAACATCAACAATCAGCTTTCTCATAATACATACATGACATACACAGCAGATACATGAGGGGGAGGGGGATGTACATGACATACACAGCAGATAGAGGAGGGGGAGTCTTCTATTAAGGCTGGTTTACGCAAACGTAAGTTGACGTATTTTTAAATTTCACATTTTCACGTTTTACGTCAAAATTAGGTCTGGTTCACGCATCCTTGTTAAACGCGCGTTTGAGGCTTATTTCGTTTTTTCTCGAGTCGTATTGGCCCGTTTCGTAATCAACAGCTGTTTTCCATGAGGCAAGGAAAAATTCCAACAATAATAATTAATAATTAAATTTTAATAGACCAATTATAATAACTAAAATTAAAAAAATTATTTTTAATTATATTTTAATTTTAATCCTCCTAATTATTAGAAATTTGATCCAGTTCATATTTGGCGCCTCTACACCGGAGCAAGTGCGCATGCGTAGGAGCAAACGCGAGAAATTCACGTTTGCTTGGCGCAAGACTGCAAGAGTTGAGAGTTGGTCAACTCTTGCGTTTCACGTTTATAAGTTTGTACGTCTTTACGTTTCGCGTCAAAGCGTGAACCATATCATTTGATACCATGCATCCCAACTTATGCGTCAATGTAAACTTTTCGCGTTTAGCCAAACGTACGTTTGCGTAAACCGGCCGTTAAACAAAAAATATTTTAAAATAATCTCACGTACAGTCAACCGGGGTAACTTTGAAACTCCGGGGTAACATTGAAACCTTGCAGTTCTCAACTTTAGGACAGTACTGAGAAGTTACTACTGGAGCAACTGACTTCATTTTTTTACCCTCAACTTTGATACCCTTAAGCTTAATTTTTAAATACCCTGGAGTCACCTTCAGGTTATGCACTCTCTTTTATAAGTAGTTATTTAAATTGTTAAAAATTGAACCAATTCAGATGCCCTGAAAATAAGGGTCCTACAGGGTAACAGGGAGTGATTGAGAAGTTGTAGTACCAACCATCCTGCTAGGAATACTCTTATGACCAAAATCACCAAAAATTATTTTGAAGGGTGCATTGGTTTATTTTTTATAGACCTTTTTTACCTCCGGGGTAACATTGAAACCTTCCTAAAGGCATGATCAAACAATTCCCAATGTTAAGTATATGGGTTAAAAAAATATTTTTGTTCCCAATCATGAAAATTTGTAGCATTAGTATTCCAAGAAGTCTTAATCCCTTGGTGACCTAAAATTTCCTGAAACCTTGACCCTTGACCCTGAGTTGACCCTGAAAAGATTTATTTTTACTGTTAGCATAAAAATAACTTAAAAAATGAATTCCTTGACCCTTAAAACCTAGGATAAGACACCATGAGGAATATTTTCACCCTTTGTACACCCTTATTTAAACTCAAGGTACGACGTTACAAAAATAGCCTTACCTTGCCCAAAAGTGCCTCATTTTTCAAAAATGGGCAAGTAAAGTATCAATTCTTAGGTTTTCGGGGCCAATAAATTCAATGGTAAAGTTTTTTTTTAGCTATCACTCATATTTATAACTTTCAGGGTTATTTCAGGGTCAAGGGTCAAAGTAGAACACGTTTTAAAGTCACTGTTAAGATAAGTATGGTTTCAAAAGTAAAAAGACTAAGTTTTAAGTTTCTAAAAGAAAAATAATTTTTTGGCCTATACTTTAACACAGGAAATGATAAAAAATTAAGTTTGAATTGGCCACAACCCTTAAAATAACTCAATTTTAACAAAGCTCAAATTAAACTGCCCTCAAATTCATTATATAACATTTTCTTACTCTTCAATTGTAGAGAAACTTTTTTTTCCCAAAAAAGTAGCACAATATTATTGTAAATTGGACTCATTCCATGAGAAATTAATTTGTTAGGGGTAGGGTGGGGGTATGAGGGTAATTCTTCCTGGAATCAAAGGCTAAGGGTTGTTTAATAGAGCACTGTACTTAGAATCCATCAAACTCACTTAAAAATGAAATTATATAATTTAATTCAAAAAGGTTTCAATGTTACCCCGTTGGCAGTATAACTTTGAAACCCATGTTTTTATTTTTTCTTAACTAGGGGCTTTGACAAAATTTTAATTTAAGGGTTGGAAAATATAGTACTGACAGACATTTAAAGTTACAAATTTTTTGGAACCTCAAAAAAAAATTATTTTAGGCAATAAATGCATTTTTATACCCAAAAAGTTTCAAAGTTACCCCGGTTGACTGTACTCCACAAGACAGAGACCATGACAAAAACTAGTGTAGTGATATTTCTCACCTTGCATGTTGGTTGACCCCTGGTCCTCAGAGAGGTCACGTTCCTCCTGCTCCACCTTGATGGCAACTGGATTCATCATGTAAGAAGCAGAAGTTTGAAGTGACTCTTCAGCTAAGCCATATACAGTCTGTGGTACCCACACCTGCTCAGCCGCAATACTACCACTGGCTTGACTGCATGGTGGCCTGGTGTCTTGAACCAAGCTCCCTCTGTTGTCAATGGCTGGCACCCACGACTGCTCAGCATGAGGTGGCTGCTCTACTTGGGAGGTGGTTTGTACAGAGGTGGTCTGCACCTCCTCTAGCTCAGGTGAAGTGGCACGCTTGGAGACATCACAGTTGTTACTGCGTCTGTGTGTGGCAAAGAGCAAATTGTTGTAATTACAGTTTGTACTTAGCCTTGGTTTATCTCGTCTAATCTTACCTGGCAATCTTGGCTGGAGGGGGTGTAGGTGGGGGTGGTGGAGGGTGGCTCAATAAAGTCTTAGGTTGTACATCAGTGGTCAGCAGCTCTCCTGCACTGGACTGAAAACAAATAAAAACAATTTAGACACAAGAAAACCTCGTTACTACAAACTTGATTACGTATACTAGACAATGTTTCAATGAAAAAGTATTACTTTAATTCTCATGTTGAAAATGTACAATGAAAGCAAAGGAAAACTAAATTCATAGCAAAATTTCATGATGGAATTGTTTTATTATTGTTACTTAGTAAAACCAGTGAAAGGACAATCTACCTGTAGCGTTGCTATCACAAATGTCACAACTGAATTTATCATGCTACAAGTTATATACTGTACATGTTAAATATATACATTGACTTAACCAGATCGATTACTATATAAAATATTGAGGCTACAAGAATGCATTTGTAAATGTAAATACTCGACGCTAAAAAAAAAAAAAAAAAAAAACTAAATCTTGTAAGACTGTAATAGTATGTAAAAAACATTTTTATAAATTAGAACTGTAAATCTGAGTAAAAAGGATAGGAGAAACCCAGCAGATTACTATAGTAAGAGAATTCAATAGTCTGCTAACATCAATGTAAAAAATAAATACATATAATAATTATAAAACTTTTATATCTGTTTGCTAGCAGTATTTTCACTGAACTGTGGACCTCTCTTCATTAGGGTAACGTCTTTGCTGGTTTCCTCAACATTTTCTATCAAATTTGTCATATATTGACTAGTAAAGGAACAACGGTTTTGAGACTGACTATAAGCGATTTCGGTCATATCCGCTTCCGTTTCTCCTTACTACGCATGCGTATTAATTCGAAACGGAAGCGGATGTGATCGAAATTGCTTATAGTCGGCTTCAAAACAGTTGTTCCTTTATTAGTCAATATCTAATCACAATAGTTTATTTGTCTTTATATCTTTGTTTATGATAATCATAATTCATGAGTAATTAGGTAGGAAAGTATATCAAAGAAAAAAGAATAGTACGAGAAGAAAAGAAAAAATGTAGAAAAAAAAAATTAAAAACGTATCGAGGTTTCCCCACTAGGCCTATATACCTTGTTCTGTGAAGTCAGTCCAGTGACTTTGAGGGCCTCTGCAAGTCTGAGCAAGCCTGCCAAGTCTTCTTGCTGCACTGTCACTTCTCCTGCAAAATAAAAGTTTGTCTCAATGTTAATTATGTGTACTTATACATATATATTTACATTGCACTCTATAAGTCTACAGTTTTGCATATTGACTTAATGATAGGGTCCGAGATGGACAATGAAGTAAGTGGTACCTAGTACATAGGCCACCACATAACAAACATACACATTTATCATTACACTCGTGATATTCTTTAATCTGACAGATTACATGGTGGAAACCATGCACCGCATAACGGGTAATAACATGCCTGTCTGTACAGTTTGGGCCTTTCCACCCATTAATATTAAATGCAGGGGTATTATAGAAGGCCAGGCTGTAGTTGTAGAGTGTAGTTGCTTAGAGTGACTACGCTCTAAGCAACTGAAGAAGAGGGATGTTGCCCTCAAAACGTCTTAGTAAAATTGTAAATATGTTTGTAAATATTTGTGTAACCTGTGCCATGAAGATTTTCACCGAGCTGCGGACCTCATCGTGGTAAGGCGCTTGTTGGTTTCTCCTATCCTTTTCTTTGATTATCAATTCAAACCGAAATGGTTTTAACCTTTCCTAACTAATTACATTTGCATACTTACCATTGTACATGAAGTCCACCAAGGCCTCAAGTTTTGCCAGCTCCACATCTTGCAGGAACACAATGGGCTGCTGCCAAGGCTGCAACTGTAATCATAAAATTATGTATAGATATAACAGATTATATAAAGTTGACAATTTCTTTGCCGCAACTATCAATGCTAAAAACTCAAGATAACTTCGGAGCTCTCATAAGGGCAATGTTAAAAATTGTTAAATGTTGAAATTTTTACCAAATCTCAGCTCCTGTTAGCCCCAGCTTACTTTAAGCTCTGAGATATACATAATATATGCTGTCACTCACATGGTATAGCTAGTCTGGTTGACACAGAGACTCTTAAGTACATTCAACTTAATTCTTACCTTGAAGAGAGACCTGAAGTGTGGACTGCAGGCAGCCAGCACAGTCTTGTATGCCTGGATATATTGTCCCTGGCATGTAAGCTAGGTCAGGTCACTATTACCCTGACTACAGGTACAGTACTTTACCTTGAAGAGAGACCTGAAGTGTGGACTGCAGGCAGCCAGCACAGTCTTGTGTGCCTGGATATATTGTCCCTGGCAGGCAAGGGTCACGTCCACCAGATCTCCACTGGTCAGCAAGTCATGCAGTCCTCTGCTCAGACCAAACTTCTCACATTTCAACGTCAGCTGGCTCATGCTGAAGCTGCTCTGGCAAACACACAACAATAAATTACTAAAATATGCACCCTTAATATATTGATATACAGTACCTTACAGCAAGTAAACAGTGACAAGCAAAATCAGTCAATCAATATTATATAATGGCATAGAAACAGGGTTCGACCGGGTTTTTAAACCTGGATTTTTGCCAGGCGGTTTTTTATAAAAAAAACGGGCAATAAGATTTAAAAAAACAAACAAACGATTTAAAAAAAAAAAAAAAAAAAAAATCTATAATAATAACAGTCGAAATTCTTAATTTACGTGTATTACTATAATTACTATGAATAAATAAACCTCTATAAAATCGATAAGTGATGTTTTATTTTTATTTTTCAAATGAATAAAAAATATGCGAGTTTATTATTTTATTATTTTTTTGTTTTTATTGTAAAAATAAGGAAAAATTAAAAACCGTTTTTTTTACTTAAAAAACCCGGTTTTAATAAAAAAAAAAGGGCTAAAAAACCCGGTTTTACCTGCCGGCCAGTTTTATTAAAAAAAAACGGGTAATCCGAACCCTGCATAGAAAACATTAAACAAAAAAACTTGCCTAATAATATTATATCTTTACATATGTATACAGGAATATCAACGTTAAATATCAACGTTGATTTCGAGTAAGGTTTTCAAAGATTTAAAGTGAGAGAATACTGGTTCTTGGTATTTTATATAAACTTAGGAGTAGAAATGAACTCAGTATGGGATCAACACAATACCAAAAGCCAAAAGATACGTTTGTGATTTTTTACTGTACATGTACATATGTATGCTTTTCAATCAAATTTATTTATTTCACTACTTTCTCCACACAAATAATGCATCTGCTATGTATAACAACTATGTATGGTAGGGGACATTTTTCGGCAGACCCCCAGTTTTTGGCACTTTATTTTTTTGCACATCTTCTCTCTCTCTCTCTCTCTCTCTCTCTCTCTCTCTCTCTCTATATATATATATATATATATATATATATATATATATATATATATATATATATATATATATATATATATATATGATATTTTACATCCTGTGAAAATAACAAAATCACATGCAAAAACAAACATGTGTATAGAAAATGTCTTTTTGTTTGATCAAGCAGGCAAGCATTACATTTTAGTTCTGAGAGAGAGAGAGAGAGAGGGGAATTAATGTGTGCATAGTCAAGGAGGTGTGTGCGTATAATTATATGCCATGGCCATGGCCACTGCAATGACAACCAGCCTGAGAAGGCGGAGAACTGCTGCAGCGGCTGCAGCAGATACACTTTTTTCTTTACTATTGTAATTTCGTGGACCAATAGTTTCTCTTTAACATTTATTGAGCTTCATCATTCTGCACGTATATGCATACATATACATACATAAAAGTGCAACAGTCGCAGCAGTGTCTGTATGCAAAGTTGATTAATAACCAGCATCAACATAAACTATAATGTATGACGCAAACAAAGTTTATCATAAAATAAATTTGAAGTTACCTTTTTTTCTTTTTTGTTTCAAAGAAAGAACAAAAGCTTCGAGAAGTACGACATCATTTGAGCAGAAATCAAAAACGTTATGAGAATGTATAGTTTCAAAATTAATTTGTAACTCTACACAACTCAAACAAATTATCAGAATTATTAAGCATGTAATTATTTACTTAAGAAGTTATGTTAGATATTAGTAAATTCATTGACACTATTGACAGTAGTTTATTTGATAATTATAGTCCAAAATCCAAAGAAAATTGTTGTTTTTAGTTTGTTTACTTCTGTTTTCGTCGCCAGCTGCTTGGAAACAAAACACACGCGATAGTTTTTTTTTGCGCGGGAGAAATATTTTTGAAAAAAAAAAAATATATATATTCAACTCAAAAAGGACACCTATGACGAGTTCAAAAAAGTTTGAGTTCTTTTTATTTGACCAAAATAATAACATATTAAATGCCAATTTAAGTAATCGGGCAGGTTAGAGATCAGCGAGCGAAGCAACTTGGAAGTACAAGCACTATTCAGCTGCTTCTTTTATAGTTAAATTTGTAATTTCTGGAAGTTAAAAAAACATAAAAAGTAATTAAGATTTAAATTACTTAATGTCATTTCATATATCAACCTTTTCAAATTGTTCATTCACATAATAACATTTGAGTATTTGCAGCAACTTCTTGAGACTCGCCAAATTTTGTAAAGTAATAGGTAAATAAATTGTCTTTTAAAAATTCAAATAAAAAGACTTTGGAAAAAAATGCAAATTTAGGTTTTTTTAATTATATCTAGAATGCACATTCATGCTTTGCAGACTGGTCAAAAATGCAAGTTCACGTTTAAGTGCGAATGTTATATATATACATGCTGGGTGATTATTTAAATTTTTACTATTTTAGAGGCTGATTTCACTATAAAATTTTTTTACAAATGCAACTTGTTATATATCAAATTGAAGCTTAAACTTTGACATTTTTAAAAATGTTTGCAAAAAAGAGTTATGTCAAACGGTTTTTATCTTAATCAGTAAGCGGTGTAAGAGTTCACTTAAAAAAACAACTCTCGATTGCGCCAGATTTCGATGTAAACAAAGACTGGATCGGCCAAGATGGACCCACAGCTTGGGCACCGAGATCACCAGACCTCATCCTACCTGATTTTTTTCCTGTGGGACGTCAAAAACAAAAAATTAAAGGCTCCAGTGAAAGATATCCCAGAGTGGAAGCGACGCCATCAGGATCATTACTGATGCTTTTGAGTCCATGAATTATAGCAAATTATTGAATCACATAATTTATATATGAAAGTGATTATATGTAGAAGTTAGGTTAGATATCTGATTAAAAAAAGTTCAAATAATGGGGGAAAAAATTAATACTAATAATATAGGTCTGTCTATATAATAGAGTATTTTTACCAAGGTTGATATTATATTATAATATAAGCCTTGCATTTTAACAACAACAACAACAACAACAACAACAACAACAACAAAAAACCAGAGACTGAACATTTTACAGGATAGGCATACATAGCAAAATATTTTGTAGTCATCAGAAATTTTTAACAGCAAGAAAAAGGTGTATGCGGCAAGCAAGCAAGAGAGACGCACGACTGTTTTCTTGCTGCATGTCGTGATAAATAATCGTAATCGTTATAGTGATACACTCAGAAAAAAGTAAATTTGCTTGTTTACATGATTTGTGTGGCGGGGGTTGCATTTCACATCGTTCTCAAACTTTTGGCCAGGACTATATATAAAAATATTAAAAAAAAAAAAAAAAAAAAACAGCACTAAACAAAACGAAGCAAAATCTACAAACAAATCAACAACACAAAATTAAACAAAACAACAAATAAAAAACAAACAAAGACACAAAATAAAACAACAAAACAAATAAAATCCACTGAAATAAGGAAAAAAAGCGGAAGACGTGTTGTTTTTATTTAATGTTTTGAAAACCATAGAAGTTAGAACTTTTTCTATACCTGCAGTATTGTTAGTTGATAAACCCATACATTTTCCAGTATGCTGTATTATAATATATAATAGCTCAAGCGCAAAGCAATAAAATTTCATCGTCATCAATGTACCGCCATGAAAGTTGTCATATTCTTTCTACTAGCATTCGTTTCATGGGTAATTTTATTTTATTATTTATTTTTTAAATATTTCTTCACTTTATACGATTTTTTTATATAATTTTGATACTCGTGTTATAAAATATGCCTAGTATATTCCTCAATTAGATTTTCTAGAATAGGCTCATCAGTAACTTTAAAAAAAAAACATTTTTTTTTTTCGTTTTTCCATTTATGGCATTTAACATTGCTTTTAGCTTTTAAAAACTATTTTCAGTCATGAAATAGTTACATATTGCAAGAGTTAAACACTATTAAAAATTATTTTTACTTGTGATTTTATAGCAGTGCCAAGCAAACGATGAAGGTTTGATATTATCTCTTCGGAACTTACAGAAAAATATGTACCGTTTAAAAGAATTGACTTCAACATTTAAATATTTAATATTCATTCTAAGAACAAACTATACATGTAAGTTTATAATCAATCAATCAATCAATCAATCAATCAATCAATCAATCAATCAATCAATCAATCAATCAATCAATCAATCAATCAATCAATCAATCCATCAATCCATCAACCAATCAATCAATCAAACAATTACTCAATCAATCAATCAATCAATCAATCAATCGATCGATCGACCAATCAATCAATCAAAAATTATTCAATCACTCAATCAATCGATCAATCAACAAATCAATCAAACAATTACCCAATAAATCAATCGATCGATCAATCGATCGATCGATCAATCAATCAATCAATCAATCAATCAATCAATCAATCAATCAATCAATCAAATAATCAATTATTCAATCAATTAATCAATCACTCACTCAACCCAATTAATTTAGGAATATATTAATTAAATAAATCTAATCAATTTGTTAATTAATCAACTAAATAATTAGTTAATTTACAAAACTATTAAATTATTTCACAGCAAGAAAGATTCATGTTCCATGCAATGAAATACTCATAATTAGTTTACATAAAAATGAAATCACAAGAAATTTTCGTAAACTTAAATCTGTTTTGCAAGAAATAAAATCTAATTATTGTAAGTATTATTAGTTCTTAGAAAGTAAATTAAAATCTTAAAGATGAAAATACCTGTGTAATTATACACATCAATAATTGATTTGTTACTCTTAGCAATCCTTACAATGGAAGCAACGGTAAGTAACAAAAACATGTAACTCAGCTTCAAAAATAAACAAAATTGCTATATAATATATTAATTCATTTCATTGTCTTTCGTTTAATTTTCGTATCTACGATATCGATATATACGTTTATGTGTATGTGCATAACGTCAATTTGAGTGATTTTTGATACTCTTCTTGAGCAGTAAATAACATTGTTCAGCATAGAACAAACGTAGTTTTTTGGCTAATTTCTTATTCGAAAATTAGCTATTATTTGGTTATTAAGTTTTTTTTTTTTTTTTTTTTTGCATATTTGTAAAACTAATTCAACCGGTTAACAGCATTAATGCTCTTAAAAATATTGCATTGTATTTTTAAACTGGTAAAATGAGTCATTTTTCTATTCTGGCCCATGTTATTAAGCGCTGCACTTAGGGCTTAAATATGAATGAAACAACCATATAACGATCCCTTAAACGATAATGATATCTAATTATCGATATATGTATAATTGATAATCAGTTTAATAAAAAGTTACCGTTACAAAGTATCTATATATAAGTTTTAAGTTATCTGGCTGGTTCTTATATTTTAAAATGTTTCTTTTTTTTCTTTTTTGTTTGATCGTTATGTTTCTGTGATTAATAATAAATAAATGATATTTATTGTCCATTGTTTATACCATAACAAATAATAAAACAAAAATGCTTAAGTTGTGATCCGTGTAAATATAATTGTGGGCAAAAGTAAAGTCATAAAAAAAATTTCAATTATTTTATTTCAATTATTTATTGTATTATAATTTATCGTTATCAAAAAACTATCGATTTGGTAGCAATATATTATCGTTATTACGTATGTCACCATTTAAAAAAAAAAGCTATTGTTATTTAAAGCTGCATTATCCGTACAGAAATTTTGGGTACAGAAGTCAAGATTGTCTATTTTAAATCTTAAACATTGTACGTGTATCAATTTATTCCTTTTTTTTTTCTCTCTCTCTTTTTTTCCAGAGGCATTGTTTACAAAATATGGTATCAGAAACATCCACAATATCAACAGCGCCTCGCAAAAATAAACCACAATACAAGGTTTTTAATTTTTTTTTCAAGGAATTCCTATATACAAATATTGATGTTAGCAGCTTCAGTAGCCAGTTCAATGTAATCAGCTCGTCACCAGGATTACATTGAAATGGCTGAAGCTACTAACTTGTATACAAATCAATATTGATTGATGTTAGCAGCTTCAGTAGCCAGTTCAATGTAATCAGCTCGTCACCAGGATTACATTGCACTGTTTACTTAACACCAAAGTATACAAACTCAATATAAAATATTTTACTTTACAAATTTTCTCCCAGGTTTTGAATCAACGCAGAAATGATATAATATGTGTATATGTTTAATAGCAACATTTCATCCTTTTAAATTGATGATTTTTTTTAAGTACAATATCTCTTTTAAATATTATTGATGTTTTTCAGCTAACTACAAAAAAATGTAAACTTGGCGGCGTTCGACCGTACGAAATAATATATTCCAAAGGTTATAAAGAAATGTTCAAGAGCAAAAGTTATAAAGGACAGTGCAGTAGAATTTGTCTCAAGAAAGGAGTAAGTCAAAAAAACATTAAAAAAAAAAAAATAGAAATCCTGATTTAAAAAAATAAATAATAATACAGGAAGTTGGTGACTGGCTGATATCTCGCAAACTACACACTAAAAAAAAAACATTGAAAAGCTTGTACACAGTTTTGAAATGCTTCAAGTATTTTAGAATAACGGTTATGACGTCACTAAACGTTGACTATAATCTAACGATAAAAGCGTAAATGACGTCACAAGCGTTAGAATCACAATGGAATAAACGTTAAACTTGGCCGTTACAAATCTACGATTTTTGTATTTAATTCCCAACTTTTGTGACGTCACTAACGTTTTTATTGTTGAAATATCAACGTTTAGTGACGTCATAACCGTTGATTCCACATAGTAATTAAAGCATTGCAAAACTTTGTACAAGTTTTTCAGCGCATATTTTTTAGTGTGTAGATGGTCCCATCTTATAATATTAAAGATGCAAAAATTAGTATGAAAATGTTGAGCGGGTTGCATAAATTGAATTTTCTGATCACTGCCACGGGGCTACTGTTGGGTTTTGAGACAAACTAAAGTTATATTTATGTAAATCCCATGAAGTACCTGTTTTGTGATGTAAATGCTTATGTTTTTCTCTGGTCTATTCCTTAACACAAAGTAATGAAGAAATGTTACTTAAAAGTTTAGCTACGTCAATCATGTGAAAAAAAAAAACACAACTAAATATGATGTTATTTCATTTTAAAGATTACCATACAAATGTGAAACATTCAAATTTTAGTCAAATTAGAATTTTTTTAAAATTTGAAATTTCTGTTAAAACTTTTTTCAGAACAAAATAATTTTTTAAATATATACTAGATACCATTTGAAAGTAATAGTTTTTGTTGAGCAAGAAATAAAGTATATACAAAGAGTTATTGGGAAAATATATAAATATATATAAAAATATATAAATATATATAAAATATATAAAATATACTTTTTAAGGTACAGACAGTGGTTAAAATATCACATTTTTACTGTGACAGCGATAGTAAAGTAGCTCTCTGATTGGTTAGTGTGTTCTCTCTAGCCAATCAGACAGCTAGTTTTCAATCGTTGTTCAATTTTAATACTAGAAAAATAATTGTACGTATTTATAATCTTCTTGTTCTCGTTTTTAGATATTTACACAACTCAGTTCTAAGCTCATAAAAAAATGTAAGCACAAATCATATTTAAAAAATAGTAAAAAATATGAGATTGATTAATGCTGGAAATTAGCTACTGCGGGATTTGACTAAAAAGTTGTAAAGACAGAAAAATATGACATTTTGTACAGGGATACATTAGAATTAGACCCGGATCCGCGGACCCGTAAAAAAAAAAAGACGAGTCCAAGACCCAAAATTTTTTGAACGGGTCCGAGACCCAGGTCCCCGGACCTGATATTTGATAAAGACGGGTTTAAAAAGCCGGACCCGACATTTCGTTAAGTTTGAAAAAATGTTGTTTGAAATTAATGAAATGA
The DNA here is from genome assembly GCA_949318235.1 of Ecdyonurus torrentis. NCBI lineage: Eukaryota > Metazoa > Arthropoda > Insecta > Ephemeroptera > Heptageniidae > Ecdyonurus > Ecdyonurus torrentis. Next base: position 981,581 of record OX439132.1, on the reverse strand, counting down.
GCAAAAACATAAGAAAATATAAATAAATTTATTTAGTTCAAAACTTTTTTTTTTTTTTTTTTTTGTGACTTTTGAGAAAACTACTACACCAATTTCATTTTTTGCGTGGTTTTAGAATTTTTATAAGAAATTTTTTAAACCGATAACTTAAATTGTATTTTATTTGTATATGTTTCAGTGAAAACTTTTGAAGTGGTAAAATGTGGAGAAACTACATTCTACGTTGGAAAGGAAAAGGTTCGATAACAAATTCTAATCAGAAACTGGAACCGCTACCAATAACCATTTTTTAATTATTGATTCTTTAAGGCATAAGGAAGAAAAAAACAAAACAATATCCTTAACATCACATAAAACTTGATGGGACTTACATAAATAACATTAGTTTGTCTCAAAACCCAACTGCAGCGCCGCGTAGCACTGCATTCTTCTTTTTCTTCATATTGTGTTTTCATGCTACACCAACCCCAATCCCAGTCATGAAATTGTCTTATCGACAAGTAAAGATTTTCCAATTCATGGAAAAGCATACACGAGCCGGCCACGGCCTAGGTACCCTACCCGACATTCGCCATGCCAGCCAAAGAAACCGTGGAAACATCTATAGGCAGGCTTTTCGGTACAGTCAAATCAATCATGCACCTCCCGAAAGCTGTGCGCCGTCATGGAATGCATGTAAACATACATCGTGCAACGTGTTGTGTTCTCATACTTGAACTTATTCGGTTTATGAATTCGTTTTGACATCGATGCCATGTTCGATCACTCAATAAAATGAGCCGCATGGTAAATTATACATTTTGGCAGTTTAAAAGTAGTAAGCAATATTTTTGAGAGCATTAATTTGGTGAAATTTAAGTATGTGAGAAAAATTGTATTATATAATTATACCAAAAATACTTCCCAATTTACAAAGAAAATTGGCTAATACGATGTTTGTCCTATGCTGAGCAATGCTATTCATTTCTCCAGTATGGCATCCAAGCGCATTAAATATGGCGTAATGCGGATACACCTTATACCCATTTACTGTAATTTATTAACTTTGAAATGCATTTTTTATTTATGTTTTGTTACATAATTCATATTAACAGTTAATTTGATTCGATAGGCACCTGCTATAACTACATGGGAAACGTGTTGTGAATTTGGACTTTTGAATGGAAAAATAACCAACCATAACGATTTGAACTGCCTGCTTCATCATGTTAGAAATAGTAGTAGTATGTTCTATCTATCTATCTATCTATCTATCTATCTATCTATCTATCTATCTATCTATCTATCTATCTATCTATCTATCTATCTATCTATCTATCTATCTATCTATCTATCTATCTATCTATCTATCTATCTATCTATCTATCTATCTATCTATCTATCTATCTATCTATCTATCTATCTATCTATCTATCTATCTATCTATCTATCTATCTATCTATCTATCTATCTATCTATCTATCTATCTATCTACCTATCTACCTAAACTGCATATATATCTCCACAGTACCACGAGATACAGAGAGGTACAGTTGCTCCTATGCTGACATGCTGTTAAACGGAACATTCTATGATTGCACACGCCATGAGTTCATGCCAGATAACTACTGGATACCTGGACAACCAGATAATAAAGAGGGCTCGGAAAGTGCGTGTGCTTTGCGCTTACCCATCAACCTAACTCAACCTGTTGGTTATGAAGACATCAGTGTCATCGTATCTAAAGTTTATCCTATCTGTCAACACTAAATATATAAATATATAAAATATCAATATGTAGTCTCAACCATTATATAAAGATGTATTGAAAAAATGAAATGTTTTATTGTTATTAAGTGTATCATTATAGGCTCCTTTCACATCCTTGCGCTTTGTCGCCATGTTTGTGGTGCCTAATGTATTGTCCCAGTATAGGGGAAACATCATTTCTACTAATTTTTCACTTAATAAGAGTTTATTTTAACTGAACAAATTTTTCTCATATCCTTCGAGCTTATTAGGAGCTAGAAATAAGTCTTTGGTTGAGGTTTGAAGCTTCTTTTGCTATTAAAAAATTAAAAATTAAAAATACATTTTTCCTATGCTGGCCTATGTATTCGTAACCAGCAAAATGGCGGCTCTTAAATATGAGTGCAACTGGTTTATAGGCTCCTGTAACTTGAACTTTTTCTACGCATTATAAATATGAATATATATATATATATATATATATATATATTTATATATATATATATATATATATATATATATATATATATATATATATATATATATATATATATATATATAAATATAAATATATATATATATATATATATATATATATATATATATATATATATATATATATATATATATATATATATATAAATTGATGTTACATAGCTAACTGTTATTGCATAACCACTGAAGATGTTACGTACGTTATACTTACAAGTTATGGTATGTAAGCCACAACCCCTAGTTAAACCTTAATTATCTTTTTTTTATTGTTGCGACAATAAAAATAACAAGTGAACTACGGTTTAACTATTGTTGCAGCTAGGGGTTTCTGTTTAAATTTTTGTCATTCAATTTATTGGTTTTGCACTGAATATTTGCATATAACTGAATAACTTATATTTATGTTTTCCGTGCAATTTAATAACTATATACAATAATTTTTCATACCTACATATTAAACTACATTGCTAATTAACATGAGAGTTTATTTCAACTGGAAGTTTCCACTTATCTCGTAATTTAATTAAGCTATGCTATAAGTATACATTTTACATATTACCATAATTCACTTTCCAATTTTTATTTTATTTTTATTATTATTTTATTATTTTATTTATTTATTTATTTATTTATTTATTTATTTATTTATTTATTTATTTATTTATTTATTTATTTATTTATATATTTATTTATATATTTATTTATTTATTTATTTATTTATTTAGTTATTGATTTATTAATTAATTAATTATTTAATTAAATAATTAATTGAGTTATTTATTTATTTATTTATTATTTATATATTTATTTAATTTTTATTATTTTTTTTTTTTTAGAAAAACATGTTTTCAAAATCTCTGCTCTCTTGTTTTGGCTTGAGTGTAAATAATAGCCTATAAAAAAATAATTAAAAAGGTAAATAAAGCACAATTTTTAACAAATATGTATTAAAATCATTAAAGTAATAGACCAGAGAAAAACATAAGCATTTATATCACAAAACACTTGAGTGGACTTACGTAAATAACATTAGTTTGTCTCAAAACCCAACAGTAGCTCCGTAGTAATCTGAAAATTCAATTTATGCAACCCGCGCAACATTCTAATACTAATTTTTGCATGTTTTTGACGTCATAAACATGAATTTTCACGCAAATTGCATACTTTACAGTTTTTTCACGCTCTCTCGTTGGTCTAAATTAACATTCTGTTAAAAATTGTCATCAGTTTTGGAGATCCCATTTCGTGTTTATTTATTAAAAAGCACATTTTGTTTTATCTGGTCTATGGCTTTAAGTTGTTCTAATTTAGCATAATTTATGATACAATGACATATGTGCAGCATAAATTACGTAATTTATTATTTCCGTGATTTATGAATTATAAATAAAAGATATAATTTTACGTGTTTTAAGTATTTTAATTATTAATTGTATACTCCGATAATCTCCATTTTACAAACTCAAATAGTATTACTTTGAATATCAATAAAAACTGGATAACTCTTAGTTTTAGTCATTTTTATTTCACGTAAAATTGATTTTAATTCTCGAAATGCTTTTAACATTCCTCCAGCATTTTTTAATATTTTCTTTAGTTTGTGTAGCGTAGGTCCTACATTTGCATTAAGTTTTCCAAGGTTTTGCTTCATGCTGATGTTATGTTTTTGATATTGCATGTCAGTCAGTTGTTGGCGCTGATTGTCAAAGATGTCCAGGAGTGACCAATCATGATTGATGTCATTGTATTGAAGATTGCCAAGTGGAGGTCCTATGTAGCTGCGGTTATGACTGCCAAGTACCTGATCAATTTGTAATTTTAAATTATATTTCGATTCATCCGCGTCAAAAAAGATTATTTGCATTTTCCACCAGCGCGGCAAGTGGAGAATCTGCACTTTCCCCCATAGGGCATCTGTAATGTTAAGTAAATGGCCGCTAGACCACGCACTGTGCTGCGTGGAAAGTGCAAATAATCTGCATAATAATTATAATGATATTTCATATACAATTCCCTCTAAATTTTGATACATTATGCAGCAGGCAAAATCATCAATATTATAATAAGTTTTTTTTTTTTAATTCTGCACAGAAAGAATAAATTACGTTATTTATGCTGTATTTATGTCATTATAGCATTATTGATGATAAATTTGAACCACATAATTGATTATCCTGTACAATATACTATTTATGTTATTTAATATAATTATTATAAATTATAGCACACATTATGTTGATGCATTCAGCTATATAGCATAATTATTATATACGTAACTATTTATTTATACAATAAAGTATTTTCATAAAAAATTGAATTCTACTGCACGGAATACTTATAAAAATAAATAATAATAATAATGGAAAAGCACACTCGGGCCGGCCACGGCCTAACACAGCCCAGCATTCACCATGATAACTTAGAGAAACCGTGGAAACGTCTATAGGCAGGCTGGTCGGTGCAATCACATCAATCATGCACCTCCACGAATGATGTGCGTCGTCATGGAATACATGTAAACATATCAATGTATTGTGTTCTCACAATAGAAAACTTGCAAGCTGTTTTTTTATGGTCTTAAAAAATTCTTTAGGAAAAATAAATAATATTAGTGCATATAAAACTTCTTAAAAAATGTTCCTTCATATTTAAAATAATTTTTGAAATTTAAATTTTATTTGAAGTAAAGACGGTGGCCATTACGCCGAAAGACGGTTCGCGTTTCTTTTGCTTTTTAATTGTTGAAATCGTTCAAACGAGTTCGCACGAACTGAAGAAATTTTTTCAACGTCCGAATTTTTTTAAAAAAATCTGTATTTTCTCCAACAGACATGTTTAAAAAAATTCGGACGTTGAAAAAAATTATTCAGTTGGTGCGAACTCGTTTGAACGATTTCAACAATTAAAAAGCAAAAGAAACGCGAACCGTCTTTCGGCGTAATGGCCACCGTCTTTACTTCAAATAAAATTTAAATTTCAAAAATTATTTTAAATATGAAGGAACATTTTTTAAGAAGTTTTATATATGCACCAATATTATTTATTTTTCCTAAAGAATTTTTTAAGACCATAAAAAAACGGCATGCAAGTTGTCTATATTCACGTACACACCCAGCAGTGGCTAGAACCTATACTCGGTGAGGAGTACAGAGTTACGAGTCAACTGCCTTGACCACTCGGCCATACCAGCTCGGTACGCAATATAATACTATACTCGGTGAGGAGTACAGAGTTACGAGTCAACTGCCTTGACCACTCGGCCATACCAGCTCGGTACGCAATACAATACTTACAATAACAATAAATGAAAATAATAGCCAAACTCTGAGCCACATGATGAAATAAATATCACTTTAAAGTTTTAATTTTACTGCAATATCAAATATTTATCATATCAAAGGAGGAAAGTATGAAAAAAAGTATTTCCGGAAGAAATGAATGTAATTGTTCATAATAAAAGTGTTTTGAATTTGATTTCATGGCCGCGTGATTGTTATATAGAAATATGAAATATCAATTGTACCAACTGGGTATTGTATTCAGTATTATTGTACAGCCAGTTTCATTAAAACTGGGACACAAAGATTTTTACCTCTTTTTTTTATATATACCATACGAGACGATTAATAACAATAACAGAGATATTCACTGCTGCTGCACTTCTCCACCTTTTACTTGACTTCTATAGACCTCTTTCACATCCTTGCGCTTTGTCACCATGTTTGTGGTGCCTAATGCATTGTCCAGCATAGGGGAAACATCATTTCTACTAATTTTTCTCGTAAAATGAGTTTAATTCAACTGAACGAATTTTTCTGATATTCTTCGAAATAATTATAGAAGCTATATAGAAATTAGACTTTGATTGAGCTTTGAAGCTTCTTTTGCTTATAAAAAATACAAAAATGACGTTTTTACTATGCTGGCCTATGTATTCCTGACCAACAAAATGGCGGCTCTTAAATATGAGTGCAACCGGTCCATATTGTATCTTTTAAAATGTAAAAAAAAAAAAAAAAAAAAAAAATGGGTGGTCGCCATGTTAGATTTTAAATCATGCATGATGTTTTTGAATTTTTAGTCCCATAAGAGCCCATGTTAATTTCAATAATTATTTTCTCTCTTATCTGATAGTCACAGGTTCTAAAAAATTTATAGATAGCTGATACAATTAAGTTTCAAATGTCATCATAAAATTTTTTAAGTTTTCTTTTTAAAATTTGAGATACAAGTCATCTGTGTATATAGGGTGTATGCGGATGACATCATATTTAGTGCGCTTGGAGGCCATACTGGAGTAGTGTATAACATTGCTCAGCATAGGACAAACTTCATTTAAGTCAATTTTCTTTGGGAAATCGCTTTATATTTTTTATTGTTATTTTTCTCACATACACTTGAGATAATAATTCAACATATTTATATAGCATCAATGCTCTCAAAAATATTGCATAGTGGTTTTAAACTAGCAAAATTATTTTTTTTCCTATGCCACCCATGTTATTGAGTTATCCAACATGGCGTCGACTTGAACATGAATGCATAGACCTTATACAAACCTTCAAAAAAAAAAAAAAAAAAAAAAAAAACACGTGGTACGTAATTGCTATTACTTGAAGTGTACTACTTAAAAATAAAAAGTGACTTGAAATTACTTGAAACTTTACGATAAAATGTTATCTTCAAGACATCTCATAAAACTTTGTATTAAGTATATTTATCGTATAACCATGCACACCGAGGCGGCGGGGAAACTAAATTAAATTTTACGTTGCTACGTTACTTACCCGACTGTCTTAATATAAATAACCTAGTACGTGGATTGATATAGTCAGAACTGCTGAGATCTACCCAATAATCGATCTTTATACCTGACTATAATGAAGCTAAATCGATTATCTCTTTATAAAATTAATCTGTATAATTTTTACCATAAGTACTTATAATATAGGGTCTATGCATTCATGTTAAAATCAACTCTCATCGATCACTCAATAACATGGGTGGCATAGGAAAATAAATTAATTTAACAATTTAAAAATACTCTGCAATAATATCTTAAAGAGCATTGGTGTTGTAAATAGGTTGAATTATTATCTCAAGTATGTGAGAAAAATAATAATAACAAAAAAATAACAGATTTCCCATAGAAAATGCGACTTAAAACTAAGTTTGTCCTATAAGTTTGTCTATATATATAAACAATCGATTAATCGTTTCTAAACTTTATATTATATGTAATGTAAACACGTACATAATATAATTGATATAATATTAGTTATTTACTATTTACCGCATGTACTAATTTATGTGGTAAAAAAAACAAATTAAAAATTAATATATATTATATGTATATATATATATATATATATATATATATATATATATATATATATATATATATATATATATATATATATATATATATATATATATATATATATATACATACACATATATGTATAAACGGAGCTTATAACTTTAATACTTCAGGTTAATTTTTAATGATCTTAGAACGTAAATGTTTTTAAATTTTAAGTTTGTTATTTCTCAAAGGAATAAAGATGAGAAAAATGAGTTTATTTTTTTTTAGGTAAAAATATTTATTTACTTAAAATATTAAACACACGATTATGATAAAATATTTTTATATTAAAATTAAGTGTTATTTCTGTCTTTCTTTTTTTCTTTCTTACTAAGAAAAACATGCGACGTTTTTTTCTTTTAAATGTATGAAATATTATTACATGATATACTCATATAACAGAGAAAATTTAAGTATATTAATTAATTTTGAATAATTAAATACTTTTTTCTTTAAGGGATTTAAAATAAATATAAAAGGTAAATTTGGATGAAATTATAGGTGAGGGGGGGGGGGGGGGGGGGGAATTCAAAAATTTATATTGACTAAAATGTAAAAATAAGCAAAAAAAAAAAAATAATAATAATAATAATAAATAAATAAAAAATAATAAAAATAATAAAAACTTCAAATATTTATAATACAAAATAATATATTGTCTTTGTAACGATTATTTCTGCTATATCATAAGTAATCTATTTGTCATCAATAATTTGTCCATCAAAGAGAAAGTGTCATTTATTTTTGTAAATCCTTGTTACTTAGCCCTCAGCAATTATATCTGTTTGTCGAGTGACGAGTGTACTATATAGGGTGTATGCGGATGACGTCATATTTATTGCGCTTGGAGGCCATACTGGAGTAGTGAATAACATTGCTCAGCATAGGACAAACTTCATTTAAGCCAATTTTCTTTGGGAAATCAGTTAATTTTTTTTTATTGTTATTTTTCTCACATACTTTAGATACTAATTCAACATATTTACAGCATTAATGCTCTCAAAAATATTGCATAGTGGTTTTAAACTGGCAAAATGAAATTTTTTTCCTTTGCCACCCATGTTATTGAGTTATCCAACATGGCGTCGACTTTAACATGAATGCATAGACCCTATAAGGCGCTCGCTGATATCAGGCATTATCACAATACCCACAATAGACCATTTAACATCTACTATTCAACACCAGAGAATGGTCACCTAACTTAACATTGTTCTTCATAGTAAGAGGGAAAGACTCTGCCCGGCGACTCACCACTCTCTTTTACTATGCATTATAATCAGTTTTCTTAAGTGAAAACGCTAATTTTTTCAAATTAAGAAAAAAGTTTGATATCCACTTAATTTTTTTTTTCTTAATTCTTTACGTAGAACTTTCACTTAACAATTTTTTTCTTAATTTTTCTTAAGTAGCTAATTAGAAGAATTATTTGAATTTACGTAAGAATAAACAAAGGGATTGATTCTTACGTAAATTCAAATAATTCTTCTAATTAGCTACTTAAGAAAAATTAAGAAAAAAATTGTTAAGTGAAACCAATTAAGAAAATTCTTAAGTGCAACAATAGTTTCATTGTGAACACCAATCGTTCTTAAGTGGAAAAAATTAGCATTTTCACTTAAGAAAACTTAGAAAAAGTCCATTGTGAACAAGGCTTTACTATGCAAATTTTATTATTATAATCAGTTTTCTTCATAATTAATAAACAAATTTAAAAAATGAATCTTTCTCCTCGTTATTTCAACACAAATTTATCTTATTTTTTATTATTAAATTTAGAGGTTACATAATGTACCATATATATAATCCCTATACAATATAGCAAAAATTTTGTTGTAATGCATTGCTGCTGCGAGGCTAAAGCTTATAGAGTGTGTTCGCATAACGTCATTCTGAGTGCTTTTCGATGCTCATCTTGAGCAATGAATAACATTGCTCACTGCTCAGCATAGGACAAACGTAGTTTTTGGCTATATTCTTTGGAAAATTAGCTATTTTTTAGTAATTATTATTTTTCTTGCATATTTGAGGTACTAATTCAACCTGTTAACAACATCAATGATCTTAAAAAAATTGCGAAGTATTTTTAAACTGGCAAAATGTGTCATTTTCCTATACCAGCCAATGTTATTTAGTACTCACTTATGATGTCGACTTTAACATGAATGAAACCACCCTATACAATATAGAATACATTATAATATGTATAAATGTTGTTGCTTTGAGCTAACATTTGTATAAATATTGCATATATATTTCTATCCTGATATGAATTAGGTAAGTCCTTATATATACAGGGTGTATGCATTCAATTTAAGGTCGACGCCATGTTAGATAACTTATTAAAATGAGTGGCATAGGAAAATAACTCATTTTGTCAGTTTAAAACCACTATGCAATATCATTGAGAACATTGATGTTGTAAATATGTTGAATTAGTATCTCAAGTATGTGAGAAAAATAACAATAACAAAAAATTACCTGATTTCCCACAGAAAATTACCTAAAACAAAGTTTGTCCTATGCTGAGCAATGTATGAAGTAATATGACCTCCAATCGCATTAAATATGACGTCATCCGCATACACCCTAAATAACTATAGGTATATTAATTTTTTACTATAATATTTTTAGATATATGATGAAAATATTAAGGCATGATGTCGTTCATAAGTTAATGACAACATAAGATATCGATATTATTATAAATCGATTTTACTCGATAGTATGATCCCCTAGTGGTCGTTTAAGTTAGAGAGAGAGAGAGAGAAAGAGAGAGAGAGAGAAGGGGTAAATACGTCAGTATATTGAAGTCATTCTCAGTCGTGTGCCAGCGCTCGTCTATCAAAGACGTTTCTCTGCTTCTACTTTGAACTTTACTTACACACGATCATGTGTCGTGGTGGCCTGATGTTGTTGTGGGCTGTCCTGGCTGTTCTAGAGGGTGTACAGCTTAGAACAACAGCATATGAAGAAGATTTGTCGGTAAGAATTGTTGTATTTTGTAATTTTCTTCTATTTAATTATCTATTATAAAAATATTAAATTAAAGTTTGGTAACAACGAAATAATAAATATAATAATTTTTTGTTATTATTATTATTTTTTAATCAATATTAAAGAATCAGTGGCATAAATGCATGATAATGTTATATTTAAAACATATTATTGTATTATTGTATAAATTTCCATACATAAACATACAGTTAAAATTACATTTTCTAGCTATAACACAGAAAAAGATATATAATATACTATATTAGTATATATATCAAATATAGTATATATATATATATATATATATATATATATATATATATATATATATATATATATATATATATATATATATATATCAAATATAGTATATATATCAAACTAGTTAATTTTTGTAAAAAAAAAAAAAAAAAAAAAGATAAATAGTTTAATTATCATTTAATTAATATTGAATTTATCTAATTTTGATAACTATTTATTATTTTTGGTCCGTAAATAAATATGATATCAGTTTTTTTAACGAATATAAGTAATAAAACCTTTTTTTTTTTTGTATAAATTTGAATAATGCAAGGAGTATTTTATTATTATTTAAAAAAAAAGTAAATATAATTTTTAAATAAAATGTTTGATATTAGTATTAGTGGTGCGCTAATGTTTCAAACACCCAACTGTAGCCCCGTAGCAGTGATCAGATAATTTCGATTTATACAACCCGCACAACATTTTCATACTGAAGATCCCATTTCGTGATTATTTTTTAAACAAAACATGTTTTTTTATGTTGTCTATGGCTTTAAGTATTTATATTTTTTCAGTTTCTATATTTATAATTCTTATACAAAATGTACTCAATTAAATTAGTGAAGATTAATGTGTGCAATTAGTCTAAAACACTAAGTACGTAATTTGTTTTACAGAGCAATTAGTGAAAGTAAAAGTGTTGAACCAACATAAACATGAGGTACTTGTTGCCATATCTCTCCTCTCTTTGTTTATAGTGTGTATGTAACGTCGACGCCATGTTGGATAACTCAATAACATGGGTGGCATAGGACACAAAAACCATTTTGACAGTTTAAAACCAC
>OX439132.1:957408-964908 GCA_949318235.1 Ecdyonurus torrentis | reverse complement strand
CTAGCATAGTGACCCCCCATTTATATATATATATATATATATATATATTGCATTTTTTTAAGGTACCATATCCTAATGTATCACTGTGCAAAATTTCAGACTTTTGTTTTTTTTTTACAATTTTTTAGGCCCTGATTTCCCGCCTTAACATTATTTTATAATTACATGTCTAAAAAAAATCGTAAATTTTAAAAAATATGGTCGTTGTAAAAACAAATCATATTTTAAACTTCTAATATTACGAAAATTAGATAAATCTTAAAAAAAAAGACCAGACAAAAACATAAGCATTTATATCACAAAACACTTGATGGGACTTACATAAATAATTTTAGTCTCAAAACCCAACAGTAGCCCTGTAGCAGTGATCAGAAAATTCTATTTATGCAACCTGCACAACGTTTTCATACTAATTTTGCATGTTTCTATCATCATAATCATGAATAGTCACGTAAATTGCATACTTTACAGTTTTTCACGATCTCTCGTGGGGCTACGGTAAAAATTGTGTACAGTTTTGAAGATCCCATTCGGTGTTTATTCATTAAAATCACATTTTGTTTTATGTGGTATATGGCTTTAGTTAAGTTTCTTCCTATTATTAAAAAATAAAATTGACTTGCTTGCAATGCAAGATATCCTGACAGATAGGCTACCAACTTGTCCAAAATGTGCTGCGGCTTGCAAACACTCAAGGGGCTAAAGCTTATTAACCACGCGTCAAGGTCGCATATCTCGAGATATCGATTTGTCCTTGGGAGTGACTCTTCAATTTTTCTCTTCTTTTTTAAATATTATGAAAAGATGGATGACAAATTACTGCAAATTTCTTCGTTATTATTCATTTTGCAAGGTTTTTATACACAAATTTCATTCATTATTAAAAAAAAAAAAAAAAAAAAGGGAAACAAAATTTTTTTTCAGTTTCTTTATTGATCAAAATACCAGTTGGTCCAAGTTGATTAAAAAGATACATTCCCAAATATATATATATATATATATATATATATATATATATATATATATATATATATATATATAGAAATAGCACGTGATAGTGTTTACCATCAGTCATGTTCTATATTTTGTATTTAGATCGATAAACAATACATAAACTGTGTTATGTTCTCAGGGTGGCACGACTACTGGCTAGGTGGAAGTGACGAAGGAGAAGAAGGTCGCTGGACGTGGGTCACTGGTCACGTGATGACGTTCACTGCTTGGCGACCCAGCCAGCCTGACAATCAGTTTGGACTACAGAACTGTTTAGAGATGATGCACGATGATTTGTTCCCTGGGGATAACTGGTGGGATAGAGAGTGTATTTATATCCAGAGATTTGCCTGTGAAACACCAGTACAATGTAACATTTAAAACTACAAAATAATAATTATAATAATAAAGGCATAGAACACAACACGTTGAACAAAAAAAAACATGTCTAATATCTTAACATATACCTAAATATCAACGTTGATTTGGCCTAAGTCGTTGATTTCTAATTTATTTTACATTAAAAAAAAAGACAGCTGCAGCTTTGTGACGTCACAGCTTGCCTGTTTTCGTGCGCGTGGACTAATGAGCTGTGACGTCACAAACCCGCAGCTCCTATTTTGTAAATAGAAAATAAATTAGAAATTATTAACTCAGGTCGATATTTAGGTTTGTTAGGATATTAAACATGTTTTTTTTTTTTCGTTTAAGGTTTTCTAAGCCTTTAATAATAATAATAAAAAAAACTTTTTGGACCAACGAAGTTGAAGTAAGGTAGCGTTTGCGCATTTCGTGCGTCTGCTGCAAGTTTTACATCTTTATTTCCGGTATTTTGCACGTTTTAATAGCGGGAAAATATTATCGTTTGTATTTTTTTTTTTTTTTTTTTGAAAAAGTTGAAGTTTTACCGGAAATAAATCTCGGCGATCGCGCAAATTTGGACAAGACGAACGAAATGCGCAGTCGCTACCTTATGTTTTCCTCAGTTTTGTGACTATTCTCGTCGGTCCACGACTTTTTTAAAAATTATTTCAAATTTGAAATTTTAACGACGTTTTAGTGCAACTCTCAGAATGACAAAAATATGCTTCTTTAGTCAAAAATTATAGTTTGCTTTTGCAGACCCCCTGCCTTTTCTATAATGCTTAAAATGAACTAAAAAATTGTGTAAATTCAGGGGCGTTTTCTATAGTCCAACTTTTGTACTTTTATCTCATTTTTTGTCTACTTTTTCTTCTATATTTTATGTAATTATCTGATATCTACTTCATTTGTATACTGGAGAGGGAGAGGCTATACTCTGAGCAACGAGCCAACGTGCAGGTACAAAAGTGTAGCTTTAACATGCAGTTATGCTTGAAAAAAAAAAATAAAAAAAAAAAGAGGCAACACATCTTCTTTTATTTCTTTTTGGTTTTCAAAATCTGCATTTCATAATAAAATTTAAAAATAACATGTTTTCAACTTTTAATCATAATAATAAATTTCTGCAATAATTTATTCTTTAATTTTCATAATTTTCTTATTATTATAATTATCCGTTTACCTATTTTTTTTTTTTTTTTTGCATTGGTGGCCAGTGACACCGCGCGTAGCTAAACTTTTTGCATGTGACAGCTAGGTATGAAAGGCTACCTCAATGTCTCTCACATATCTACAAACTAATAAACTTATTACAAATATTAGGAAAAAAAAACTTGTTTGGGTTGCATAAATATTTTTTTTATAACAGCTACAGAGCTACAGTTAGGTTTTGAGACAAACTAAAGTTATTTATGTAAGTCCCATCAAGTGTTTTAGTGATATAAATGCTAATGTTTTTATCTAGTCTTTTCCGTTAAGTAGAGCAAAAATAATTATTCTATAAAACATAATATTCATATGACATTACAACCTAGCAATTTTTAAGCAGATTGTTCTATGTTGACTATATTGTACTGAAAATATAAAAGTAGCAAAAATATTAACTGCTTACTTTTGTCATTATTGAAAATTCAAAACTCTTTTTTTCAATAAATTTTTATAAAATATCACTTGCTGAAAAAATTCTTCAAAGATATGCACGGAAAAAAATACCTAAAAAGTTACTATTAACTTCATAATAAATTCTTTAGATACATATGTATATATAGTACATACTAAACTTTTTAGAATCTAAAGAATTCACTATTTACCGCTAAAGAATTTACGTTTGTACTAACGAGTTACTCTTAAACTTTTTGCAAGAGAGTTATTGTTTAGTATTAAAGAGTTATTGATATGTATCTAAATAATTTATTAAATTTATGTTTTCCGTGTGTGATTATGTTGTAGCAAAAACATAATTACATTTATGCACTTTTAATATTATAACTCATTATTAACATTCTTTGCTTTGTTACAAAATTTTCATAATTATGTATAATAGACAAGGAAAGCGAAATTTTGGGGGTAGTTTTTAGTACATATTCTGATAGAGCATAAAAAGATCTATCTCTGGTAAAAATTTGAAAACTTTTGGTTGAAAACTCGAATTTTAATCGAAGATTTTCTACCTTTATCGCAGGGCTGACATGAACCTTACGTCGTGCATTCTTATTTTGGAGCCATTATAGAAAGTGAGTGTTCCAGAATTAGTGGAATAAATTGATAATTAATATCTCCGTTCATAATTAAGCTATTTAAATAAAACTACCATCCATTGATAGGAAAAATGTTGATGTTTTTGCCATACCCCTATTGTTATCCTCCCTTATAAATTTCACCCCTTCTAGGGGTGACTTCCAAAGACACGAACTGCAACATAGCTGTTTCAGTTATTTTTTTTATACTAATATGTAGAAGTTCTTCGATTTTGATAGAACCAACAAAGTTACCAGTGTGACTTACCCAAATAGAGATTTTAGTTACCAAAAATGAAAAAATCAAACCCTGAGGATTAAAGGGTGCCACCCCTGCAAATAAGGGTGTCAGTAGGGTACAAAAATAGAATCAACCGATTTGGGCAAATGAGGTATTGTATCCGGGGTAACTTGACGCGCCAAAGACAGTGGTGGCAAATAAAAGGTTCTAAATTTACCCCTCACAAGTTTAGGGGTAGTTTACCCCTGAAATTCAAGTTCTCGTATCGGGACAATACAAAAGCTGAAACCTGTGTAACTTGACATGCCAAAGACAAAATGACAGTTAAAAGTTGATTATTTTCCCCCCCCACCACGTGTTTAAGGGTGGTTTACCCCTGAATATCAAGTTCTCGTATCGGAACACAACCAACTTTGAAACCTGGGTAACTTGACACGCCAAAGACGAAAATGACACTTAAAAGTTGAATATTTCACCCCCAAACGTGTTTAGGGGTGGTTTACCCCTAAAATTTAAATTCTCGTATCGGGACACAACCAACTTTGAAACCTGGGTATCTTGACACGCCAAAGACAAAAACGACAGTTAAAAGTTGATTATTTCGCCCCCACATGTGTTTAGGGGTGGTTTACCCCTGAAATTTAAGTTCTCGAATCGGGACAAAATGAACGAGGAAACTTGTGTAACTTGACATGCCAAAGACAAAATGACAGTTAAAATTGTCCTATTTACCCCGACACGACTTTAGGGGTAGTTTACCCCTGAAATTCATGTTCTCGTATCAGGACACAACGAACAATGAAACCTGCATAACTGGGAACGCTTAAGACTATGGGGACAATTTAAAATTTCTTTTTCGACCCTCTAACGATTTTAGGGGTAGTTTTCCCGTGAAATTTAAGTTCTCGTATCGGGACGCAAAAAACATGAAAGTCTAAGTAACTTGAAAAGCCAAAATCAATATTGACAGTAAAGAGATTTTAATTTTAACCCCTCACGAGTTTAGGGGTAGTGTACCCCTGAAATTTAAGTTCTCGTATCGGGACAAAATGAACGAGGAAACTTGTGGAACTTGACATGCCAAAGACAAAAATGACAGTTTAAATTGTCCTATTTTACCCCGACACGAGTTTAGGGGTAGTTTACCCGTGGAATTTAAGTTCTCGTATCGGGACGCAAAATACATGGAGGTCTAAGTAACTTGAAAAGCCAAATATGATGTTGACAGTAAAAAGGTTCTAATTTAACCCCCTTACGAGTTTAGGGGTAGTTTATCCCTGAATTTCAATTTTTTTTTTGGATTGCACAAACAAGGAAGTTTGAGTATCATGATAATATATGCCATAGCCAATACTGATACAACTAATTAAAACAGTATTTCCTTCATTGACTCATTAAAGGCCCTGGATACTTAAAAAAGAAGGGTTTTATACTTCAATATGACCAAATTTCTGATGACCTTTCAAAATTGCCATCGCTCTAGCTCACGGTATATCGGAGCACGGCACTTTAAACGCACTCGCCGTACTCGCCGCCGAAATTTTGCACCAGGCAGTTGTG
This sequence comes from Ecdyonurus torrentis, assembly GCA_949318235.1. Lineage (NCBI taxonomy): Eukaryota > Metazoa > Arthropoda > Insecta > Ephemeroptera > Heptageniidae > Ecdyonurus > Ecdyonurus torrentis. Next base: position 959,514 of record OX439132.1, on the reverse strand, counting down.
ACGTACAGTCCATGCCACCTGAAGATGTTCACGATTAATCGAAATCGAACCACGAGCCAATAGATACCCAAGCGGCGCTCAAGTTTACTATTAGGTGGGGTAATGTTAACTAAATGGAGAATTTTTATATGCTCTCTTATTAGTCGCATCCTTAGGTGGCGCGGACTGTAGCAACTGCCCAACTCCAGCACCCTATAACCAGGGCGAACCTCTTTGAACCGACCCTCTGCACTCATAGTCCTTAGCAATCAACCCATCTCACCTGATTGTGGGTACAACCTTTTACTGTTTTAACCCTGAAAGTTTGTAGCTTTTTAATTACCCTTTTTAGGGGTTGTAAAGGTAGCAATAATCGATTACAAGGGTGCAAAGTAGAACTTTTATATAGAAAATTGAATGCACGTTAACAAAAATTAAAAGTTCAACCATGAAGGTTTTTAAAGATGAGTAACCCAAGTGAAGGGACCCAAAGGTTATCTTTCACCACTCGCTAGGTCCGGCCCCTGTGGGTCATTTAGGGGTGTACAGTACTAAAAATTAAAGTTCTCCGATTTGGGCGCAGAAAACGTTGCAATCGGAGTAAATTAATCTATTAAAGACGATGGTTAGCACAAAAGCGTTAAATAAACATCTTTTGAGGATTAAAGGGGCGGTTCAACCCTAAATTCAATTAGACCAATTGTGATGACTGAAGCATAAAACTGAAGCTTTTAAAAATTATTACAAGCACTTAAGGGTTATATATTAAGGGTTAAATCGGTCTAATTGAATTTACGGTTGAACCGCCCCTTTAATCTTCAAATGATGAGATTATAACTCCTTTGTGCTTACTATCGTTGTATGGAAGTCAAGTTACACTGATTTTGACGAATGGTGCATCTAAATTGGGGTTCTTGAATTTTAGGGTTGAACCTCCCCTTTTATCCTCAAAAGATGTGTATTTAACGCTTTTGTGCTAACCATCGTCTTTAATAGATTAATTTACTCCGATTGCAACGTTTTCTGCGCCCAAATCGGAGAACTTTAATTTTTAGTACTGTACACCCCTAAATGACCCACAGGGGCCGGACCTAGCGGGTGGTGAAAGATAACCTTTAGGTCCCTTCACTTGGGTTACTCATCTTTAAAAACCTTCATGGTTGAACTTTTAATTTTTGTTAACGTGCATTAAATTTTCTATATAAAAGTTCTACTTTGCTCCCTTGTAATCGTTTATTGCTACCTTTACAACCCCTAAAAAGGGTAATTAAAAAGCTACAAACTTTCAGGGTTAAAACAGTAAAAGGTTGTACCCACAATCAGGTGAGATGGGTTGATTGCTAAGGACTAAGAGTGCAGAGGGTCGGTTCAAAGAGGTTCGCCCTGGTTATAGGGTGCTGGAGTTGGGCAGTTGCTACAGTCCGCGCCACCTAAGGATGCGACTAATAAGAGAGCATATAAAAATTCTCCATTTAGTTAACATTACCCCACCTACTAGTAAACTTGAGCGCCGCTTGGGTATCTATTGGCTCGTGGTTCGATTTCGATTAATCGCGAACATCTTCAGGTGGCATGGACTGTACGTCACAACTGCCTGGTGCAAAATTTCGGCGGCGAGTACGGCGAGTGCGTTTAAAGTGCCGTGCTCCGATATACCGTGAGCTAGAGCGATGGCAATTTTGAAAGGTCATCAGAAATTTGGTCCCATTGAAGTATAAAACCCTTCTTTTTTAAGTATCCAGAGCCTTTAATGAGTCAATGAAGGAAATACTGTTTTAATTAGTTGTATCAGTATTGGCTATGGCATATATTATCATGATACTCAAACTTCCTTGTTTGTGCAATCCAAAAAAAAAATTGAAATTCAGGGATAAACTACCCCTAAACTCGTAAGGGGGTTAAATTAGAACCTTTTTACTGTCAACATCATATTTGGCTTTTCAAGTTACTTAGACCTCCATGTATTTTGCGTCCCGATACGAGTACTTGAATTCCACGGGTAAACTACCCCTAAACTCGTGTCGGGGTAAAATAGGACAATTTAAACTGTCATTTTTGTCTTTGGCATGTCCAGTTCCACAAGTTTCCTCGTTCATTTTGTCCCGATACGAGAACTTAAATTTCAGG
>OX439132.1:947408-952408 GCA_949318235.1 Ecdyonurus torrentis | reverse complement strand
TTTTTTTTTTTTTTTTTTGCACTGCACTTTTTGCCATCCTCACTCGATAATTTTTGTACAGGATCGATTCTATATCTTCAAGGCCGCCATCCATATAGATATTCTGTGAAACACAAATAATGCAAAATGAGCATATGAATTTTCAGTATTTAACTGATAATTAAATAGTTCTTTAAAATATTTTTAAAAAGTTTTATTTTTACTAAATTAAAAAAATGAGTTAAAATAGAACTAATAAAGAAATCAAATAAAAAAATAGTAAAATATTGAAGCCGAAAAAAAAAATCCGGTATGTTACTTCCTAGAGGTCTTGTAGGTTGAAAATGTTTTTCAAAATATCCCAGCAACATGATCGTCAACACTAAAACCATATATTTCGTCATCAATGCAAATTTAAGAGAAAAAATTAATTTTTTATCGTCACATAATTGTATTTCTAAATACAGTTAAATATGCTACTTACCGGCCATACCCAGCAAACACGGGATAATCGGCATTTAATTGGGCCGATATCGCCGATCATCGGAAATGAAAGCCGGCCCGAGTTTCACTGCGACGTCGGGCCGGCATTAAAAAGGTGGTTTACCGAGCTTCCGCCAAAGTCGCAGTGCCGACTTTAAGGCCGACTTTCAAATTTAATTTTAATTAAAATTAAACTTAATTGTTCTAATTTGCCTCGCGATGTTTATGACAGGGTAAATGTTCCTGCACTACACATTTTAGGAATGTTAGTTGATGATGAAAAGATGGACCCACCGGGACTCGAACCCATGCGAGTTGCCAATGTTGGATCACAAACCAGCGGTCCAAACCACTAGGCCATGGCTTTACACAGGCTCGGACTGGCCATAAGAGCAAGTCCGCAATTGCGGACGTGGCCCCCCCTGTTTGGAGGCCCCTAAGGTCCAAAAAGGGGCGTAACTAGGGTGTTACGCCTCCTTTGTGGCCCCTAAAGAGGGTGTTGCACCCCTTTTGCGGACGAGGCCCCTTGATTGCCAGTCCGACCCAGGCTCGGACTGGCCATAAGAGCAAGTCCGCAATTGCGGACGTGGCCCCCCCTGTTTGGAGGCCCCTAAGGTCCAAAAAGGGGCGTAACTAGGGTGTTACGCCTCCTTTGTGGCCCCTAAAGAGGGTGTTGCACCCCTTTTGCGGACGAGGCCCCTTGATTGCCAGTCCGACCCTGGCTTTACATGAAAACTTATGTGACGAAACGTTAATATAAAGATCGTAAAATCGAAGTTTGAGTTTTAAACATCCATCTTAACATTTAAAACCAGTTTTTCATAATTCTGAGCTCGTAAAAAGATATTTTTATAGAAAAAGAATGAGAAATAAATTTTTATAAAAAAAAAAAAAAAAAAGTTATCGAAATATTTTTTTTTATAAAAAATTATTTTTTGTATAAAATTTTTTTTAATGCCGGTGATCAATCGGCATGCCGACTAAACCCCGAGCTTGGGGACTTAAACTATAAAAATCTATGTCCGGGGAAAAGTCGGCTTGCCGACGTTGGGCGTTGCCGATTGTCCGCCGACAGTGCCGATTTTGAGCCAAGCTCGGCCCGATTAGGCCGTGTTTGCTGGGTAATATAACATAATAAATAACCACTGGACCTTGTCATGCACCAATAAAAATTTATCAGTTTTGGCGGTCAAGGAAAACTGTTAAAAAAAAAAGCTCCCCTAACATATTTTCTAACTCTATATACCCCAAAAAGTTGTGAAAGCCATGAAACCAAAGTAAAAATCCCTGTTATTTGTTACAGTGTACCTGTTTCACCTGTAAAAAGAACGGCGAATAGAAACGACAGGACACTCAGTGACTTCACTCCGCCCAGGTAGTGCATAACAAAATTGGAGAGGAGCTACCTATTTAACTTCTAAAAATGAATTGCTATTGTTTTCACAGGTGAGCAAATATGCCGTTGCAATTAACATTTTTTGATGATATTTAAGTTGCTCTTACTGTGTATTATTATGAATTTGAAATAATTTTAATTTCAAATTTTCAGATTGTTTTAAAAAATATGCGCATCAATGCATGTGCATGATACACAGTGTATGTAAGCCTCATTCATAAAAATTAACTTACCGCGCTTTGTAAGCTTTGCCGGAGTGGTGCATCTTAATTGTTGCATAAAATTGCAAATAATTAATAACATTGTTTGAAACTTTGTTCTGGATATAAACTAATTTTAATCACTGTTGCCAAAAATTTTAGATTTTAATGCAACTTTTGAGCAATATACACTATTTTTATGAAGATTTTTGAAAGGTCACGTCATATATCGCGCCATAATAAAGTTTGAGGCACCTAAATATAGAGCATGGTTAAATAGACAACTTGCAAGCCGTTTTTTTATGGTCTTAAAAAATTCTTTAGGAAAAATAAATAATATTGGTGCATATAAAAATTCTTAAAAAATGCTCCTTCATATTTAAAATAGTTTTTGAAATTCAAATTTTATTTGAAGTAAAGACGGTGGCCATTACGCCGAAAGACGGTTCGTGTTTCTTTTGCTTTTTAATTGTTGAAATCGTTAAACGAGTTCGCACCAACTGAAGAATTTTTTTCAACGGCCGAAATTTTTAAACAGCTCTGTTGGAGAAAATATAGATTTTTTAAAAAATTCGGACGTTGAAATAAATTCTTCAGTTGCTGCGAACTCGTTTGAACGATTTCAACAATTAAAAAGCAAAAGAAACGCGAACCGTCTTTCGGCGTAATGGCCACCGTCTTTGCTTCAAATAAAATTTGAATTTCAAAAATTATTTTAAATATGAAGGAGCATTTTTTAAGAAGTTTTATATATGCACCAATATTATTATTTTTTTTTCCTAAAGAATTTTTTAAGACCATAAAAAAACGGCATGCAAGTTGTCTATTGTAACGTTTTATTTGTCTTTGACTGTACTTGATTTGTTTTATCTTAACTGTGGAAGAAAACGCATGAAAAAAGCCAACAAATGACAATTAATCTATTCATGACGTCGATGAATAATACCAATAAAATATATGAAAGAGGGAGAGGTGAAATAGCAATAATATCGTAATTTACAAAATTTTGAGACTAAAAGCAATTATTTCAATAATGTTTTAAAAAGTTATAATTATTATTTTTAATGACGTTGCATGTTATAACGTTTACTTAAAAATAAAAATAATAAAATAAATTTATGCAGTGTATAAAAAATAATAGTTAACAGTTCTAAACCCATAGTGCCCTATGGTAATAAAACAAAAAAACAATGCCTTCATCTGACAACCACGATGAGCTATGAAAAATTTCAATAGTATTTTGAGAATTTTTTTTACATTGAATACAGTAACAATAAAAAATTTTAGGGTCAAGTTTTGAATTTGAGAGATATTAACTTTTTATCTTAACGCTTAAAATATTGTTAACTAAAAATATTAGAAAAATATCTCAAAATCTAAATTTCTACAAGTCAGTTATTATTATTTAACACATTTTGATGTTTATTTTTTATGTAATTTTAGCATTCATTAAAAAGATTTTTAAAGTATGATAAATCACAGCAGAAGTATGAATAAACAATTTTAGAGCTATTTTACAATGTTCATGAGTCTTCAACACTTTTTCTGAAAATGCAATATTTTGCCAACATTTTTTGCTCACAAAATTACTTTTTTTACATTTTTGTAAAAAAATAAAACGTTTAATCCAGTTTCATGAGAAAATTTTTCAAAATATGAACCCACTAACTTATTTCCTTGAGTGTAGATACTATAGCTTTATAAACTTAAATGAAGACGGTTTTAAACAGTTTTTCTCCAGTTGCAGGAGATCCACAGACAGTTTGTCCTCAGAACCAAGTATGGACATTAACTCAACTGAGCATCCACATACCATCACATACGAGGGAGCTAACATTCACGATGTTCTCTCATCTCAAACAACAAACATTACAATCTTACAGAAACTGCTTGACCAAGGTGAACGACCATGTTCAAGTGGTCAGTGTTTCATCTTAGCTGCAAAAACTGGCAGTTTAGCCATAGTGCAGAAACTACTTAAGATTAAACCATCAGGTATCAAAACTCAAGATAAAGATGGAAAATCTCTGCTGTCTTATTTTGCTAAGCAACCTAAAGATCTTTTGCAGCTCTTGCAGATGGGAGCTAATCCAGCAGTTAGAGACATTCAAAAAATTCTACAGTGTGCAATTCAAAGTGATGAAAGTGAAGTAATTGAGATATTAAACATTGTAACGAAAGCAGGAGTTCAAATAGAAAATTTAAATGGTGTTCACATTTTGAAATTGCTTGAGTATGAACCAGGTATTTTTAAACATGTGTTAGCACTTGGTGTAAACCCAAACATTCCCGGTATCTATGATATATTAATTAACCTAATGGATATTTTTGATTATGATTCTCCAAATATTAGAATTCTTTACAAAGATATCTTTAGTCTTCTAGCTTCCGCAGGTTTAAAGTTTGTTACCAAATATGGCTACTCTTTAATTGCATGGTTCTCAAATGTTGAAATGATCTGTCACCTATTGAAACTTGGAGCTCCATCATTTCATGAAGACGGTTCAAACGTGATACACGAGGTGTATGCTTATTATAGGGCCGATTACGTAGAAAACCTTGAGTTGTTCATAGAATCAGGATATAATGTACTTGACAAAGATAAAGATGGTTGCACATTTCTTTGTTCTGCAATCTTAATATGTTTACAAAATGATAATTCTGATGACACTTTAGAACTTGTTCAATACATGTTGAATCATCCAAGTATACGTGATGACAAATTTAAATTACATTGTGGAAAAAATTATCATCCTCAAGAAATACTAGTGGGTGGTGAAAAATTACGTGATTCAAAACTTGTAGACATTATTTTTAATTCTAAGTTTAAGGATACTCGTCGTATTGCAGATACTAATTTTAGCATACTACATTGGGAAGGTGATAATAACTTATTTCCTTGTGATATAAATTTCAATCAACAAGTAGACATATCCTTAATA
>OX439132.1:742408-942408 GCA_949318235.1 Ecdyonurus torrentis | reverse complement strand
CCGACTTGATAGCAGTATATAATATATATATACCTTCTAAAAAATGGTGCATTGCTTTCGTTATACGAATCCTAACTTATTTAAAATATACACTTTTAAGTTATTATGAGTAGCTAAAATAATGCATTTTAACAAATTATTAAAAATAGCTAATTTAACTTGAAATAGCTTAAAAAACCTTTAAAAAACTTAAAACAACTTAAATTAGCTATTTTAACAATTTGCTAAAATGCATTATTTTAGCTGCTCATAATAACTTAAAAGTGTAGATCTTAAATAAGTTAGGATTCGTAACTTAAGTAATGCACCAGTTTTTAGAGTGTGTATATATAATTATAGATAGATACTTGAATTTGTTTAGAATTACATTTTTGTAGTTGTTATCTATTTTAAGTTTATTTTAATATTAAATAAAAACATCTTTACAATTTCCTATCCAAGTAAGTCACCATTTTTATTAGAAAATGTAAAGAAGTGTCAAATTGCATATTTGAAATGATCTTTATTATTATTATTATGAGCTCTATTCTTTTTTCTTCTGTAACACCAACACCGGAATCTTATACTTGATTCAAGGTGAAGATGAGAATAATCCAGTACCGATTAACTGTTAGAAACTGCAGGTTGCATATAGAGAGATAAAAAACTAAGCACTTTGCGCACGATGATAGTAGTGCCAACTAAAGCATACTATATTTACGGCTTCTCCTACAAGCAAGATCGACGAATATTTTTCCATTGTTATAAAAAAATCCGTTAAAAACGTCAAAATTCCATGTGAATTGTTATGGATAAAGGTTCCTAAAAACCTTTTCGTTGTTGATCCGTTGCTAAGATTTTTGCCTATTGGTCGATCTTGCTTGTACTAGAAACGACCGTTAATATAGTTTGATTTAGTGCCAACATATTATACATTTTTATTTTAAAACTTATATTTTTATATTGTTAGGCTAGTGGAAGTCCACACTATGATGTGGTCCACAACAAGGCGCTGGAGGAGGAGATCAAGTTAGCACAAACTTCTCTGCAAATGCTGAGTACGTCAGCTAGGATGGTGGGAAGCCAGGAAGTCATAATTCTGCAGTACATGCATGACTTTGGCCAATATGAGATCAACCAATTGTATGGCAAGTTGTTAAGAGCACAGGTAAGGTACCATATTAGTATAATAGGGAAAATTTTAATCTCATATCAACTTTGTTTCAATAGACAATTTTTAAGAGAGAATATAACCTGATATCTTATAAACGTTTCAGTTAAAAGTATAAAAAATAAATAATAATAAACAAATAAATAAATAATAATAAACAAATAAATAAATAAATAATAAATAAATAAATAAATAAATAAATAAGTAAATAAATAATAAAAATGTTGTGCGGGTTGCATAAATAGAAATTTTCTGATCACTGCTACGGCGCTACCATTGGGTTTTGAGACAAACTATTGTTATTTATTTAAATCCCATCAAGTGTTTTGTGATATAAATGCTTATGTTTTTCTCTAGTCTATGCCTTTAAATAACAAAAAAAAATTCCAGGTATCTGAATCCGATGTCCAAGATCTTCGCAACAAAACTGATACGCTGGCTTACACGACGTCTGTCAATATTTTGAACACGATTCAGAACCCCCGTGATCTGTGGTCATTCTCCAGTCTGTCTTGGTTCCACCTCGAGATGTCCAGCCTTGACGTGTTAACCGAGGATATCAACGTCATCCAGGCAGAGGAACGCATTGTCTGGTTTGAAGTCATTGATATTGAGAATCAACTCAAAGAACAACAAAGACAATTTCAAGACAATGTAGATGCTCTGACTGTCGGACTGGTAAGTTGCAACTTTTATTTTACTGCTATTTTTATCACAGCTTAAGAAAACAGTTTCTATCTTTTTTCTTTTTTTTTTTACTAAAAAAACATGAAATAAAAAACCAATTAAAGCCCTTGTCAACTTACGTTTTTATCATTTAGAATACTAGATTGATAATTACCATACCTTATTATCCATGAATTAGACACCAACACGTTGATTTTGTATTTGTTTTTGTTTATTTTCCTTTTTGCGGCTATATCACGTATCTGACGTCACAATGTACCAATGGGGCCGTGATAGGGGTACAGAACTTGAAGGAGGGGCTTTAATTTATAACGTGACGAAGCGGTGACTGTGATTGGCAGTGGTACATTGTGACGTCAGATACGTGATATAACCGCAAAAAGGAAAATAAACGAAAACAAATACAAAATCTACGTGTTGGTGTCTAATTCATAGATAATAAGGTATGGTTATTATCAGTCTAGTATTCTAAATGATAAAAAAATAAGTTGACAAGGTCTTCTAGAAAACACTGTTTCTATTTTTTTTTTTTTACTAAAAAACATGAAATAAAAAATCAATTAATGCTGTTTATGGATTAACAACAGACTTACTTGTTAGTGATTTTTTTACAACAAAGTATTTTTTTTTTTAATTTTGCAGCATTAGTTTGTATTACCTCAAATAGCATGTGTACCAAATTTTAAATCAATTGATCTTATGACGTCATTTCTCGATTTTCAAAAATGAATTTAATTGACTTAAAAATTAGAAATTGTCATATCAATAAATTCAAGACAATTTCCCTCCTTTTTTTTTTTTTTTTTTTATTCAGTCGACGGTTACATTAGTCCCATCAAGATAATACGTCTTATCGGTAGGTAGGTTCTTTAGGAGTAATCCACAAATTTATTACGTTAAGTTTAATTAATTGAGTTTAAATATGAAATAAAAAAAGACATTTGACTTGTTACCTCATTCCACACATAATAAGAAGTTATTGATTTGTAAGTTAATAAAATGCAGATGTGAAAAATAAATATTTAATTAAAATTTCCAGAGCGGCACAGAAATATCTGAGATCAACATGATTCTGGACAGCTTGAAGGTCAGAGTGAACGGCGATATTGAAATACTTCGAATGCAGCGAACTCAAATGTCTGGCTTTGCAAATGACGCAATAGCTGCTTTGCAGAAAATTGTGGACCAAATCCCATAGTCACAGTTGAGTCAGTATCGTTGTAGTTATAATTATGTACGATATTCAAAGTGAGATAATCTGTTGTTCACATTAAACTTAACCTTTTGATAAAATTGTATAATTATTTTTGTCAATAAATATGACTATATATATAATAATTATTTCATTTATTTGTTAGTTAACCTTCAAGATGCCACACAAAACTTTTTGCGCGGAAGTCCAACAAAAGGTATCCATTGTACGAAACTAATTTTTTTTATAGACGATCTAAAAATTATGAAGCTGTATAGGAAAATAATTGTAACATTTTTATCGCAATTATTGTAACAATGAAAAAGTAATAACTGAAATTACTTCTGTCCATAAGAAATACATTGACCGCGATTTACACTTTTCAAGCATTATAGGTAATAGAGAGGTCGTGAGTCTCAGGTTAGAAAAAATAGAGCAAGCAATTCGCAATTATAAAGAGTAAAAAAAAAAAAAAAAAAAAAAAAAAAAAAAAAAAAAAAAATGATGCAAGGTGTTCCTAGCAAATTTTACTGTAAATATTTTGTTAAAATAAAAACTGAAAATAGAAAATATAAATATCTTCTACAGTACCACTATTTAGCAGAACGCAATTAGATTTTTTTTTCATAGTTACTATTAATTCAAATTCAAATACACACTCGATTTCATAATTTTTTTAACAGATCTATGAAATTTTTTCAGAGGCATACAGTATATTTACATTGAAAATATAGTATAACAAATTATAGATAATATATTTTATTTTATATACTAGATTTTACCAAATTTTTTATTTTATGATTTGTTAGTATTTTATTTCCTTTACTCTCTCTCTCTCACCACACCACAAGCGTATTTTTTACACCTTTTTATATTTATTCTCATTAGTGGTATAAATATTATAAGGAAATGCATGAAGCATCAAAAGGGCCAGATATATTGTGTTATAATATAAATGCAAGAAAGCTTTTAAAATCCTTCATTTATATCTTATACCTAATCTTATTTTTCTTTGCAAAACAAAGGTCCCCTCTTTATTTTTGGTTTATTTGAAATCCTAGATAAACCATGGAAACGTGTAGGCAGTCTTGATGGTGCAATAATATAAATCATGATTTACCTCCGGCTTGCTTTTACGTCGTCGTGGAATGCATGTAAACCATTTCACTTTCTTCTCACTATGTGATCTACATATGGTTGTAAGTTATCTAATAATTAAATCCAAATGAATCTATATGTTATTAGAATCTGAATACAAACAATTTCAAGGAGTCAACCTTTTAAAGGCATTGATTATGTTGAACATAACAAAAAAAATGCAGTAACCTAACTTACCTAAAATTCAACGTCAATTTTGCCAATCATTGATTTGTAATATATTTTCCGTTCACAAAATTGTACTTGCGGACTTACTCAAAGTTGATTTTGCTGGTACATGCAATAAGATATATTAGAAAAGTTTTTGAAACAAGGTGTTTGATGTACTTAAATAATATCAACTTTAAAAAATGCACTTTTTCACCACATAAAGGTCAATGTTATTTTAATAATTTTTTGTCCCCTTATCTGATTTTTACTGCTGCTTCTTTTAATACTATATATAAATAATAAATGTTATCAATAACTTAAAAAAACACAAACATTTTAAACTTCAAAGAGAAAGAAGCATTCTTATCACCTGAGTGATAAAAAAAAATGAATGAATTGAGTTGAAAGCCTAGAGGTTTTGTTGACATGTTATGATGAATGACATAGAGTTATTGAGCAAGAGAAATTGACACACCTAACAGTCAAGTCACAAACAATGATGCAACTGCTCCGTAGGATAATTAAAATGACAAAGCCCATCGAGTTAATTATCCATAGAATTATATAAAAAATAGTGAGAAATCATATATAATCGTATGTTTACACACAAACACACATCTTATAATATATATATATATATATATATATATATATATATATATATATATATATATATATATAGACAGTAGAGAATTAGTTTTATCTTTATTATACAATAAGATTAAGATATTATATGGTCTCCATAAATGTTTGTGAAGTAATATAATAATTAAATTCAGATTCAAATAGGCTTTATTGCAAAAAACACATTACATCAAATACACATGTTTGGGTTTAAGTCATACGACTCTTTAACCAACTCAGCCAAAGGGGGTTTGTTTTCTTTATCATAATCAATGATGAAAAGGGAAAATAAGAAGATAAAAAAAAAGAAAAAAAGATACAATCACATAGCATTCTACAACACTATTCCATGAATTGTAAAGTGCCTGTAAGCAATGCAACTTTCTGTGCATATGTGTAAAACAGGTTGCGGTATAATAAGATATCAAGGTGCTATTAAATATTTTTTTAATGATAAAACACCATGTCCTATAAATAAAACTGCATTAATTAAACTGTAACGAAAAAATACAAAATATTGCGTCAAAAGTGTTTTGTTTTTTATATTTATTTAAGATTACGAAGACTTTATTTATTTATTTATTTATTTATTTATTTATTTACATATTTATTTATTCATTTGTTTGTTTATTTATTTATTTATTTTTATTTATTTATTTATTTACTTATTTACTTATTTATTTATTTACTAATTTATTTATTTACTTATTTATTTTTTTACTTATTTATTTATTTGTTTATTTACTAATTTATTTATTTATTTATTTCTTATATAGACATGAGTAGTTTACATTAAAATTAGACACATATCAATGTTACAGTCGTCTCGTCAGTTTCACTTAATAATAATTAATTATTTTATATAATACTATATAGAAGTATATTAATACTATTATATTATATATATATATATCGATCTTCTTGCGTCAAGATGAAGCTACTACACTTTACAAATTTCCGAAGAATGAACGATCTACACTTTACAAATTTGCGGCTACCTGGAGCTTCACCTACCTGTTTTATATAGCACCTACCTACCACCTGTTTTTATTTGTTTATTATCCTTATATGCTTATGGTAAGTGAAGCACCGCCTGCCTAATTCATTAAACTTAACGTTTTGTAATAATAAAAAATAAAAAAAACTGTCATTTACTTATTTCCATGTTTATTTTTTCCTTATAGATATAAAAAAGATACAGAAAAACAAAAACGTTATTTTATATAAAAAATTTCTTCATCGATAAAGCTTGATAACAAAGTTATTCAAAATTTGACGGTTTAAATCAAAACTTGATTGATTATATACTTTAACATAAAAATAGATTTATCTTGGAAAATTAAAGTGCCGGCACAGGTGTCGAGATAAAATAACACCTGCATGCATATGTATAAAGATCGCGGATTTCTCAATTGTAGATCACTTTTACTTAAACCATGATGAAGTTACTGATCGTCGTTGCTCTGGCTGCACTATGTGCAGTGGTGCAGGTAAACTATCTCAGATATTATATACTTAATACAGTGGGTAGAGGGTGTAGTACATGACGTCATATTTAATTGCACTTGGAGGCCATACTGGAGTAGTGAATAACATTGCTCAGCATAGGTCAAACTTCTTTTGTCGCTATTTTCTTTGGAAAATAAGTTATTTTCTTTGGAAAATAATTTATTTTCTTTTTTTGATATTTTCTAAAATACTTGAGATATTAATTCAACCTATTTGATTGATTGATTTATTTATTGATTGATTGACTGATTGATTGATTGATTGATTGATTGATTGATTGACTGATTGATTGATTGATTCAGTTTACTAATTGCCAACTTAATATGTCCAGGGCAGTGATGCCAGTGTGCTAACTAACAAGGCCCTCTTGGAAGACATCGAGACAGCCAAGAGTGATCTACAAATGCTCAGTTCCACTGCTAGGATGGTGACTGGTCAGGAGCTCATGGTGCTGCAGTACATGAACGACTGGGGTCAATATGACGTCAACCAGCTGTACGGCAAGTTGTTGACAGCTGAGGTAAGCATAACAACAGTAACAATATGCATTATAGTAACAAGTAATACAAAGTGCAGTTAGGAGTGCAGTTTTTTTTTTTACTAGTTTCGTATAGTCACATTTTATTTATTTATTTGTTTATTTATTTACTTTTTATTTATTTATTTAATTATTTATTTATTTATTTATTTATTTATTTATTTATTTATTTATTTATTTATTTATTTATTTATTTATTTATTTATTTATTTATTTATTTATTTATTTATTTATTTATTTATTTTTATTTAATTGTTTATTTAATTATTTATTTATTTAATAGTCCTTATACATAAAAGAAGAAAGAAAAGCTGAAATTTATTAATAAAATTACCTGTTTTTATTTTTATCGATCACTCACTCACTCACTCACTCACTCACTCACTCACTCACTCACTCACTCACTCACTCACTCACTCACTCACTCACTCACTCACTCACTCACTCACTCACTCACTCACTCACTCACTCACTCACTCACTCACTCACTCACTCACTCACTCACTCACTCACTCACTCACTCACTCACTCACTCACTCACTCACTCACTCACTCACTCACTCACTCACTCACTCACTCACTCACTCACTCACTCACTCACTCACTCACTCACTCACTCACTCACTCACTCACTCACTCACTCACTCACTCACTCACTCACTCACTCACTCACTCACTCACTCACTCACTCACTCACTCACTCACTCACTCACTCACTCACTCACTCACTCACTCACTCACTCACTCACTCACTCACTCACTCACTCACTCACTCACTCACTCACTCACTCACTCACTCACTCACTCACTCACTCACTCACTCACTCACTCACTCACTCACTCACTCACTCACTCACTCACTCACTCACTCACTCACTCACTCACTCACTCACTCACTCACTCACTCACTCACTCACTCACTCACTCACTCACTCACTCACTCACTCACTCACTCACTCACTCACTCACTCACTCACTCACTCACTCACTCACTCACTCACTCACTCACTCACTCACTCACTCACTCACTCACTCACTCACTCACTCACTCACTCACTCACTCACTCACTCACTCACTCACTCACTCACTCACTCACTCACTCACTCACTCACTCACTCACTCACTCACTCACTCACTCACTCACTCACTCACTATATTTGACAGATATCAGAGGCAGATGTCCAAGATCTTCGCAATAAGAGTGACACGCAGGTTCACGCCACCTCAGTAAATATCTTAGACTCCGCTCAGAACCCCCGTGATTTGTGCGCAGCTTCCAGTTTGTCGTGGTTCCACCTCGACATGTTCAACCTCAATATTTTGGCGGGAGACATCACTGTGATCAAGGCGGAGGAACGAGCGGTCTGGTTTGAAATTATCGCACTTGAGAATCAACTCGAAGATCAACAGAAACAATTTCAAGCTAATGTAGATGCTTTAACTGTCGGACTAGTAAGTGTTTTGAACATTTAATATTTATTTATTTCAAACTCTACATCAAGTGCATAATATTTTAATTGCTTTAAAACAGAGCTGGTATAGCCGAGTGATGAAGATAGCTGACTTGTAACTGTGTACTCCTCACCGAGTATAATGTAGGTTCGAGCCGCTGCTGCGTGCGTATACGTCAAGTGTGAGAGCACAACACGTTGCACGATGTAAATACGTTTACCATGCATTCCATGACGATGCACAGTTCGGGATGTGCATGATCTCTGTGATTGCGATGACCTGCCTGCTTAGACGTTTCCATGGTTTCTCTAGGCTATCATGGCGAATGCTGGGCTGTGTATTTAGACTGTGGCCGGCCCGTGTGTGCTTTTTCTATTCATTAAAATGTATTTAACTGTTCGATACGACACTGTGTTGACTGGGACTGGGTTTGGTGTAGCACGATAACACAATATAGCAAATATATATCTATATGAGAGACTTTGAACTTCGAGCGAGGATTCATATGAAACAAATAAATTTTGTCTTACCTTTAAGACGTGGACTATAACTCTCGCTGATTTAATAATTAACACATATGTTAAATAGTTCACAACACACTATACACATTAAAAGTTCAAGTTCATAAAATTAAAATGTCAATATAGCTATATGTTAATTAACATATAGCTATATTGACATTTTAATTTTATGAACTTGAACTTTTAATGTGTATAGTGTGTTGTGAACTATTTAACATATGTGTTAATTATTAAATCAGCGAGAGTTATAGTCCACGTCTTAAAGGTAAGACAAAATTTATTTGTTTCATATATCTATATCTATATCTATATCTATATCTATATCTATATCTATATCTATATATATATATATATATATATATATATATATATAAAAGCAAGAAAAAAAAAGTAAAAAAATAATAATAATAGTAACCCCGAAAACATTAATATTGAAAATTGTTCAAAAACTATGATTTCGCTCTCTATATGGTATAGTTTCTATGTATTGGCTATAGATCAATACGGTATTGACATACTCTGTATTAAAGGCATAGAAAACATGAAAAACATGTTCTTTAATACAAAATAAGATCTTCAAACTCATGACAATTTTTACCAGAATGTAAATGTGGCCCCATAAGAGAGCTTAAAAAAACTGTAAAGTATGCAATTGGAGTGAATAATTCTGTTTATGACGTCAGAAAAAGGTAAAAACTAGTATAAAAATGTTGTGCAGGTTGCATAAATCAAAATCTGATCACTGCTACGGCGTTACAATTGAGTTTTGAGACCAGCTAATGTTATTTATGTAAGTCCCATCAAGTGTTTTGTGATATAAATGCTTATGTTTTCATGTTATCTATGCTTTTAATGACGTTAATAATTGATATTTGTATTGTGTTTGGTAGAGCCCCTCCGAACTGACTGACATCAATATGATTCTGGCAAACATGAAGATGAGAGTAGAGAATGATATCAACAATCTTCGTATGCAGCGAGTGCAGCTCGTCGACTACACAAACATAGCAGTGGCTGCTCTACAGAAAATATTGGACCAAATCCCTCAGTCAAAACTGAAGCTCTGAAATATGTTGCAATCATAATTATGTGTAAATTTTATGTAAAATAACAACAATGAAATTCAATTCAATTTTGTTTAATTTAAACATGGACCACACGGAAAAAATTATCTAAAAAGTTATTATTTAGATTTTTTTTATAATAAATGGTGTAGTGGTTAGCGTGCTCGTTTGACACGCAGGAGGTTCGGCGTTCGTTACCAAGCCGAGCCCAGTGCACTAGACCCTATTTTTATAATTAAATATTATAAAAGGTATCCATTGTACAGAGCTCAAATTTGTATAGACGATCCAAAATTTATAAAGCTGTATAACAAAATTATTGCAACATTTTTATCACAATTATGGTAATAGTGAAAAATTAATAACTGAAATTATTTTTGTCCATTATAGAAATCATTGCAAGTTTTTTTATTCTTTATTTATTTATTTTTTTACTATTATTATTATTATTATTTTTTTTTGCATAAAGTTAAAGGGAAAATAATTAACAAATATAAATTTTAATGAAATTTTATTTTTTTATTATGAAAAAAGATGACAAAGAGATGACAAATGAACAAAGAGCAATGTTAAATATGTACAAAGCAAAGAAGTCAGATGTGACAAACTTAAAATTATGACACAATGAACTATGAAAATGAAGAAATGACAATAAAATAACAACATGAAGTGAAATGATTAGTAAAATAAAGTAAAATGATCATGCATGATGTATGGATATGATCATTGGTTTTAGCTTTCACTCAATATACTTTTTTTATACAACAAAGATAATAAAAAAACCTAACAATATTAGTTATATATGAAGAAGTTCAAATATAATTGAATTTGCATTCAAAATCATTTTCTTATTTTCAAATTAAACAATTAGCTTATTTTTCCATTCATTTACTTAATTGTTTGTTTAAACAATGAGGAAGGTAAATTGAAATTTTTTGTTGAGTTTATGATATTTTTGGAAAGAGCTTTAAAAAATTTGGAGGCGGTATTTTTTCTTAGGACGATTGGAGCATGCGAAGTATTTTTAATTAATTTTTGAAAATTAACCTAAAAAGCCTGTGACGTCATCATTCCACTTTTTTCTCGGCAAATACTAATCGTTCGAGGTTCAGTAACCAGTTTAATGAAATCAGCTCTTTCTCAGGATTTCAAAAAAACTGGCTACTGAACCTTCTACGGTTAATACTTTCCAAAATAAATGCCCGATTGATGACGTTATAGTCTTTTTAGGACGATTTTCAAAAATTAATTAAAAATACTTCCCATGCTCCAATCGTTCTAAGAAAAAATAACGCCTCAAAATTTTTTAAAGCTCTTTTCAAAAATGTCATAAAAAGTGAGGGTTAAAAAAATTCACCTTCCTCATTTTAAACAAGTGCTAAAGACTAACAAATTAATCTTAAAAAACAAAATGTAAGGTTAACAAAGTTGAGTTACTATAGAAGTCTATGGCAGTAAAGAGAGATAATATTACACGACAAATAGAGAAATAAAAACAACATCAAATGTTAATTGTTCATCAACCTAAAAATTTATATAATAAAAACTATACGTATGCCTGTTTAGCTATTTAATTTTTAACAATTTAACAATTAAGAAGTCAACATTTATAACTAAAAAAAAAGAAAAAATACAACAACATTAATGATTTTTAATCAAGCAATTGAAGTATGGTAGAGTCTCAATTGTTGGCAGGTCTCAATTGTTGGCAGCTAGGTTAATGAAAACTTTAAAAACTTAATATCTCCTCAACCAATAAATTTAGAGACTTGAAACTTGAAAATTTGGATACCCAGGGTATAAGATTGGACTCAATGGTGCCATCAAAAATACTCACAACTTAATATTTCTCTAAGTGACAACAATTGAAAATCAACCTTTTCCATTTAAATAAAATGTAAAAAGCCGTTAGCATGCCAATAACTGAGTCTCTACCATTTTTAATTTAACTGCACGCAAAGAACAAACTACGTAATGTATGCTGTGCTGTGCATAGTTCATCATGGCATAAATGATGATAAATTAGAACAATAACAAAATTAACACATATTAATTATGATATTGTAGCTTATTTCACGTAAAGAATTTATTACTTAATTTATGCGCATTTAATTCATAATGGCATAAATTAAGCTAAATTACCAAAAAAAAATGTAGCAAAGTTATTATGTAATATAGCACAGATTATGCTGCATTGAAAAAATTGTGCTGAAAATGAGCTAACATATACTCGACTCAAAAAACCTCAGCCGATTTATCGTTTTACCACTAATGTATCGCCCATTTTTTGCGTGGATTTCAAAGGGGCGATACCTTAAAAGGTCGAACGGCAGGTATTCAGGCTTTTTGAGGCGAGTATAATTAATACGTAGTTATTTTGTATCTGCAGTGTGTGTGTTAATATACGCAAGGATCAGTGATGAAATATTATAATTAATATTATTATTGTGTATTAATAGACGCAAGGAGCAGTGATGAAATATTATAATTAATATTAATATTGTGTATTAATAGACGCAAGGAGCAGTGATGAAGTCCTCGGCTTGTGGAGCATAGTGTGGATCACAAACTGTGCCCTTGATAGCGTCTGACTCGTGCATGCTCAAGATACGAATGTTCACGTCGTCCTTGTCCAGCGTCGAGAATAAGTATCTGAAATCACAAACACAAAGATTATAATAACTATAGGGTGTATGCATTTATGTTAAAGTCGACGCCATGTTGGATAACTCAATAACAATAGGAAATAGGAATAGGAAAAAAAAACATTTTGCCAGTTTAAAACCACTATGCAATATTTTTGAGAGCATTGATGTTGTATAAATATGTTGAATTAGTATCTCAAGTATGTGAGAAAAATAACAATAATAAAAAATTAAACGATTTCCCAAAGAAAATTGGCTTAAATGAAGTTTGTCCTATGCTGAGCAATGTTATGCACTACTCCAGTATGGCCTCCAAGCGTAATATGACCTCATCCGTATATACCCTATATTGCCTTAGTTGGTATAGGGTGGTTTCATTCATGTTAAAGTTGACGCCATAAGTGAGTGCTCAATAGGAAAATGACACATTTTGCCAGTTTAAAATTACTTTGCAGTATTTTTGAGATCATTGTTGTAATTAACAGAGGTTGAATTAGTACCTCAAGTATGCAATAAAATAATAATGACCAAAAAAAAAAAAAAAAAAGCTCATTTTCAAAAAAAAAATAAATAAATAAATAAATAAAATAAATAAAAAAAACTACGTTTGTTCTATGTTGAGCAATGTTATTAATTGCTCAAGAAGAGCATCAAAAAGCACTCAGAATGACGTCATGCGCACACATACTATACTGAAGAATATGGAAATAATAGAAATCAGTTGAAAATTTATTAAATTAATAATATTTTTGAAAATGTTCGAACTCGCACTCGACCACCCCTTTCGGGGTAGGCCAGGATGAATCCTTTCTAGTAAGAGGGCTTACAATGATCTGTGGTTTACCAGACCACAGGCTCTACCCTTAATACCACACTCCTCTGGGCTCCTAATACCAGACCTGTGCAGCTCGGACCACCAAATCTTACGACGGCAGCACTCGCCACTATGGACGAGAGGTGGTCAAACTGCCTGGCCAACCCACGCATTGCAGCGGAAACGTACACATTGAAACACACTGAAACTTCACCGTTCTAACCATCGCTCTTACAAGCTAGCCTTTCAAAGCCAACCCGGCTTGGTAACGAACGCTGAACCTCCAGCAAGCCAAACAAGCACGCTAACCACTACACCACATGAGCAGGTATTATATAAAATTATGTAATAATTTTATTTAAATTGAAAAGTGCTCACCTTGGCAGCTTGTTACTGAGGACCCAGATATTATCAAATTCATCGACTTTGATGTCATTAGGGAAGCTGAGAGCGGTAGGATCTCTGCTCAGTTCTCCTTGTAGGTGAGGCAGGTAAGGCAGGCGAGAGTTCCAGCAAGCCACGGCATCACGAGTCACCATGTTGTAGTACCACACACCTTAAACACATACACGGAAAACATAAATATAATAAATTATTCCGATACATATCAATAACTCTTTAGTACTAAACAATAACTCTCTTGCTAAAAGTTTAAACAGTAACTCGTTAGTACAAACGTACATTCTTTAGCGGTAAATAGTTAACTCTTTAGATTGTAAAAAGTTTAGTTTGTATCTAAAGAATTTATTATGAAAAAAGTCTAAATATGAACTCTTTAGATAATTTTTTCCGTGTATAATTTTTACGTTGAATTATCAAGATTTTTTTTAGTCATAAAAATCTTTCTTATTTTGAATTAAAAATGGAAATTAGGAAAGAAAAATTACACTTGTAAAAAAAAAAAAAAAAAAAAAAAACTGGAAAAAAAGTGTAAAGTTATTTAAGTCAATGTCTTTATTCAATAAAAAGTACGAGCAAAAAAAAATAAAAATAAAAAATAAAATGCTGATGTATAGGCCTGCCTCATTCTTGCACCTAAATACCTAATCCAACGAACAAGGTCTATCATTTTTATTTTTTTTTTGTTTCCTATTCTTTATAGCATCGTTTGCAGAAAGAGTAATGTAACATTTATTTGAATTTTTTTTTCATTGTCCTGAATTTGATTGTATTAAACATTGATTTTTCAAAATTATTAATCACTTTCTAAGGAATGAGAGAGAGAGAGAGAGAGAGAGAGATACTAAAGCATTGTATTTCTAGCATACAATACATATTAGGCTCATATTGTAATGATGGAATCATATATATATATATATATATATATATATATGATAAAACTATAGTTATTAATTTTAACATTGATACAAAAAATACCGTTGTAAAGTATTGTGATGATATTTTTCTATAATTCTCACCTGAGTTGGACATAGCAGCAGCTCCCGCGTGCCACTGAGCTCCCAGTCCACCCCCACGTGCAGGCAGGACGGTGAAGGCACCCTCGAGAGATGACTCGTTCCTCAGAGCGGAAGCAGGCACGGCGAAGGCACGGAAACTGGACATTGGAGTGAAGTAGAGAGTACGATCGTTGTGGACCTCTGGAGCAAGACCGAAACCGAAGATACCATCGTGCCACATGAAGTTCTGGCCTGAGGCGTTGTATCTGAAATATTAATAAGTATGTTGAGTCGGGGAGTTTAGAGTAACATTAAAACCCTTGTCAACTTACTTTTTTATCATTTAGAATACTAGATTGATAATTACCATACCTTATTATCCATGAATTAGACACCAACAAGTTGATCCTGCATTTACGTACTTTCATTTATTTTTTTTTAAGCGGTTATTTCACGTATCTGACGTCACAATGTACCGATAAGGTCGTGATATGGGTTAAGAACTAGAGGGAGGGGCTTAAATTTATCCCGTGACCAGAGCGGTGACTGTGATTGGCTGCGGACATTGTGACGTCAGATACGTGAAATAACCGTCAAAAAGAAAATAAATGAATATAATTACAAAATCAATGTGTTGGTGTCTAATTCATGGATATTAAGGTATGGTAATTATCAATCTAGTATTCTAAAGGATAAAAAAGTAACTTGACAAGGGATTTAAGATTTTTCCAACAAGCATTAGTCTTGTCATTATTTACAATTAACATAGTTTAATAAATAAAATAAAATTATCTTCATTAAGTAAGTAGGTGATCGACTGATATCTCGCAAACTAGACGGTTGCGAATTATAATATATAAACACAAAATAAAGAAGATATGGTACTTAAAAGTTTAGCTACGTCAAAAATGTGAAAACATGATTCAATATTAAATATTTAAGATAATTCTACTTTTAAGATAACATGTAAATGTGGATATAAGACTAAGTTTTAGTCCAAGTCTCGTATAAATTAGACTTTTTATTTGGACTCAACACATGTAAAAGCTCCTCATAAAATATTTAATCTGTAAATATTCAGATTACCCTAAATTTATATTACACTTATAACAAAAAAAACATTTTATTATTATTTTTATTATTGCGATTTGGGAGGAAACTACTGCAAGTACTGCACCTATTACGGTTGAGAAATTTAAATGAGAAATGCTAGACATACGTTTACGTAAAGCCATAGACATTTTTTAATAATTTTTTAAATCAATAAACTCTATTACAAGAAAATATATTTAAAAAAAAAATGAAGAAATGAAAGAAAAAAACTAAAAAAAAAATAAAAAATAAAAAAATAAATAAAAAATAAAAGCAAAAGAGACCCCTATAGCATTATAATGTCACCTACAAGCGAGAGGGTCCGACTGCATGTACTGATATAGATAGATATCTCACCTGCAAGCGAGAGGGTCCGACTGCATGTACTCGTGCTCGACTCTCCACGAAGTGCCAGACTTGAGGCTAAAGACGACAATGCCAAACCTCCAGGCATCAGCCATGTACACATGAGCGTCGTCACATTTGTCTCCACGCACGTCCACCGCCAAGTTACTGAACAAAGATCCCTCGCGAGTCACGTCGGCGGGAAGTTCATGACGTAGGATCAGCTGGTCGGTGTTGAGGTCAAAGGCGAGAAGTTTAGTGGGGCATGCTTGACGTCCGCCCTCAGCCACGTCCACCTCGCCGGCATCCAGAACCCACAGACGTCCGCACTTGTGGTCCACCTGGACAATATTATATTCAGGGCTCAGTTTACTTTGCATTTTATTCTAGGCATAGAAAACATAAAACAAAATGTTTTTTTGTTTTTTTTTTGGTATCTACAAAACTGATGATAATTTTTGCTAGAATATTAATGTAGCCCCACAAGAGAGCATGAAAATACTGTAAAGTATGCCATTTGAGAGAATATTCATGTTTTTGACGTCAGAAACATGCAAAAATTAGTATGAAAATGTTGTTCGGGTTGCATAAATTGAAATTTTCTGATCATTGCTACGGAGCTACAGTTAGGTTTTGAGACAAACTAATGTTATTTATGTAAGTCCCATCAAGTGTTTTGTGATATAAATGCTTATGTTTTCATGTTGTCTATGCCTTTCTCATTTGCTCTCTGTTTTAATGCTCAACAAAACTATAATATAATCATACTTAATTAAAAATTTAAACTTTTATTAATTGGAAATAATAAGGTAATATTAACTTAAGTGAACAAGCCAATAAATTAGAAAACTTCAAATTAAAAAAAAAAAAAAAAAAAAAAAAAAAAAAAGCATAAATAATAAAGATTTGGGATGCATTGTTTTAAAATATAACATGTTAAAATAATATGTTTTATTTGCGCTGGCACGCCATGTCATATTCATATTATGCAATCGAAATGTACTCTATAGTAAGAATGTAAATTCATATTTAGTGAGTATTATTCTTTAATTGACATCGATCTTAGTTTGTTGTGTGTAAAGTATAGGGTGTATGCATTCATGTTAAAGTCGACGCCATGTTGGATAACTCAATAACATAAGTGGCATAGGAAAATAACTCATTTTGCCAGTTAAAATACACTATGTAATATTTTTGAGAGTATTGATGTTGTAAATATGTTGAATTAGTATTTCAAGTATGGGAGAAAAATAACACATAAAAAATTAACTGATTTCTCAAAGAAAATAGCTGAAAACGAAGTTTGTCCTTGCCGAACAATGTTATTTACTACTCCAGTATGGCCTCCAAGTGCATTAAATATGACGTCATGCTCATAAACCCTATAGTGAATCTCATCAACAGTGATTGGCTGAGCCACAAATTAAGACACATTGATTGGTTGATCGCTCTCTAGATGTGAGATAAACCCACCTGAACTCTGAAGACTCCAGTCAGACCGTCACAACTTCCTCCTTCTCTGTTAAAAGCCCAGTCAGGGTATGGTTGAAGTGCCTGATTCTCTGCAGGTCCGTTCAGTGAGATAGTAGCCAGGGTTGCTGGAGTACCTGAGCGCCACCGAGGCAAAGTCACGAAGATACGATCTTTCCAGATCTCGAGACCTAGGGGCATTTGGTTCTCAGGGATGAAAGCTCCACTCAGAATAGCAGCCTCCCTGGCAGCAGCGCTAGGCCAGGCGTAATCAATCTGCAAACAAAATTACATTGGCAAATTTTAATATATTTATGTATTTTGTAGCAGTTCGATTGTCCATGACTTTATCAGGTTTTTCTTATATATCCCCTTTGGAGCGTTTTTTTTTTTTTTTTTTTTTTTTTTTTTTAATATTTTTTTTTTATCTACCGGAAAGCATAAATTTAATAAATTATTTAGATACATATCAATAACTCTTTAGTACTAAACAATAACTCTCTTGCAAAAAGTTTAAAGAGTATAACTCGTTAGTACAAACGTAAATTCTTTAGCGGTAACTAGTTAACTCTTTAGATTCTAAAAAGTTTAGTATGTATCTAAAGAATTTATTATGAAAAAAGTCTAAATATGAACTCTTTAGTTATTTTTTTCCGTGTACACAAAAATAATAAATTACATAATATATTATGTATATTACGTAATAAATTACATATAATTTATTCTTTGCGTGCATCTGAAGATTTTAAAGCTAAAACCAAGCTGTGTTGTGTTAAAAATTAAATAAGGTCTAATAATTTGTGATACTATCATAAATTATTTTTGACCTATGACCAGGAGAGAGAGAGAGAGAGAGAGAGAGAGAATTGAAATTAACATATATGTGGAGTTCGAGGCGTTAATAAATAAGAATTTAAATTTCAAATGTAATGCGCAATCTTGCATGGTTTTATAATTTATTTTGTGACATATTTGTAAAATTATGAAAGTGCAAAAATATCAGATTTTTCTATTTAAGCCAATGCAATTATACTCATTAATTGTGCAAAATAAGTGAAGGAAAATAAATGTGCGTGAGTGTGTATGCATAAGATAAAAGTGGCATAATAATATATCCTACATTCATTCTTATATTAATTAGTAATAAAAAGAAAGTATATAAATATGTATATCGATGGTTGAACAAATACTTTGAATACTCATTACTTTTCTTATACCAAGCCAATACATCGACAAATCAATATTCACTCACATGCAGGCCAGTTACGTATAGACATTCTTCGCATATTGATTTTACAGTAGAAAAAATGTAATTTGTATTAAACATGATTTCTTTTATAAATTAACAAAGCACTACATGCATTCAAATTGTTTTCATTGTTGCAAACTTACAGAGATCAAGTTTGTTTTCTACATATGAAAAGTATTGAGTATATAAGCAATACATGATTTACAACAATGACAAAACTTCTTATGTATGTCGTGAATTATAAACGTTTTAAATTTTAATAATTTTTTTTTTATTTTTCTCAAAGAAATGAATTTTTACAAATTTAATACACTACTTTTTTCCAACATTTATTATTATTATTAAAAAAAATTCTCTTTCTCTCTCTCTCTCTCTCTCTCTCTCTCTCTCTCTCTTTTTTGTTTTTGTTTTTTTGCAGCAGTATAATATAGTACAATTTAAAGCAATAAAATTATTATCACCATACGATGTGATCGGCAATAAAATCACTGCTGATTCGTACTAGCAACACAAGATTGTATTGTTATCATTTTATCTAAATAAAATATGCAAAATACCAAAATAAAAATAATTTATAAAAATAAATATTATTATTTTATATAATAAAATAATAGTACTAATATAATGTTTTTATTATTATAAATTATATTGAAAAATTTTAATTTTAAAAAACTAAAAAAAAAAAAAAAAAAAAAAACTCAACAATTCAAAAAAACATTTATTTTTTGAAGGATGAAGGTAAATATTTACCGTGTTCTTCCATGTAAAGATTTCTGTCAACCTGGCTGACGACAGAACAGCTGCGCAGAGCACGAGTGCGCACACGTACACCACACGTGTCATCTGAAACAACAAAAACAAATATTTATTAATTAATCTTATATTGAACTAATTATGTTTTAAAACACCCCACCACTTCGCAACCCCATCAGTATATTGTGACGTCAGATAAGTTTTATTTCAACCGTCAAATGGAAAATCAATGAAAATAAATACAAAATCAATGCGCTCATGCCTAATTTGGCCAAAATAAGGTATGTAAATTATAAACCTATAGTATTCTATAGGACGTTAAAAAAGTACATAAGGGCTTTAAGTAGTTATTCTCACGGTACAGAGTACTTATACGATACTGTGTACTTTATTTATGTACTCTATATGAATCACTCGCGCCAGGTTAGACATTAAACATGTTATATATTCTGAATGTCAAGTTCAAGTCTAGATCATTAATGAGAGCGCGGGAACTTTCACTTACTCGCTCGCTATTGTTTTTAACATAACTTATATGTATACGTATGTATGTATGCGGGCAAATTAAATGCCAAAGGTTTTTGATACTTTAGTATAATTAACGTACGGAACAGATCTGATTGAAATTGTGTGAAAGTTTTGTTTTTAAATTTCGATTTATTTATTAGATTGAAATATATGAACTTGCAAATTCTTATAATTTTATTAATAAAACTACTTATTTATATAGTAGTAGCTTTATTTATATTTTTAATACAATAATAATTTATTAATTAAACTTTAATTATTTTATTAAAAAATATATTTATTTGGCTTATATTTTATTAATAACACATTTTACAACATTTTAACCAATAATTATAATTTATATTAAATAATTTATTTTTACTTAAAGCCATAAACCTTTTAAAACAATATGTGCTTTTTAATGAATAAACACGAAATGGGATCTTCAAAACTGATGACAATTTTTACCATAATGTTAATGTAGCCCCACGAGAGAGCGTAAAAAAACTGTAAAGTATGCAATTTGCGTGAAAATTCAATTTTTTGACGTCAGAAACATTCAAAAATCAGTATGAAAATGTTGTGCGGGTTGCATAAATCGAATGTTCTGATCACTGCTACGGAGCTACTGTTGGGTTTTGAGACAAACTAATGTTATTTATGTAAATATGTGATATAAATGCTTATGTTTTTCTCTGGTCTATGCCTTTAAAATTAGAATCACAATTTGATCAAGTTACAACACTAACGAAGTAGGTTACAAACTTTGCTAGCAGTTTTAATTACAAGTTATACGTAAACATGAAATATTTTAATTTGGAAAATGAAAGGAAATAACAAATTATTAGAAGTTATATGTTGCATGTAAATATTTCAATATTGCCCCCCCCCCCTCCTTTTTATGTGTGTTAAATTTAAATTTGTTTTATTTCAACGCTGGTTTTAAATTTTTAAATTTATAATGGATGTGATATTAAATTTGTTTATTCATAAATTTTGGAATTTTGTTTTGTTGTCCGATCGCAGATGCAGTTTAGTTTAAGGGAAAATTTACATTCATAAATTGAAAATCAAAAGAAAAAAAAATCAAGTATTTTGAATCCATTTTATATTAATATTCAAATATGATAATTATTTGAATTTATTTATTTTTCTTTATTTCCAATGCATAATTAAATTGAAATTAATGCAAGAAAAAATTTTAATTTAAAAAAAAGTCAGTTACATAAAACTTTTTTAAAAAAAATCGTAATAAAATGGTAATAATAACTCCATTAAGTGGTCATATAATACATTTATTACTTTTTTTATGTATGTAAGATTATATAAGGTAGAAATTGCTATAAATTATTATTATACAACATATCATATTACACATATAATTTGATATAATATGAGTTTTTAACACTTCATGAAGTAGAGTAAATGAAAAACTCGACAATTTAATAATTATTTTCTAACTTTCTCTGCTTTTTTTTAATTAAGATTCCTCATTACTTTTAATATTATGATATATATATATAACAATTTATTACGCTATTACTAACAAGTTTAAAAAAAATGAATGATTTTTATAGAAAAGATTCAATTTTTTCCCTTTATTTCTTCATATTTAGAAAGTTTAAATGCACTTCTTTTATTTGTAAAATGCATTATGCACTTTATAAAACAACAAAAATTTTCCTTTAGTTTTATTATCCATTATAATTATAGGCTGGAATAATAGTTCAAGAAAATTATTATAATTGTCAAGCCTCCAGATATGTTTCGTAATACAGAATTTCTATGTATGTATGTATGCAGATTGTAAGATATTACTATATTCTATGTTTTTATCTTTACATTGAAAGTTTTTTTTTTTTTTTTTTTTTTTTTTTTTTTTTTCCATTTACATACATTATCCAACCAAGGCATAACCTTATTGGTTGGTTTAATTATATAACAATATAACCATTATAATTTCCTTTACATAAAACAAATTTCAAAACAATATAATTCTTTATTATTATTATTTTTTAAATTCACAATTTATACTTTTTTTTGTATTTAAATTAACATTAATTATTAAGATAACTTTATTTAGTTTTTCGTTTACTAATTTTTGATATTGAATTCATATAAAAGTTTTTTAATTCTTTTTTTACAGTATTTTATTCTACTTAATTTTTTAGTTTTAAAGGAATTTCATTCCAGAGTTTTGGTAAATTGTATCTTCTTGTTCATTCTGTGAATCTAGGTAAGGGAGTATAAAATTCTTAAGGGTTTTGTAAGATAGAAAACTTTCAAAATTGCAAACTTTTTTTTTTTTTTTTTTTTGTAGCAAACAAGTACTCTTAGACAAGAAAATTATTTAACTGCGAGAAAAGAGAGACACGTCTTTACTTGTCGAATTTATGATTATTTTATATCACGTGTTATATTTCTCCATTAAAACAAACATTTAAATTTAATATCAGTTAAAATGTTATAAATGTTTCATTTTTAATAAATTAAACTAGTGCGGCGAAGTAAGAAATGACAACAAAGCTTATATCATACTATAAAATTGCATACTATATTATAGTGTGTATGCATTCATGTTAAAAACGACGTTAGATTGATTTAATATCTCTTGTATGCAATGTGATAATAACAAAAAATATTACCAATTAAATAAAAAAGAGGGTTTTCCAATGCTGAGTAATGTTATTCATTGCTCCAGTATGGCGTCAAAGTGCATTAAATATGACGTCATGTGCAAAAATAATCTAAAATTAATTTAATTGTATTAATAGGAAAAAAGACAAATTAAATATATTTACATATACTTATTGTTAAGAGAATTCTATTACTCGCTTGTTAAATATTTACTGGACCGTGTCGTGCCTTGAAGTTTTTATATATTAGTCACTCGTATTTAATTTGTTTTACGCTGTATGAATTTTACCTGCCTTTTTTATGATAAAATTGATAATTGTAATTCTAGTTTAATCCATGTAATTGAGTTTCCATGGCCTAGTATTAACTGTGTTCTTGATATATTTTAACAATAAATACACTAATAGCATTAAATAAAGAGCCTGAATAATGGAAGTTACCAATTAAATATATATATATATATTAAAAAATTAAATGTCTTAAAACATGTAAAAGAATATTTCATTTCCAAATCTTCAAGACTATTATCTTTCCTCACGTTTCCCCACGCGCTAATCAGATAAGCTTATTTATTAAAAATTAAACAAACATTTATTTATTTATTAATTAGTTTATTTATTTTTATTTTTTATTATTTTTTTTTATATTGTATACTAATTATTGCCTTTCTGTTTATTAATTAAATATAGCAGTAACTTTGACAAATAAAAAATTCATTATCATTTCCTATCCTAAAATTGCTTACATTTTTCTTTACTTAATATTAGAGTGCATAGTAATTACTTATTAGTAAATAGCATCCTTTTCTACATTATTCAAACATTTATTCAAAAGTAATGAATTTTGGATTTCTAAATTTAACATTCATCATACATTTAATAATAATAAAAAAAAGAAAAGAAATTAATGTACAGCCTTCTTCATCAAAACTTAATTTCTACATTGAAAAACAGTAACTAAATGTTGCTATATACACTTTTTTTCATGATAAATTGATTAAATATATAAAAAAGTTATTCAAGATCTAAAAAGCTAACTACTTACCGCTAAAAAAAAAAAAAAAAAAAAAAAAAAAAAATTATACTAAAAAGTTACTGTTTCACATTATTGTCAACCAAGTTATCATCAGTTTGTACTGAAAAGTTACATCTATGTATCTGAATAACTTATTAAATTATGTTTTTTATTTATTTATTTTTATGTTGTTTTTTTTTAAGATGTGTAGAGCTAACAATTTTCCACTAAAAAATAACGTTTATTATAACGTTACTGTTATTTTTTTTAATTGAGTTATTAGTTTGTAGTGAAAAGTTACATCTATGTAACTGAACAATTTGTACAACTTTGTGTGTGTGGTGTATTTGCTCATGGCCATACTATGCGATCAGATGGAGATTTCAATTGATGCAAAACATTTTTGCAAGAAATTTTATTTCCATAATATGCCAAAAGAATTTTTTTATTTTGTGCGCTTATAAAATGTAAAAAAAAAGTGGGTAAAAAGTTAATTTTTAATCAAAATTTCAGTTATATTTAGAATAATCATTAAAATTAAATATAAAAAATCAACATAATAATTACCATATAACAATAATATAAAATATTGTACAAAAATATAATAAATCATTTAATTTTTAAATAATAAAAATTACATAAAAATTACGAAATAAAAACTTAATTTTAAAATAAATCGTAAAATTAAAAGTAATATTAACACACTATAAATATATAATATATTTTATAATTATTATTTTATGTAAGTTCTAAAAATAAATATTTTAAGTAGATATAATTAAGCTGTAAATCAGGCTATGTGAAAACAATATTTCGTGCATGTCAAACCTCCTTAACTTTTTCTTACTAAAACATCTGACCTTTAAAACTAAAAGCGTCAACATTGTAAAGTACTTTCACTCGCCAAAAAAAAAAAAAAAAAAAAACGCGTGTGCGTTATAAAATTATTAACAATTTCATAACAAATAAAAATGTATAAAAATAGCTCACAGAGCAATATATATATTTATATATATATAAAATATATATATAAGACCGGTTTTTCAAAGTTTCTTTACTTTGATTTAATAAGATAAGAACAAAATGATATGCTAGAGAAAATTAGATCATAAATATAAATGATTTTGTGACGTAATTCACTTAAATATTTTAGAACACGCCCAACATAAAGCAGGACTTCCGATTATGTACAAGCCAATATGTTTTTTTTTGGAAAGTTTTTTTTTTCTAACATTTTTCTATTGCAAAATTTTAATAACATCTAATACCAGTTTAATTTAATAATATATATATATTATATATATTTATTCATTTCTTTCATCCTACAATCACAATACACAACAATGCATATCCGCTTAGGTTATCGTAAATAAATATTCACAATTAGAAATGATAGTCGATACAAAGAAATAATTATACAATAAAAAAAAAATATATATAAAATATATTATATAATATAGTTAATTTTAACGAGAATAGATTGGAGAGATATGTTATATTTGGTCATTTAAAAATTCATCAATTAAATAATATTGTTTGTTTAAAAGTAACGTTTTCAATGCCTTTTTAAAGATGATAGGATCTTCAATCTGTCTAATATCAGGCAAATTGTTATAAATCTGCAAACATCCACAGGAAGTTCCTCTGTTATACATTTCAGTTCTTTTATACAAACTTGTAATTTTTGATTTCACATTTGTTGTATTGTGGCTGTGGTTTATTTCATGACTACTATAAAGTATTGTAAATTTAGTTTAACTTTCATTGAACATTTAAAATAGGTAAACTATTTTTGTCTTGAGTAAAAAATAATGTGAACCCTATCTTTATAGTTTAGTTTACAATAAAATATGCCTATTATGTTTGCATATTTAAAAAAAAAACTATGTACTGTATTAAAATATACATATGGAACAAAGTAACTATAAAAAGTTCATATTTCGACTTTTTTTTACAATAAATATGTTAGATATACTCAAAGTTTTTTAAGTTGTGCAGAGATAACTATTTACTGAAGAAATAACGTTTATACTAACAAGTTACTGTTTAAACTTTTGTCAACCAAGTTATTGGTTTGTACTGAAGAGTTACATCTATGTAACTGAACAATTTGTACAATTTACGTTTTCCGAGCAGCTTTAGAAACGTGAATTTCATACATTATTAAGTATACTTAAAGATGCATTTAATTAATAAAATCATATCATAGATATGGTGGGGGAGAAAGCAATTTAAATTTGTTTTTAAACGGCAGTAAGTATTTTGAATTTGAAATTAATATTTTTGGAAAACTACGAAACTTGCATTATGCAATAAAATAAATAATTTTCACAATAAAAAAAATCTTTTTGAATAACTGCGTTCAAAAAATAAATTCAATTCACGACTGAAATTAAAATATTTTGAATGTTTCAAATAGTAATAAAATTGCATATGGATGCCGCTTTTCTTATGAAGAAATGAAATTTGATGATGATCTCTTAAGGTGGACACATGATGAAAATTGTAATGCGATTTGTGAGGAGTTAATAAACTAATTTTACAATAACATGAGTATTGAACAAATCATGGACGATAAAATAAATTATATCAAGAAATCTAATAAATAAACCAGGTTTATGTATCATATATATATATAAAAAAATGTTATGTTTTTTTTCTTATAATAATCTAAAATTTGTTTTTTATTTATAAATAATAATTATTTAAAAATAATAAACATTTAAAAATATATATATTTAATTAGTTATTATTAGAGCTGTAAATTTAAACCGGTTCGAGCACCCGCCCGGGCCAAATCTTCGGGTGCTTGTTTTTTTGAAAATGGTTAACCCGGGTTTCGAGCTTTTAGCTCGAAAACGAGCTTTTTCGAGTTGAGCTCGTAAATGACTCGTGAAAATAATGAGCTTTTGAAAATAAATCGAGCTAAAGTACAATTTTTGAAGAAAACAAAGAAAAAAAATGTTTGTAATTTTTGTTTAAAATGGCATTTTATTATTCTATGATGCAAAATAAGCTGTTAAAAATATTTTTTTAAAAGATTTTATTTTATTTATGACTTAAATCCTTCAAAAACAATTTTTTCATAATAAAAATCGAGCTTTTCTCTTCATAGGCTCGAAAGCTCATTTTTAAACTTTGGCTCAAATGGCGAGCTTTCCGAGCTTTAGCTCGTTTTTCGAGTTTAAGCTCGATTTCAAGCTAAACCCGGGTTTCAAGTCAACCCGGGCTGAAAAATTTCAGGCCGGGTTAAAAATATTTCGAGTTTTTTACAGCTCTAGTTATTATATTTTATTTAAAGCAAATATTAATTTCTTAATATTTGTTTAAAACCAGTTAAAAATAAAACTTAATTAAGCTTTTAATTTGTCAATTATTTTAAACCTTAATTCAATCATTCAATCACTAAAAAGTGATGTTAAAAATTTGGAGCAAGAAATCACAAAGATTAAAAATTTCATACATATAAAAAAATATATAAAATATTGTTTTATTCTTTTTTATACTATCAATTTGAAACTCAAGTTTTTCACGTTCCGTCTGGATATTATATATGAAATATATTATTATTTTTATTTGTGTTTTTTTATTTCGAGCTTTTTTTATTATTTGGCCCAAAAATATATTATGCGATTCTCAGCTCTATAAAAAGAAGAAGTAAATTCAAAATCGTTTTTTTTTTAATTATTTATTTATTTATTTATTTATTTATTTATTTATTTATTTATTTATTTATTTATTTATTTATTTATTTATTTATTTATTTATTTATTTATTTATTTATTTATTTATTTATTTATTTATTTATTTATTTATTTATTTATTTATTTATTTATTTATTTATTTATTTATTTATTTATTTTCTATTTTACATACGACACTTAAACTATAAACCGATGAAGAATTGTTTTTATTGTTTTTCATATTTTATATTATCAATTTTCATTTGAATTTTTTCACTTTTCGTCTGTACAAAATATTTAGATCTTGTATTACAAATATATAAAAAGTAATTATAAATGAAACTGATATTTTTATATGTATAAATACTAATTACGGCATAAATAAAGAAAATAGTAAAACTGTACTTACATTTTCTGTAGAACTGAAGTTAACTCGTGTTAGTTCAACACAATTATGATATTGTTAATGTGACAAATGTTCTTATATATAGGCGCACAGGTAAACAAGATTTAGTGGGGAGGGATTTAAATTTCCTTCCTATCTTTATTTGCGTATATGTAAACGTTATGGGGCAGGTAAAGTGGGGGCTGCAGCTCCTACAGTTCTCGAGGAAATAGAAAGCAAGGGAATTATAATATTGTTGATATTTTTACTATGCATAGAACCTCCTCCACTTTGTCTTGTATATTGACATCTGTCAGGGGTAGAAGTGGCTTTGACATGCAGGGACTTTGTACATGCAGGGACTTTAAGGGGAAAAAGAGGGGAAGTTCTATAAGCGCAATGTTAATTAGAAATTCTTTTGCGGGTACAGGTCTCTCAAGTCCCCTCTCACTTCTACCCCTGTAAAACTGGCAGCGTATGCTCAACATTTTTAATTTTAGAAATTTCACTTAGGTATCAATATAGAAATCACTAAGAACTTTGCCTAAATTACAATATTTAAGCTCGTTCTGTAAACTACACACAAATATTGAGCCAGCTTCGAAAATGTTCCTTTGTTAAAAACAGCTCTTTATGACGTCATTACCGGTTTAATACGTTTATACATAAAATTATGGTAGATTATTGTTATTTCTTCTTTTAGAACTTTAAAATTGATAAAAAAAAAAAACTCAAAAAAAAAATTCAATACGAAATATGCGACTCACTTTTATCGGCTCAAAAAAAAAAAAAAAACAAAAAAAAAAAACAAGATCAACCAATGAATGTGTCTTATTTTGTTGGTCAGCCAATCACTGTTATTGAGATTCACTTTACTTTACAGTAAAAGCTTTAGATTGATAGAAGTCAATTTTCTAAACTAAAACTGTTAACAGTATCCTCACTTTTTATTTACGTTTATGCTTTATATTTAAAAAAAAGATCGATAATTTTATATACATTATAATAATATTCATAATTATAACATAATTTTATATAAATAATAACAATAATATTTATATAAACACACGAAATTCTATGAAGGTCTTGGTTCTAAAACACATATGTAAATTATACAGAAGGAACCCATGTTTCATTATAGCAAAATTATATGATACTCTACCGTCCATACTTTGAAATTTAAACAATAATAATAAGTATAACATTATTTGAAAAAAATAATTAAAAGCACAGAAAACATGAAATAACATGTTCTTTTTATGTTCTTTTTGTGAAACTATAAGACTGGGCATAAACTTCTATAAATTATTTAGTTTTATATTTGCTTATTTATTTTATTTATTTATTTATTTATTTATTTATTTATTTATTTATTTATTTATTTATTTATTTATTTATTTATTTATTTATTTATTTATTTATTATAATGTTAATTGTAAATGGTGACTATAAAGAACACGAGCTTAGTCAATAAAATTTGTTATTAAGTTATTTTATTAAATTATTTTTATTTTATAATTAACGCTCTTTAATATTTAAGTTATTATTATTTTTTGATGATATGTTATAAAATATGACCGTTGTTAAACTTGATAAAATGATAGTTTTTTTATTTAAAATAATAATAAATTAAGTACATAAAAGGTGTATGCGGATGACGTCGTATTTAATGCACTTGGAGGCCATACTGTAGCATAGATAACATTGCTCAGCATGGGACAATTTTTTTTTTCAATCGATTAACTTGTTTTATTATTTTTCTCACATACTTGAGATACAGTACTAATTCAAGCTCTCAAAAATATTGCATAGTGTTTTAAAGCTGGTAAAATGAGTTATTTTCCTATGCCGCCCATGTTATTGAGTGATCCAACATGGCGTCGACTTTAACATGAATGCATACACCCTATATATGCTGAGTAATTTGATGCATTGCTCTATAATATCGTCGGCCTAGAGCACAAACCGTGTATCTACAAAAGCAGCTAAGTCGAACTTATATTTTTGTATAGTAATCTGAACCTTGTTGGTTGTGTAAATACATGGTTTGCGCTCTAGCCCGACAAGCGCATTCAGTATGACGTCATGCAGATACATACTATGCGTACATGTAAGCAGCTTTTTTTTTTTTAATATTATATGTATATTTTTATATATTTTTTTAACATGGTTTATAAGTATTAATTGAAATGAAAAGCGTAGAAATCTCATTACATGACATTCTTTCAGTCTATTTGAAGTAACTTACCTACATTGATGCAAATGTGTAATCAACTATTTCATTTATCTTCTATAGCATAAGAATGATACTCAAATGTGTCGCAGATAAATAAGAACTCACTTCAAATTATTATGGTAATTATGGTAAATTAATAGCATAACATTAATTTTCATTGTATTCAAATAATTGTATCTCAAAATCTGAAACTATAAATATAAAAAAAGTTGTAAATAGGCTCTTTAATAATTAAATCAAATAAATTAAAATTAAAATTATTAAATCCATATATTCACGTATATTACTATTTTTTATATTTTTAATATATAATAATTAAAAAATTCAAAAAATCATATTTCAAAATTTGGCATGGTGATCCTCTATTTTTATTATTATTATATTTTATCCCAATGTATCACTGAGCCAAATTTCAGATTTTCTTTAGTAACAGCGTTTAAGTCAAAATGCGCAGTAATTGATTTACCGCCTTAGAAATAAGTAAGTAAAATAGTAAGTGCCATATTTTCATTACATCATAAAAACTTAAAATATAAAAGAAAATATTTTTGGTCACGTATTTATATACAAAAATGTGTAATGAAATAATATATTATATAATGATGCATGTTATGTAATGTAAAATCACGGCGGTAATAAACTTTTTTTTTTAATAAGTTATTATGTAACATGTAATATACTTAATGTGATTTTAAAGAGTGTAATATAATTATTATATAACCAACCAATTAAAATTTTATTTTTAAATTTTTTGCTTTGTAATTCTATAACGATGTTTACTTATTTGAACTTTATTTCTCTCACATACGGATAAAAATAGCTTCGTATAGTAATTATGCAAGCTCATTTCAGCACAATTTATTTAATATTGCATAATTTATGCAATACAGCATAATAAATATGTTACATAGTATATATTTTTTTATTGATTTAAATCCCTTGTCAACTTACTTTTTTATCATTTAGAATACTAGACTGATAATTACCATACCTTATTATCCATGAATTAGACACCAACACGTTGATTTTGTATTTATTTTCGTTTATTTTTCTTATTGTGGTTATATCACGTATCTGACGTCACAACGTACTGCCGCCAATCACAGTCATCGCTCTCGTTAAATTTAAGCTTCCCCCCCCCTCAAGTTCTTTACCCCTATCACGGCCCCATCGGTTCATTGTGACGTCAGATACATGATATAACTGCAAAAAGTAAAATAAATAAAAATACATTGTGAAATCAACGTGTTGGTGTCTAATTCATGGATATTTAGGTATGGTAATTATCAGTCTAGTATTCTAAATGATAAAAAAGTAAGTTGACAAGGGCTTTTTAATGCATTTTACAATACAAAGCAAGGTAAAATATTATCGGTTGGTTCAGTCGATTAATATATATTTAAAGACATATTTTTGACACAGTTTTTACTATTTTTATCCCTAAGTTAATTTTTTTTTTTTTTTACGAATTTGGTGAGAATGTAGCCTTAAATTTAAACATTAATTAATTAAATTTATACACTAAAGAATTTAATGTAAATATTACGATACACAAAAAATTAAAGAAATTATTTAATAAAAAATCTGTTAATATTATGTTGTACAGTATAATTAATTATGTTGTTTTTATTTAGCAATAATTATGCTAAAATGACGTCATGCATCATAAATTATGAGTAATCTATTGTTTACGTGCACTGTGATTGGCTAGCAAAACTTACCAGTAAGCTCTGTTATAATGGTCAGTAATGCTCTTTATCATGTATGATTACTGTAGTGAAATAATATTATGTACGTATGTTTGTGTATTTTATGTTTTATTATTGTAAAAATTAAATATGGCGATAATATCTGAATATGTTAAAAATAAGTCACAGGACCATGTAAGTGGGTTTTTACACTTTTTGGCCTCGTAATAAAAACCATTTCGTATTATTATTAGTTAATTGCAACATTTAGAATAATCAGACTTGGGCAGTAACGTAATTTACTGACGTTTTGTTAAAAAATTTACGTAATTACTTTTCTGTAGCATCGAAGAGCATTCAGAATGACGTCATGCGTACACATCCTATATAAATTTGAACTCCAATCATAACCTCGTGAAGTTAGCTTTGTTTAATACAAATTTTGTTGCTGAGTTTACAATGTTAATGCAAGATAATCTGCATATGATATCGCAAATATGTTGACAAATGTTAATTTGAACTGTTCTCAACTTTTCGCCTTCACATTGAAATGTAAACTAGTTGCCCTTATTTAACAATTGCAAATCGCAATGAAATACTTGAAGACAAAAAAATGACGGTTTTACAATGCTAAATAATAGGGACAATTGTGGGTCCTTTTTGAGAGAGAGAGAGAGAGAGAGAGAGAGAGAGAGAGAGAGAGAGAGAGAGAGAGAGAGAGAGAGAGAGAGAGAGAGAGAGAGAGAGAGAGCTTTTTTGGGCTTAAAATAATCATTATTATCAATACTTTTTATTATTTTAAATAAAATAATAATTATTATTAAGTCTTAATTATCAAAAGAGACGAGATTAAAGCATGACATAGATGCAGAATAAATTACGTAATTTATTTTGGCAAAAATTTACGTGTTTCTTAAACAATAAAAATAGTTAAGAAATTTTCTTTACTTAAAAGTTTTAAGTTAAAACATAAGCAAGCTTAGAGAACTTAGTTTTAAATTGGGAATTATTTTCTCATTAAAAAAATGTTAATTTGTTACGGCTTCTTGATTAAAAAAATAATAAATTTTCTCATATTTCACCAAAATACATAAATATTTCAACAAAGTAATAGACAAAATAAATAATTATGTAAATTTCTAATAACTCTAACATAAAATTTTATATAAAATATAAATTTCACAGATCATTTAAGTTTTTATAAAGTTGGTTAAATTTTATTTCCGGGCTTATTTACTTGTGAGAAAGTGCAATGACGTCAGAGGTGACATTTAAGTGAACTGAACAATGCGAACCAGAGCAAGTTCAAATTTATTTTGTCGGTTGACCAGTTCGTTCTTCATACATACACTACAAATACAAAATAGTAGCGACTTGTAGATTTTATCACTTAACATTTTCGTGCATTGTCGGTGAACTTTCATCCTTTTTGCATCGAATGAATGATTGAGTGAATGAATGAATGAAAGAACGAACGAACGAACGAACGAACGAACGAACGAACGAACGAACGAACGAACGAACGAACGAACGAACGAACGAACGAACGAACGAACGAACGAACGAACGAACGAACGAACGAACGAACGAACGAACGAACGAACGAACGAACGAACGAACGAACGAACGAACGAACGAACGAACGAACGAACGAACGAACGAACGAACGAACGAACGAACGAACGAACGAACGAACGAACGAACGAATGTGTTATTATTATGTGATAATAATATGTGATAAAAGCTATTGATAAAACAAGAATGGAAGAATCTTCTCCAATATTTATACGAAGAAGCGATGCATATTTTGTACTCCTCAAAGCTGCATCGCAACTGTAGTTCAAATATTTAGTGAAAATTCTCTACTTACTTGAATATTTAATTAAAATTGTCTACTTGCTTCAATATTTAGTGAAAATTGTCCACTTACTCTGGTTTTGTCGTGTAATCAACGCAATGCATATCAAGTATTATGATCTCTAAACATTGATATTCAGAGTGGATTAAAATTGACAGTCTGCATACTTTTGATTAATTCAATTAATTCAGTAGACCGGTCTGTATGCACTGCCGGAATTTAATTTCCCAAGTTTTTTCTGCGCTTCTATAGTATTTGGTATTTGTTGCATGAACAATGTGTTTTTTTTTAAGGATTGGATTGGATTTGTACTTAACTTTTTTTTTTTTTTTTAATATAAGCTTTTCGTATTCAAACATTCTTTTTAAAAAACAAAAAAAATTCTAAACACGTAATTTTTAAAACATTTAAAAGTATATTTTAATCATCATTTAATTATATACGGCATTTTTTTTTATAAACAAATAATAATTAAAAAGAAACTAAAAACTTGTCGCGCAATGTTAAGAATAGCAAATTAGCTTTTCACTCGCGTTACCAATAAGCTCCATTAAAGCTTTAAAAATGAGAATCTTAATTCATATGTTGTAACTTTTTGCATCTAAACAAATTTTAATAATAATATTTTTTTTGTAAGCAATTTTTTTTAATTATATTTAATAATATCAACTTATCATTTTTTATCTTTAATAATATTAACTTATCATTTTTATCATGCTTTTAAATAATATTAAGTATTGAACTAACTGTCGTATTAAGTATTATTAAATATTGTGTATTGTCACTTTTATAGAGTTTAACAGTTGAAGATTAATTAGTTTGGTTTAAGAAATTCTAAGAAAAAAATTTACAACAATTAAAAAAAAATGCTTAAAACAAGTTATAAAACAAGTATTATAACAAATTTGTTGTTTCACACTTGTCATAAAATTCATATTTATTATTATATCATCATTTTTTAATGTTTTATAAATAATTTTGAATAGACTACATTTTTATGTAATCTTAAAATTAATAATAAATTGACTGGATCAATAAAATTTCTTTTAATTAATAAATAATAAAGAATGCTTAATTACTTAAAGACACGTGAAACAGAAAAAATGTCTAATATCCTAACATACCTGAAAATCAACGTTGATCTAGCCACAGGTGTTTATTTATATTTTTCTTCATTCACAATAAAGCAGATGCGGAGGATGACGTCACTGTTTGCTTGTTTTACACGTGTGTAGAGCAGGTGAGCAGTAATGTTAATGACCACATTCGTCTTTTTTAATGTGAAATAAATAAATAAGTAGCTCCGGACAAATTAACGTTAATTTTTAGTTTTATTAGGATATTAAATATTTTTTTTAAGGTGTTCTATATGCCTTTAAAATTGAAATAAGGAACTGCTTTATAATATAACGACGTTTTTTCAAGTCATAAAAACATTTAATTAAAGGTACATTCAACCCAAATTGTGACACAGAGATTGAATGAGAGAGAGAGAGAGAGAGAGAGAGAGAGAGAGAGAGAGAGAGAGAGAGAGAGAGAGAGAGAGAGACAGAGAGAGAGACAGAGAGAGAGACAGAGAGAGAGACAGAGAGAGAGAGAGAGAGAGAGAGAGAGAGAGAGAGAGAGAGAGAGAGAGAGAGAGAGAGAGAGAGAGAGAGAGAGAAACAGAGAGACAGAGAGAGAGAGAGAGAGAGAGAGAGAGAGAGAGAGAGAGAGAGAGAGAGAGAGAGAGAGAGAGACAGACAGACAGAGAGAGAGAGAGAGAATACTTTAAAAATAAAAGTCTTGTATCAAATTGAAAACTCATTAAATCAAAAAGTTCTTAAACTGGAGCAGGTAACGCACAGGTGTTGTAAATATGTTTCCCATTCACCGAAGTATTGACGTCAATGGTATGATCATTTGAACTTTAAAATTTACTTTGGACACGTGTGAGCTAACGTATCGTAATGTTTATATAACATGAGAACTTTCAGATTTCAAGAGCATTTTTATTTTATCTTTCGTGCAATGTAACGGGTAAAATAAATGTTTTTTTATATAACGTGGCACATAATGTATCAATTAGCTGCCCCTTTTTTTTTATTATTATTTTTTAGTTCAAAAGTAGCAACAGCAGGAGCTGAAATGCAAAGTGCAATAAAGTAACTAATCGGAAATACAATCAAGTTTTTTTTTCTACTATTAAATAATTCGCAAAATAAGAACTAAATTTTTATAATAAATAATTATATCATAATGCTTTATGGAATCGTGCAGTGCAATGTATAAAAGTACTATTCAGAATTTTTTTCTATTGGTACATAAAAATTATCAGCTTCATCGCTTTGTACGTACATCCCTGGACAAAGTTTCTGATTGGAGTTGTGGGGTCCGCTGCATTTTCTCATTAAGATAACATATATGAGGGTGGTTGCAATTAAATCACGCAAGTATTTCTTTAGCTGGACTAAAGATTTCATGTTATACTTATATTCATACATAACATGAAGTTAAAATAATTAATGAGCAAATCGAAATATATTATTAATAATAGTTTTTATTTGCACGTTTTTATTTATTTTTTCTCAAACCTATACTCAATGAGGAGTACACAGTTACGACGAGTCAGCTGCCTCTACCATACCAGCTCGGTATCGCAGCCACTCTTCTACATTCTTAAACATTTATAGGGTGTATGGTGTATACATTCGCCCGAGTGATTCGTTTTCGCCGACCATTTGCGGATGGTATCGCGGCGATATATATATCGATGTATAATTATACTCCAACTTTTCCATTCAATGGGACAGGTTATCCGATGTTTGTCGTGTTTCAAACTTTGATGTTTGTAGATGCCGCTTTTAGCATAATTAATGCTAAAATAATTAATTTATGCTATTTAAAATTATTATTATACTATACAGTATAAATTATTATGCTTTATGGAACAAATTGTGTTGAAAATGAGCTGGCATATTTATGAAGTATTTAGTTTGGCTCGTGAGTATTTGAGAAAAATAACATTAAAAAATTTAACCATTTTCTTAATAAAAATTGCCAAAACCTGTGTTTGTTCTATACTGAACAAAGTTCTTCAATACTCTAGTATGGCGATCCAGTGCATTTAAATATGACGCCATGCGGATCGTTCTAAATTTATATTATTTAAAAAGTTATGGTAAAAAACAACAACATAAAATTAGTCATTACATGAATTTTACCATTGTGTTGATAAAAATGACCACAGTGTTCTGTCTGTCTGTCTGTCTGTCTGTCTGTCTGTCTGTCTGTCTGTCTGTCTGTCTGTCTGTCTGTCTGTCTGTCTGTCTGTCTGTCTGTCTGTCTGTCTGTCTGTCTGTCTGTCTGTCTGTCTGTCTGTCTGTCTGTCTGTCTGTCTGTCTGTCTGTCTGTCTGTCTGTCTGTCTGTCTGTCTGTCTCTCTCTCTCTCTCTCTCTCTCTCTCTCTATAAAAAAATAAATATTAATAAAGTTATAAAAAACTGCACCAGGTTTACAATGTTTTTCCATGTTAAGTTTAATGATAATAGAAACAACTTTATTCGTGCCGCATACTTACGTTAATACCTGCAGCCAGGGGTAGAAGTTAGGCGGGACTGCCGGGACCAAGTCCCGGCATAAGAAATTCTGCCGGGACTTGGTCCCGGCAGGTTTTGGTAAAAGTTCTAAACTAAAGAAAAAAAAAAAAAAAAAAAAAAAAGGAAAAAAAAAGAAAAGAAAAAAAAGGGGGCTAAATAAGTAATAATAAAAATCAAATCTATTTCATTCAAGTAAATGACTAGTTGACTAGTTTACTTCTATAAATTTACCTTAATTAGTACAAAAGTGTATTATTAATGATTTAATCTATAAAGGGTTCTGAAAGCATCATGTTTCCCCAATTTTATTTTTCAGTATTTACATTAATTAACTAATATTACAGTCTCATTGCATGCAATTCAATAGCTAAATATTTTGAACTAAATCAAATGCAGAAGAAAAAAAAAAGGAGAAACTAAATTTATTAAAAAAATAAAAATAAATTATCAAATGTAATAAAAAA
Organism: Ecdyonurus torrentis; assembly: GCA_949318235.1. Classification (NCBI taxonomy): domain Eukaryota; kingdom Metazoa; phylum Arthropoda; class Insecta; order Ephemeroptera; family Heptageniidae; genus Ecdyonurus; species Ecdyonurus torrentis. The sequence goes on along the minus strand of OX439132.1, from coordinate 904,548 downwards.
TTGTCTGATAATGTTTTAAGTTTATCATAAAAGTACAAAAACTCTTGTGAAGATTTTGGAACAAAATACTGCCCCCAGGCCCTCCATTAATTTTTGCCACTTCACTCATGGTTTGCCTTGTATATTGAACTTTTTGTAATTAGCAATTTGAATTACAAAAAGTTCAATATAAACAAGACATTAAAGTTGTTCATGCTTTTTTTCATTAGAAATCATTTCAGAAAACTCATCACAATTTTTCGATATTATTTATTCATAAATTTCCACAAAATATAATAATTAATATAATTATAATTAATTTCCTGAAACTATGTTCACATAAAATATCATGAACAACTTTGAAACATTGAAGTAGTGGATATTGGACATAAATAAATCAATGAACAAAATTCTAATTTTGTAAGCCAACATAATATCAGGAGCTTCATTGCTATTTTTTTAATGACAAAAATAAATACATGAAAAAAAAATAATAAAAAAGTATGATTTTTCTGAAGTTATGTTCAAATAAATTATTAACAACTTTAAAACAGTAAAGTGGTGGAAATAAATAGTAAAGCAAAAAAAAAAAAAAAAAAAAAAAACATCAATGTTTTTTTGTTTTTTCATTTATTTCCACTGCTTTGCCGTTTAAAAATTTTCATCATTTTTGAAGAGAACATAATTTCAGTAAGTTCGTCACATATTTTTTATTTTAATGCACTAATATTATGCAAAATGTAAAAAATAAAACTAAAATAAAATATTTGATTTTTTATCTTGAAAAAAAGAATCATGACGTAAAGAATAGAATTTTTTCTAGTTGTGGAAAACCGAAAACAGTATAATCGGAACCCTCTTTTATTTATCCCCATACATAAAAAAAAAACGAACTAAGTTTTATGAAGTTTTGTTTTAAAATTGCACACATTTACTTACCTTAAAACATTTTTTGCTATAGCAATAATATTAGGTAAAAAGTGAAACTATGATCTTATAATATTGTTTAATTATTTTTAACAGAAATCGTTAAAATTGCATAGATATTTAAAAAAAATCGTGCCTCCGGCGGTAAGGGGGCCCTGCCCCCTTAACCCCCGCAGGGGGCTCTGCCCCCTTGACCCCCGCAAGGGGGCTACGCCCCCTTGACCCCCCGTTGGCGGGGCTTCGCCCCGCATATCATCCTCCTTTAATTATACTATGGTCCCGGCAAGAGAAATTTTCAACTTCTACCCCTGCCTGCAGCCATATGTTATATTATAGGATATGCCACATACGTAACTGCACTATCAATAAAGTAATCTCAAGTTATGAACTACATACTCAAGCGATCCATTATCTTACTTGAAATGTAAAATATATATATGTCTATATGTATATATATTTATATCAATCACTCTTAATGAATGAATGAGTAGAAAGCGTTAATAAAAATTGTAAGTATTTTATGTATATCCATTTATTATACTATATTATATTTATTATCATATTATGTATACAAGCTTATTTTGCAATTTTTTTTTTTCAGTGTTATGAACTTTTTTTTTTACAGAAAGAATAAATTACGTAATTTATGCTGCATTTTATGTTTAATTAACATAAAAAAAATACTAAACTAGAACAATAAAATTAATTCTGCAATGTAAACATAATATTAAGTATTATGCAATTTCAACACTCTAAAAATTAGTGCATTACTTTAGTTACGAATTCTAACTTATTTAAGATAATCAATTTTAAGTTATAATGCATTTTAGCAAGTTATTAAAAATAGCTAATTTAAGTTGTTTTGAGGTTTTTTAAAGTTTTTTAACGCTATTTTAAATAAAATTAGCTAAAATATGCAAATTTAGGTTTGTTTCCGAAACCTTATACTCAAAGCTTTCCTGAATTATATAGTTTCCCTAACTTTAGTGCTTTCTGTAAGTCTTCTCAACCCTTTCCGGGGTAAAAAACAAACAAACAATAATTCAGATATTACGACACTATACCTGTTATACTTATCAAAAAAAAAACATTATATAAATTATAACATAATATTTATTTTATATATATTACGCACTTGAATTTAATTCAAGGAATAAAAATCAACTTTCTAATAAATAATTCATATTAAATTGCATTCTATAATAATGCAATTTTTCATTTTAAATAGTTGTGATTAAATGTATATTTATTAATAATATTAGTTCTGCCGCAGTGACTGCACCTATGTATGTGTGACTTTCTTATATTGAAACATAATACCCCACATGTGGATCATTTTAATTGCAATTTTATGTTAATTTACTGTATATATATAGTGACTGTTTAATTGAAATTAAATATATAATTATATGAGCTTTATAATTTATTTATGATCTTTTATAGATAGGTGTCGATCATATAAAACTTGACGCCATATCTCTCTCTCTCTCTCTCTCTCTCTCTCTCTCTCTCTCTCTCTCTCTCTCTCTCTCTTTCTTTCTTTCTTTCTTTCTTTCTTTCTTTCTTTCTTTCTTTCTTTCTTTCTTTCTTTCTTTCTTTCTTTCTTTCTTTCTTTCTTTCTTTCTTTCTTTCTTTCTTTCTTTCTTTCTTTCTTTCTTTCTTTCTTTCTTTCTTTCTTTCTTTCTTTCTTTCTTTCTTTCTTTCTTTCTTTCTTTCTTTCTTTCTTTCTTTCTTTCTTTCTTTCTTTCTTTCTTCCTTCTTTCTATTTCTATCTCCTTTTTTTTTTCACCCAAAAATAGTGCTATGCTTCATTATAATTTGGAAGCAATTAACATTTCTAAATTATATTTTTAGTGAAATATCATTACAATTGTTAAGGTTCGCCTAAATTGTCTTTTATTATTATTATTATTATTTAGCTTTTTTGAAGTCAAACATAAAATCCAAATATATATTGAGATGAAGCAAAAAAACATTTTCTAAATTGTAATTTTACCAAACAAGGCCAAAAGAAAACTCACACATCTCATTGTATATAAATATATAATACAAACTTCTTTTCTCCCTTATATTCTATAAACGCTGACAAATATTCTTCTCAAGTTTGGTAAAGTTATAAACTTTTTTCTGCCCCTCTAGTCGTACGGCTTAAATACTTATTTTTTTAGCAGCAATAATGCTATACCTTAGCAAAAAAACACTTTTTTAATTAGGTAAATTATGCTTATGTGTTTCAAGTTAAGAAAAGAAAAGAAAAGTAATTATTTCAAATTATACTGAATTTCACAGATCTTTAATATCGTAATATCATCTTCATTTACACTTGTTACCATTTATTTTTATTGTAGCTTCCAAACTATTGTCTAAGATTTTTGTTATTTTTTTTTTTTACCAAGTGGTATGAAATACAATATCTATTTTTTCAAATAAAGAAATAAATTAAGCAAATTTTCAAATTTATTTTATAATGATATCATTGATTTCAGTTATTAGGGTAACATCGCTTTTACAAAACAGTTGGAAGTAAGCATTATGTAATTAGATCGTCGTATGTTTTTTTTTTTTTCGTGACGAATTGTCAGTATTAGATTTCATTTGAAGGCGACTTCCTGTAAAATATGTATGCAACAATTAAAATACATTTATACGCTTATATATATATATATATATATATATATATATATATATATATATATATATATATATATATATATATATATATATATATATATATATATACACATATATATATATATATATATATATATAGAGGGCTACGCGGCAATTTGGAACTTGTGCAGCCTCCGCGGCCGCTAATCATGTGTAATCTCCGCGGACGCTACGAATGAAACATGTGGACATTCCGCGCGTACGAAAAGTGACACATCTGAATAATTTGCAGAGTTTTATGATTACAAATTTTCAGCACACGTTTTTTAATTTTTCTGATGCAAAACTTCACGCTTCAATGATATAATTATGTAAATAAAATTTAAATAAGATATAATAGATAATTTTACAATAATTAAAAATATATTACCATTACTTTTTTTTAAAATAATATGCTAATAATGTTTAAAAAAAAAAGTTTTTATTTATTTTAATTGGAAAATAGAAAATACTTTTCAAAGCTCTGATTTTTTTTATAATAGAATTTTCTTGTGATTCATTTTATGAATTTAAAAGCTACACTACCTCAAGTCAACTTATTAATGTAAGTAGATAACTCATGTAATCCAGAGAGGATTCCCGCTAAAAAGTAGTGGTCAGCTGGAGACGTGTATTGCAGGTCAAAATGACATTGATCAAATGGGCAACAAAATATAACTTCCAGAATATTGAAAGGCAACAGAAAATTGAATAACGATATTCTCTTTGGATTACCTATCTATAAAAATATCTTACAACTTATGAATGATCAGCTAGAGTATTTTCTTATCATACATACACTTCAAAGGTCAAAATTGTAAACATCCTGTCTAGTTGACTATTGCCGGTAATATATGTTTCAATTTTCATTCTGCTTGTGGAGAGTGTAGTTGTATTTTTAGTTATTCCGTATAAAATTTACTAGTGATTTTTTCATAAAATTAAATTATTTAATATAATTAATAATAATGGCAGTGAATAAAAAAAAATCAGAACATTTGTGAAGTGTGTAATTTCATAGTAGTGTTGATTAGATTATTATTTATTAAAAAAATTAAAGAAGAGTCTTAAAAATTTAAGGTAAGTTTCTTTATGTGTTATTTTAGGTGATAGTTTAAAGTTAAAATATCTTACTAAATCTTGTGTTTTCCATGATGAAAATGTTTTAGTTAGGATTAGAAACCAAAACTGCATCATACATGTCAATATCATGCGAGTTTGACGTTTCATTATATGTGTCTTCCTCCCCTTTTGAACATATGCATTTACTTTTCATTGCTTATTTATTTATTCATTGATTCATTTACCTATTTATAAATAAATTTATTTATCTATTGATTTATTTATTTATATGATCATTTATTTATTAATTATCTGTCTATTTATAATTTATTTTTGTAATAAGCTTTTTTTTTTTATTATTATTAAGCTATTAAATTTTTTTAAATACAATTTTAAATTTATTATCCGATTATACTATATCATCATCATGTAAATTTTAACTGTAAATGCAATTCATATCGGTAGGTATAGCTTTCTTTAGATATGCCAAAATATCATTCTTCAGATAGATGTGTCACTTTTCATACGAGCGGAATGTAGGTACATATGTTTCATTCGTAGCGTCCGCGGAGGCTGCACAAGTTCCGAATTGCCGCGTAGCCCTCGAATATATATATATATATATATAAAATATATATTAGAGCTGTAAATCTAAACCGATTCGAGCACTGGCCCGGGCCAAAATCTTCGGGTGCTAAAGATTGAGCTTGTGAATGACACGTGAAATAAATATAGGTTTTGAAAATAAATCAAACTAAAGATAAATTTTTGTAGAAAGCAAAGAAAAAAATTATAACTTTTGTTTCAAATCGTGTTTTTATCATTTTAAATAAGCTGTTTAAAATATGTTTAAAACAATTTAAGTTTATTTATGACTTTTATCCTTCAAAAATAATTTGTTTTTATTGAAAAACGAGCTTTTTTCTTCCTAGGCTTGAAAGCTTATTTGCAAACTTTGGCTTAAATATTAAATTTTCTGAGCTTTGGCTCGTTTTTTAAGTTTTTAAGTTAATTTGGGCTAAAAAAATGTTTCGATTGTACAGTGAGTGTGTGTATGTAAAAGTCAATTTTTGTTAATCTATAAGTACAACGTTACATATTGCAATGTTGTTCATTTATATTATTTTTATATATATATATATATATATATCGATCTTGTTGCGAAAAAAAGGCCTATCTCGAGCGCTATCGCCATAATGTTCGGGAACGAGATAGGCCTTTTGCTTCCACTGACAAAATACGAGATACGCCTTTTGTTTCCACTGAAAAAAACGAGATAGGCCTTTTTTTCGCAATAAGATCGATATGTATATATAATATAAATTATAAAACATTGAAATATGTAACGTCATACTTAGCCAGTCAACTTTATAGTTAACGTAAGTTAACAGTAAAGGTAACGTTATAGTTGGGACAAATTGGAGTAAACGTTATTTTTAGAGTATTAAATGAAATCAACTTAAAGTAAGTGTTTATAGAAATAACAAAAAGTAAACTTTAGATAACGAACGACATGAAGACTGTTAAATCCCTTGTCAACTTACTTTTTTATCATTTAGAGTACTAGATTGACAATAACGATGCCTTATTATCCATGAATTAGACACCAACACGTTGATTTTGTTTTTTTATTTCGTTTTGACAGTTTTCACGCATCTGACGTCACAATGTACCGCCACCAATTGCATTCATCGCTCCATCTGGTCACGTGATAAATTTAAGCTTCTCCCTAAAGTTCTTTACACGCTATCACGGCCACATCAGTATACATTGTGACGTCAGATGCGTGATATAACCGTTGAAATGAAAATAAATAAAAATAATTTGAAAATAAATATAAAATTAACATTGTGGTGTCTCATGGCTATATTAAGGTATTGTAATTGTCAATCTAGTATTCTACGTTGTAAAAAAAGTAAGTTGACAAGAGAATAAATTGTTACACAGTAAATTTAAAAAGCAGAATCTACTTCATTATACCGAGTCATTTTGACTTGGCGTAAAAACTGCTCATGTCTTTTTTACAAAAAAGCTACTCTTGCTATTATTTCTAAAGGTCATTTTAGTTTTTATTTTGGAGTAAAACTACTTGGTTTCTCCGAGTTATTTCTGCTGCGATAATAGCAGGGTGACTCGCTCGCGCGACAAAACAGCTCGAGCTACCTGAGCAGAATCTGCTTTGCCGTTGCAGTTTTGGGAGGTGCAGCTCGCGTGACGTCACACTACTTCTACTCTAGGCGAAGCAGTTTTAGGGCTGCGAACCACAGCTGATATAGCTTTGTTTTTACAGTAGAATTTGCTTTAATTTTTTCTTTCATAAATCTGACGCCATTATTTTTTATTTTTAATATAGATTAAAAATTATAATTTAAATATGTTGTTTAAAATATTATTTATATGTATATATTATAAAATTCTTTCGCAGAAAAACATACAGATTCTGAAGTTTATAGATTAAAAATTAAACATAGAGAAAACAAAATATTAGAACGCGCTCACATCAAATACTTATAAAAAAAAAAGAAAAGGAAAGGAGAGTTGTAAATATTTATTTGTTCATTTCATATAGTAATAATATTACATTGCAAATGAGCATATGAAAATATGAATAATAATACATACATATTTTATTTTTAAAAATGAAATAATAATAAAATTTATATAATATTATTATAATAAATTTGCAAACTTAATAATATTGCAGCGCGGCTTACAAACAAAAAAGTTCGTATTCAAAACTTACGTTTATGAAGACATAAATGAAACTCGAGTAAAAATTATAACTTTTTTCGTGCGTCTAGTACTTTATGGTACTCATTTGCAATGTAACAATATATATACTTATCTTTTATTAGAAAGATATTAATCCATAACACAGGAGAAATGATTTAGCACACCACGTTCTATAAAATATAAAACATATGATTCACCGGAAAGGGGTTCACAAGTTAAAATCAGGGTTTCCGGTCCTCGATATGACGCACCCTGAAACTACCCTGTGCTGTAGTAGTATCTACTCGGGAGAGAGCAGTTTCTGCTCAAGCGGTGAGCAGTTTTACTCGCGCTCTCACCACTCAAAACAGCTCACATACCGCGAGTCAAAATAGCCGGGAAATATTAAGGTAGAATCAGCTCACTGAGAAGTCACTTGTATGCAATAGTAGCTTTGTTAAAGTAGATTTGATTACAAAAGTGAAGCAAAATGAATTATGGTTAGCAAAGTTGATATTCTTTCTGCATATGCGTAGCTATTTTGCTTATATGAAAGTCATTATGGAACCAAATATGACATCAACCCCACTTTAGGTGTCAAAACTACTCTATTTTCAAAATAGCTCAAAGAGCAAAACTGCTTCAAAATTTTTCTGTGATATAAAAAGTATTTGACAATGTTAAGCACACCAAACCTCGCAGATGAAGCTCTCGAAGAAATAACAACTTCTGTCCACTAGTCCTCGCATACCTGTGGGAGACAGCTTGACCATGGCACACGGGTCAGGAGCATTTATTGTGCCTCCGGCGTTGTTAGGCTCGCCTGCACAACAAGACAAAAATAAAGCAAAAGTAACTCAAGAACTACTATTTTGACATCTTTCATAAGAAACTTTTAAGATACACACTAAAAGGAAAGCTTTGAAAAGCTTGTACACAGTTTTGAAATGCTTAAAGTTCTGTGGAATCAACGGTTATGACGTCACTTAACGATGACAATGTAACGGTAAAAACGTTATTGATGTCACAAGCATTGGGACAATAGAATAATCAAAGATTTGTAACTGCCAAGTATAACGTTTTTTTTTTTATTCCATTAGGATATTATAACGCTTGTGACGTCATTTACACTTTAATAGTTAAAATGTCAACGTTTAGTGACGTCATAACCGTTGATTGCACAATACTTAAAGCATTGCAAAACTGTCTACAAGCTTTTCAACACTTTATTTTTAGAGTGTGTATATATATATATATATATATATATATATATATATATATATATATATATATATATATATATATATATATATATATATATATATATTATAAAAACGCAAAACCATATAACTCTCAATTACATTAAAAGATATTATATAATATGTATAATAGTTATTAAAACCCTAGTCAACTTACTTTTTTGTCATTTAGAATACTTGATTAACAATTACCATACCTTATTAACCATGAATTAGACATTATTACGTTGATTTTGAATTTGTTTTTATTTATTTTCATTTTGAATGTTATATCACGCATCTGACGTCATAATGAACCAATGGAGCCGTGATGATTTATCACATGAACAGAGCAGTGAATGTGATTAGCGGCGGTAAATTGTGACGTCAGATGCGTGATATATCAGTAAAAATAAAAATAAATACAAACCCAATAAGTTGGTGTCTAATTCATGAATAATAAGGTATGTTAATTATCAATCTAGTACTCTAAATGATGAAAAAAAAGTAAGTTAACAAAGAGATTTAATAAAATTGGTATATACCTGGCACAAACAACTCCTGTGGAATCGTGACGTTACTTAAAGTTGGAGCACACGATTTATAATTAAGTTTCTTGTCAGCGTACATCGATACCCAGAAGTAAAAACCTGGCAGTCCCAAGTCTGAAATATAAATAAATAAATAAATAATAAATAATATCTTTATCGCAAAATAAGATAGGCAAAAGGTGCAGTCAGGGCAACAAGCCCTATCTCTGAACCAATACATTCAAGACAGCATAATATGCAAATTGGTTGACATTTTATAATAGAGTGGATAATAAACATGATAATAATAATAATGAATAGAGATACGTAAATAATTACTATAGGAGAGTACCGTAATTGTTGTTGTATATATTAAAGGTACCACAAATATAAAAATCATTAAGTTAAAGTATTCAGCTTGTAATAATATATATATTAAGAGTAATAGTTCAAAAATAATAATAATACACAAGAGATGAACAAAAATCAATCTAGCTGTATAATACAATCTAATACAAATAAAATATACATAATTATATATATATTATATTATATATACATATATATATATATATATATATATATATATATATATATATATATATATATATATATATATATATATATATATATATATATATATATATATATATATATATATACATTTATACAATATGTATACATATATATATACATATATATATTATAGATACATATATAATATATATATATATATATAGTTTGTTATAAATATACAAACTAATGTGATACCGTGCTCCGTAAGAAAGCATGTTAAATGTAGACATGAACACACACAGTAATCTGCTAGCAGTAGATTAGTATTTTTGAGCTGTCAGTTCAATTATTTAATCAGTAAACACAGGTAGGAAGGAATTACCTTTGAAACTCTCTTCTAAGCAGTCCAACTTAAGTCTACTGTCAATTGTGACCAACTGCATTCCAATCTCGCAACACTTGACGATTGCATCGTAGATGATAACCTGCATATCCATTTTGGGATTCAAATTTTGCGACCAATGAGAAAATGCAATTCAAAATTTCTTTATTTCTCTTTTTCCTTCAATCGTATACAATACATGGTATTCGTCAAGATTAATTAACAGACAGAAAAAGTCACAACACTTACACACTATATATTTATGCACATTTGGTGCTACTTTTACATTCACATTTATATTATTATTAAAATCAATAAAAACATAGCTGTGGGCTCACTCTAGGGCCCTGACTTTGTCAATTTTTTTATAATTATTATTTATTATAAATTATTATTTAAAAATCATAAAATTCTTGTAAGTTGTAAAATAAATTATTTAATAAGAAAAATTTCAATTTCTTTTTAAAAACTTTAAAATGACTAATAAGTCTCATCTCTAATGGTAATTTATTATATATGTTTTCATCTCCAAATCGACATAAACATCATGGATACTAACTTTTCCAAGCACCACATAATATCTACAGTACAAATGTATTGTACCGCATCAAGTTATATTATAAATTGACACTCAAAATATTTTACATTTTTTTACCAGAGCACAAATACTATAGGGTGTATGCATTCATGTTAAAGTCGACGCCATGTTGGATAACGCAATAACATGGTGCAATAGGAAAATAATCATTTTAACAGGTTAAAAACACTATGCAATATTTTTGAGAGCATTGATGCTGTGAATTATGTTAAATTAATATCTCAAGTATGTGAGAAAAATAACAAATAACAAAAAATTAACCGATATCCCAAAGAAAATTGCCTAAAATAAAGTTTGTCCTATGCTGAGCAATATGTTATGCACTACTCCAGTATGGCCTCCAAGCGCAATAAATATGACATCATCCGCATACACCCTATAGGGTGTGTGCGCATGACGTCATTCTGAGTGCTTTTCGATGCTCATCTTGAGTAATGAATAACATTGCTCAGTATAGGGCAAACATAGTTTTTGGCTATTTTCTTTGGAAATTAGCTATTTTTTTTGCTTATTATTATTTTTCTGGCATACTTGAGTTACTAATTCAACCTGTTAACAGCATCAATGCTCTCAAAAAAATCGCGAAGTATTTTTAAACTGGCAAAATGTACCATTTTCCTATACCAGCAGCCAATGTTATTTAGTACTCACTTATGACGTCGACTTTAACATGAATGAATTTACCCTGATATACGTAGAGGATACATAACAATAAGATAGATGTTGACTTGTGTGTGTTTTACTTGACTTGTATCATGTTGTGATGATCGACTTGGTCAAGACAGCAAGCGTAAATTGATCATTACTTCTAAAAAGTATCAGGATTTTTTAAAGAAAAACAAAGTTTGTCCTATGCTGAGTAATGTTATTCATTTCTCCAGTATGGCCTCCAGGCTTATTAAATATGACGTCATGTGGATACACCCTATACAATACCTGGGTATGGCTGAAGAGATACTTCTTGCCACAAGACGTGATCAATTGTCCTATATTCTTTTTCTCTGGAATAACAAAATATTTTATTAAATTGAATATTTTGTTAAACGTATTAAAACAACATGTGACATTTAGATCGCGTTTTCAGGAGGTTTAGTAAAACAATGATCAGTATTTAAAATTAAAAAAAAAATGTCGACGTATATTTTAAGTATATAATGAGACCAACTTGGGTCATATTTCGGCTATGGTTTAATACCCTAATTGCATGTTTGTTTCAAATAATGAGGTTTCAATTAGCCAATAAAAATTGTCTATAGACCGCTTGCACTCATATTTAAGAGCCGCCATTTTGTTGGTCAGGAATACATAGGCCAGCATAGTAAAAACATCATTTTTATTTTTTTAATAGCAAAAGAAGCTTCAAACCTCAATCAAAACCTTATTTCTAGCTCCTAATAAGCTCGAAGGATATGAGAAAAATTTGTTGAGTTGAAATAAACTATTTTTTACGTGAAAAATTAGGAAAAACGAAGTTTCCCCTATGCTGGCCTAATGCATTAGGCAACACAAACATGGCGACAAAGCGCAAGGATGTGCAAGGGGTCTATATAGCTAATAAGTTTTATTTATTACCTTCTTTCTGAATATGTTCAGAAAACAGCAAAAGTCCTAACTACATGAAAACATTCTCCTTGCTTACCAATAGTTCTTGGATTAAATTTCACTTTTTCAAATGGCTGCAAGTTAAGAACATTTATTTAGGTTTAAAGCCTCGTTCACAATGGACTATTAAATTGTTTGTTAAGCAGCTACTTACAATTTCTACTTAAGAATTCTTTTCTTAATTTTTTTTTAAAATTTTTTTACTTAAAACTTTGACTTCAAAATTTTTTACTTAATTTCTTTCTTACATAGGTAATTAGAACACCTTTATTTAAAATTTGAATTTTTTACGTAAGTTTCAACTTCAGTTTGATTCTAACGGAAATTCAATTAATTCTTCTAAGTAGCTACTTTAGTATGTGACAAAGTAAAAAGTAGTAAAATAATAACAAAAAAATCGATAATTTTACAAAGAAAATAAACTAAAACTACATTTGTCCTATGCTGAGCAATGTTATTCATCACTCGAAAAGAGCATCGAAAAGCATTCAGAATGACGTCACACACACACACACTATAAATACTATGTTGGCACAATTTATGCAGTAATGACATTAATTATGTGATTGACTTGTATAGCTTAGATGTAATATGAACAGTAGAAAATTTTTGTTTGCAGCAATGTTTATTAAAAATGGGACACAAAGGATTTTACGTATTTTTGCCGCACAATACGAGTTGATAATAATAATAATAATAATATAGATTTATTGAGCAAGAAATTATACAGACATAACAGTCAAAGTCACAAATGATGCAATTGCTCAAAATAATAATTAAAAGGGCAAAGCCCATCGAGTTAATTATCCATTAGTAAACATATATAAAATAGAACAAATACTAGATTATACATGTTTTAAAAACACAGACGCAGCCATCTGTTTAACATCACAATCTAACTTATTATATAGACCAACGTTCCTAGGAAAAAAGGAATCATTATAATAGTTTGCGTTGATTCTAGGCACCATATACTCAGTAGAGTCACTGAGATGCATAAATGATGTATAAAAATAAGAGAGATATTCACTGCTGCACTTCTCCTCCTTTTATTTGACTTTTATCAAAGCACAACAAAATATACTAACTGTTTGTATATATATACCCATTGCTCCTTCTCTCTAGTTTGCATGATGTTTACTCATCATCTTAGTCGACTTGTTCCCTGTCTTGACCAATGCAACCATCACAACATGATAGAAGTCAAGCAAAAGGTGGAGAAGTGCAGAAGAAAACACCTCTCTTAATGTTATGCATGAAATCGTATTGGTAACAATCCTTTGTGTCTTGTTTTTAATAAAAGTTACTGTACAATATTATGTGGACTTAAGTAAAATTAAGATTTTTGTCACCTCTTTGCATCTGAAGTCTTCGCACTTGCTAACTTTGTGCTTGCTGTTCATGGCTGCCATATCCACTAAAGTTTGGAAGCTTTGAGTCATGGATCGCATGTTCAGAAATATCTCTTTTATATATTGCATGTTCGTCACACTTTTCATGTTCTTCTTTATCTTGCGCTGTAATTATAATTGTTTATCTGTATCTATATCTATCTATCTATCTATCTATCTATCTATCTATCTATCTATCTATCTATCTATCTATCTATCTATCTATCTATCTATCTATCTATCTATCTATCTATCTATCTGTCTGTCTGTCTGTCTGTCTGTCTGTCTGTCTGTCTGTCTGTCTGTCTGTCTGTCTGTCTGTCTGTCTGTCTGTCTGTCTGTCTGTCTGTCTGTCTGTCTGTCTGTCTGTCTGTCTGTCTGTCTGTCTGTCTGTCTGTCTGTCTGTCTGTCTATCTATCTATCTATCTATCTATCTATCTATCTATCTATCTATCTATCTATCTATCTATCTATCTATCTATCTATCTATCTATCTATCTATCTATATTAATATATTTATATGTTACCTCGCAGATATATCGCAGAGGGTTAATGATCGACCAGTCGAACAGCCCGCTCACGTGATCAGATAGATACACTGCAATAACAAACTCGCCCTCTCCTGACGGCTCTCCCACCAGCCAAGGTGAGTCGCCTGTGATGTACTTTGTGGAGTAAGGTTCATTGGTGCTTTTGAAATTTGTCACTGAAAGCCACTCGAAGGAATTGGTGCAAGTTTTCTCGTCAAAACCAGAAGTGAAGAAATAAGTAGGCAGTTGATTTGTGCCTAAATAAAATGAGTTAGGTCATTTGTTTACCCAGAAACAAGACTTATGTAAAAATTAGGTTTAAGGAAAAAAAATAAACATACTGACATGCTTTCTACTACATGCTTTCTTATGGGGCAATGAATCAGTTAAAACTGGAGAATTATTTCTCAGAGCTGAAATTGTTACTACAACTTGTTGAGCTTCAAAGCATTTGTTATGTGGATTTCATGTTACTTGGGTATAAATTAGAGCTGTAAATTTAAACCGGTTCGAGTACCCGCCCGGGCCAAAATCTTCGGGTGCTGCGTTTTTTTTGAAAATGGTAAACCCGGGTTTCGAGCTTTTAGCTCGAAAACGAGCTTTTTCGAGTTGAGCTCGTGAATGGCTCGCGAAAAAAACGAGCTTTTGAAAATAATTCGAGCTATAGTACAATTTTTGAACAAAGCAAAAAAACACTGCTACGGGGCTACTGTTGGGTTTTGAGACAAGCTAAAATTATTTATGTAAATTCCATCAAGTGTTTTGTGATATAAATGCTAATGTTTTTCTCTGGTCTATATTCCTTTAATATATTTTATATAAAACAGAAGCATGTACCTTTCAAGAGATCAGCAATACAGTCAATTTTCTCCTGAGTTGGAAAAGTAATCAGACTCATGTTTAGCTTCTTGCAATCAGCAAATGCATTAGAAAATGGTTTCTAATAAAAAAAAAATTGTTAGGACTTAATTTTCAGTTTTGAAAATATAATTTTTCAGTACTGAATTCAGTCCATTTGTTTGCATTATCAGTTTGCAAAAACAGCAAAATCAGTTCATTTTTCAGTTTAGTTATACAAAAACAGTGAAATTCACTTTTGATAATTTTGAAATTAAAAACAAAATATTATCAATATAAAAGGATAAAATTTATATTTTTTATTTAAAAAAACTAAAGTAAAACGGTTAAATTATTATTCGATACACTGACAAGGGATAGTATGGACTTGTCCGCGCGCTTTGGCGATGAAACTTACAGGGATGGTGTATTTTAGGTCAAAATAGACCCAAAAAAAATTATAGCTGCTGACCGCCATATTTGGGCCTTTTACGGCCCATTTAAGTTTGCATTTAAAACCATGTATTTTAAATGGACCCAAAATTTTTTTTTCGCATCTCGTCGAGTAAAATATCAAAGTAGATGTAAAAATTGACGCTCTTTTCGAAAATCATATTTATATTGGGCTCAGATGAAAACGTTTGGCTCTAGAGGCACAAAAAGATCCCTAAAATGGCTTATCACTACAGTTTTTATCAGTTTTATTTTTACAAAAATTAAAAAAATAGTTTAACGCATAGGGATAGGCAAAATTAGACAGAACATTAAATTTCAAATCGACTGATATGCGTAACATGCAATTTGGATGATAATCTTGTGAGTAATTGGCTCCGGAAGTCACAGTAATGTTGAAATTACGTCTCCGTAGCTGGGACCCCCACACATTAACATGGGGTTAAATAGGGAAAATGCTCAATTTTTTAAAGAAATCTGTGAAAGTTACTAATCATATGTAAAATGCAGCGCTCTTTCACATAAAATTACTTACAAGTTCGTAAGTATAATATTTTGGTCCCCAGCGGCCTCTCAAGTGGGTCCGTACTGCATAAAGTCATATAATGCATTTGATTTCTTGACGTAAAAAAATATTTCCAAATATTTTATTTCATCGAAAGAAAACAATTATTTAAAATACAAAATTTCCAACATTATGGCGTGCATAACATATAAATTAAACCTATTTTGTAGGCGCAAGCTTGTGTCTAAATCGAGATTAGGTAGTTTTTCGCTGCTTTTGCATTGAAGTGGCTCGATACAGCAAAATTTCAACAAAAATCGACCCGTATTTCAAAGTTTCTCAGAAAACGCGGAGCAGCTCCCAAGATAAAATAGATAGAAACTTGTTGCCAGCAAACAATTTAATCTAGACTGTATTTTACACTTTGTCATGTGCACAACAATAAAATTTGTCAATAATTTGCATTAGCAAATGGGGTCCAAAAAAAGGTCCAAAATATGCAAATTTTTAACTTTGACAGGAATCCAGACTACATATTTTTTCGTACCATGCAACAAAAATGTTGCATTTTAAGCGCTCTACACGATGGTAAATGCGAAAAAATTCTCAGGCTCAAAAAAAAATAATTACAAGCCTAATTGTGATTTTTTAGGGGGTCAACAAAGGGGGTACCCTTTCGATGATTTTTGAGTGAAATTTTTTTTGTCTCAAAATTATGTGCAAAACATAATTATAAGTTAATTTTGGCACTAGAAACACGAATATCAAGTCAGTTTTAAAGTATTTTTATTTTTAGAGTCGTGGCAGAGTTTTTAAAATATTGTCCTATTTAAATGCATGCAAATTTGACAAAATATTGTCAGAGCAAAATTATTCATGTTTTTGGGTTTGTATGTACGAGAAAAATAAATAAAAACGTTAATAACTAAAAAAAAAAATAAAAAAAAAAAAAACGGGGTTTGTAAGTACAAAACAAGTACGCAATAATTGTGCTATATAGCTCAAAGGAATAGACCAGAGAAAAACATAACAATTTATATCACAAAACACTTGATGGGACTTACATAAATAACTTTAGTTTGTCTCAAAACCCAACAGTAGCCTCGTAGCAGTGATCAGAAAATTCGATTTATGCAACCCGCACAACATTTTCATACTAATTTTTGCATGTTTCTGACGTCATAAACATGAATTTTCACGCAAATTGCATACTTTACAGTATTTTCACGCTCTCTTCTGGGGCTACATTAACATTCTGGTAAAAATTGCTAACAGTTTTGAAGATCCCATTTCGTGTTTATTTATTAAAAAGCACATGGTGTTTAAATGTGGTCTATGCCTTTAATGAAGCCAATTTATGCATAATTTATGCTATATTGTATAGTGAATAAATTACATAACTTTTTAGTTTCAATGTTCAGTATTGTTATATTTTATTACAAAAAAACAACATTTGTGCTCTATAGCAAAAATTGTTCTACGAGTATTTACCATGATCTTGTTGCGAAAAAAAGTCATATCTCGTATTTTGTCAGAGGAAGCAAAAGGCCTATCTCGTTTTTTGTCAGCGGAAGCAAAAGGCCTATCTCGTTCCCGAACGTTATGAAGATGGCGCTCGAGATAGACCTTTTGCTTCCAGTGAAAAAATACGAGATAGGCCTTTTTTTCGCAACGTGATCGAATTATAGATAATAATTATAAATAACGTAATTTATGTATTTCACCATGTAGAATAGGTTTATATATATATATATATATTATTATATATATATATATATATATATATATATATATATATATATATATATATATATATATATATATATATATATATATATATATATATATATATATAAAGAGAGAGAGAGAAGACGGAGTAAAAAATTTGAGAGTAAAATTCCTTCGCTTTCTCTCTCTCTCTCTCGGATCTTTCTCTCTAGCTCTCTCTCTCGCACTATCTCACACTTTATTTCCGTCTCTCCAATTCTCCATTTACTTTATTTTTCTGTGGCTCTTTCCCCTACATATTTACCTATTTTTACTACCTATCTTCTCACTCACACTCTTACACATTTTTAGGGTCTCTCTTGCCATCTCATTTTTTTCACTGTCTCCCTTGCAAGACTACAAAGTACTGGAGAAAAAGAAAGAAGGTTAAAAAAATCCGACCCAGGGAAGAGAGAGAAAGATAGAATGTTACTCTCACTCATTCACCTTCTGTCTATATAATGTCTCAATGTCTGCCTCTCTCTTTATTTATTATTAACTCTATTTTCTCCGTTTCTTTTCCCGTGCTTTTCTATATTCACGGAAAACAAAAAGTTGACATATTGTTCAGTTTTACATAGTTTCACTCTATGCCACTCTATTTAATTTTATTTCTCTCCCATCAAATCTCTCTTCTTTCTCTGTCTCACATTCTTGTAATGTATATAACTCCCACCGCCAACTCACTTATTTTTTTATGAATATCTCCGTCGTGTTTCTAAAAACGCTAAAATTTTGGAGAAAAAAAGAGGAAAGAGTGAGAAAAGAACCAAATAAATAAAAAAAGGAAGAGACAGAAGCGAGAAAGAGCTTTCTTTTGTCATTTTTAAATTCATCCTCACTTCATTCTTATTCATTAACTAACTCATTTTTTGTTCATTGGTATATATTTGTGGGTTCGTTCGTTCGTTCGTTCGTTTGTTCGTTCGTTCGTTCTTTCGTTCGTTCGTTCGTTCGTTCGTTCGTTCGTTCGTTCGTTCGTTCGTTCGTTCGTTCGTTCGTTCGTTCGTTCGTTCGTTCGTTCGTTCGTTCATTCCCCGTTTGTGCGCTTTTTAATTCTTTGTTAGTTAAAAAAAAAAAAAAAAAAAAAAAAAAAAAAAAAAAAAAAAACTGCACGTAAAATAATAAGCACGTAAAATTTATGCTGTTAATATTAATATTGTACATAGATTATAATAACATGTTAAAATAATTATTTTTAACAAAATAACAACATTTGTGCTCTACAATATAGCAAGTGTTCAATGTAGCAACATATTGTATGCTATATTGTACAGTGATTATACTACATAACATAATAGTTAACATGTTCCGAGCCTAATTACTTATGTTATTACAAAATAACAACATTTGTGCTCTACAATATAGCAAGTGTTGTATTTAGCATTGATAAATATCGTCATATATTTAATCAGTGTTGAATAAGGTGCTTGATCGTAGAAAAAGGTCAAACATAGAGTGAGTGAGAGAGAGAGAGAGAGAGAGAGCAGAGAGAGAGAGAGAGCAACTTGTCGGTAAATACAAACTGAGATAGAAATAGAAATTTTCAAATAAATCCTCCTATTTTTAATCACTTTTCTCTCTCTCTCTCTCTCTCTCTCTCTCTCTACCTTTTTCTACGATCAAGCACGTTATTCAACACTGATAAAATATATGACGATATTTATCAATGCTAAATACAACACTTGCTATATTGTAGAGCACAAATGTTGTTATTTTGTAATAACATAAGTAATTAGGCTCGGAACATGTTAACTATTATGTTATGTAGTATAATCACTGTACAATATAGCATACATTATGTTGCTACATTGAACACTTGCTATATTGTAGAGCACAAATGTTGTTATTTTGTAATAACATAAGTAATTAGGCTCGGAACATGTTAACTATTATGTTATGTAGTATAATCACTGTACAATATAGCATACAATATGTTGCTACATTGAACACTTGCTATATTGTAGAGCACAAATGTTGTTATTTTGTTAAAAATAATTATTTTAACATGTTATTATAATCTATGTACAATTAATATTAATATTAATAAACAGCATAAATTTTACGTGCTTATTATTTTACGTGCAGTTTTTTTTTTTTTTTTTTTTTTTTTTTTTTTTTAACTAACAAAGAATTAAAAAGCGCACAAACGGGGAATGAATGAACGAACGAACGAACGAACGAACGAACGAACGAACGAACGAACGAACGAACGAACGAACGAACGAACGAACAAACGAGCGAACGAACGAACGAACCCACAAATATATACCAATGAACAAAAAATGAGTTAGTTAATGAATAAGAATGAAGTGAGGATGAATTTAAAAATGACAAAAGAAAGCTCTTTCTCGCTTCTGTCTCTTCCTTTTTTTATTTATTTGGTTCTTTTCTCACTCTTTCCTCTTTTTTTCTCCAAAATTTTAGCGTTTTTAGAAACACGACGGAGATATTCATAAAAAAATAAGTGAGTTGGCGGTGGGAGTTATATACATTACAAGAATGTGAGACAGAGAAAGAAGAGAGATTTGATGGGAGAGAAATAAAATTAAATAGAGTGGCATAGAGTGAAACTATGTAAAACTGAACAATATGTCAACTTTTTGTTTTCCGTGAATATAGAAAAGCACGGGAAAAGAAACGGAGAAAATAGAGTTAATAATAAATAAAGAGAGAGGCAGACATTGAGACATTATATAGACAGAAGGTGAATGAGTGAGAGTAACATTCTATCTTTCTCTCTCTTCCCTGGGTCGGATTTTTTTAACCTTCTTTCTTTTTCTCCAGTACTTTGTAGTCTTGCAAGGGAGACAGTGAAAAAAATGAGATGGCAAGAGAGACCCTAAAAATGTGTAAGAGTGTGAGTGAGAAGATAGGTAGTAAAAATAGGTAAATATGTAGGGGAAAGAGCCACAGAAAAATAAAGTAAATGGAGAATTGGAGAGAGGGAAATAAAGTGTGAGATAGTGCGAGAGAGAGAGCTAGAGAGAAAGATCCGAGAGAGAGAGAGAGAAAGCGAAGGAATTTTACTCTCAAATTTTTTACTCCGTCTTCTCTCTCTCTCTTTATATATATATATATATATATATATATATATATATATATATATATAATAATATATATATATATATAAACCTATTCTACATGGTGAAATACATAAATTACGTTATTTATAATTATTATCTATAATTCGATCACGTTGCGAAAAAAAGGCCTATCTCGTATTTTTTCACTGGAAGCAAAAGGTCTATCTCGAGCGCCATCTTCATAACGTTCGGGAACGAGATAGGCCTTTTGCTTCCGCTGACAAAAAACGAGATAGGCCTTTTGCTTCCTCTGACAAAATACGAGATATGACTTTTTTTCGCAACAAGATCATGGTAAATACTCGTAGAACAATTTTTGCTATAGAGCACAAATGTTGTTTTTTTGTAATAAAATATAACAATACTGAACATTGAAACTAAAAAGTTATGTAATTTATTCACTATACAATATAGCATAAATTATGCATAAATTGGCTTCATTAAAGGCATAGACCACATTTAAACACCATGTGCTTTTTAATAAATAAACACGAAATGGGATCTTCAAAACTGTTAGCAATTTTTACCAGAATGTTAATGTAGCCCCAGAAGAGAGCGTGAAAATACTGTAAAGTATGCAATTTGCGTGACTATTCATGTTTATGACGTCAGAAACATGCAAAAATTAGTATGAAAATGTTGTGCGGGTTGCATAAATCGAATTTTCTGATCACTGCTACGAGGCTACTGTTGGGTTTTGAGACAAACTAAAGTTATTTATGTAAGTCCCATCAAGTGTTTTGTGATATAAATTGTTATGTTTTTCTCTGGTCTATTCCTTTGAGCTATATAGCACAATTATTGCGTACTTGTTTTGTACTTACAAACCCCGTTTTTTTTTTTTTTATTTTTTTTTTTAGTTATTAACGTTTTTATTTATTTTTCTCGTACATACAAACCCAAAAACATGAATAATTTTGCTCTGACAATATTTTGTCAAATTTGCATGCATTTAAATAGGACAATATTTTAAAAACTCTGCCACGACTCTAAAAATAAAAATACTTTAAAACTGACTTGATATTCGTGTTTCTAGTGCCAAAATTAACTTATAATTATGTTTTGCACATAATTTTGAGACAAAAAAAATTTCACTCAAAAATCATCGAAAGGGTACCCCCTTTGTTGACCCCCTAAAAAATCACAATTAGGCTTGTAATTATTTTTTTTTGAGCCTGAGAATTTTTTCGCATTTACCATCGTGTAGAGCGCTTAAAATGCAACATTTTTGTTGCATGGTACGAAAAAATATGTAGTCTGGATTCCTGTCAAAGTTAAAAATTTGCATATTTTGGACCTTTTTTTGGACCCCATTTGCTAATGCAAATTATTGACAAATTTTATTGTTGTGCACATGACAAAGTGTAAAATACAGTCTAGATTAAATTGTTTGCTGGCAACAAGTTTCTATCTATTTTATCTTGGGAGCTGCTCCGCGTTTTCTGAGAAACTTTGAAATACGGGTCGATTTTTGTTGAAATTTTGCTGTATCGAGCCACTTCAATGCAAAAGCAGCGAAAAACTACCTAATCTCGATTTAGACACAAGCTTGCGCCTACAAAATAGGTTTAATTTATATGTTATGCACGCCATAATGTTGGAAATTTTGTATTTTAAATAATTGTTTTCTTTCGATGAAATAAAATATTTGGAAATATTTTTTTACGTCAAGAAATCAAATGCATTATATGACTTTATGCAGTACGGACCCACTTGAGAGGCCGCTGGGGACCAAAATATTATACTTACGAACTTGTAAGTAATTTTATGTGAAAGAGCGCTGCATTTTACATATGATTAGTAACTTTCACAGATTTCTTTAAAAAATTGAGCATTTTCCCTATTTAACCCCATGTTAATGTGTGGGGGTCCCAGCTACGGAGACGTAATTTCAACATTACTGTGACTTCCGGAGCCAATTACTCACAAGATTATGATCCAAATTGCATGTTACGCATATCAGTCGATTTGAAATTTAATGTTTTGTCTAGCTTTGCCTATAACTACGCATAAAAATTACTTTTTCAAATTTCCATAACAATAAAACTGATAAAAACTGTAGTGATAAGCCATTTTAGGGATCTTTTAGTGCCTCTAGAGCCAAAAGTTTTCATCTGAGCTCAATATAAATATGATTTTCGAAAAGAGCGTCAATTTTTACATCTACTTTGATATTTTAATCGACGAGATACGAAAAAAATTTTTTGGGTCCATTTAAAATACATGGTTTTAAATGCAAACTTAAATGGGCCGTAAAAGGCCCAAATATGGCGGTCAGCAGCTATAATTTTTTTTGGGTCCATTTTGACGTAAAATACACCATCCCTGCAAGTTTCATCGCCAAAGCGCGCGGACAAGTCAATACTATCCCTTGTGAGAGCATCAAGGAGAGCTGTTTTTTGTCTTTTTGAACTTTATTTTAATCATTTTTTTCATTGGTGTTCAGTTGAATTCAGATAGTTTTAAGATTTGCATTGAAAATAATTAAAACAAAATATTATTTTCTTAACACGTCATTTTAAGTTTTTGTACGGTAAAAGTCTATTTTCAGTTTCCAAAAACTGACAAAAACTTAAAAAAACTATCCCAGTTTACACATTTCAAAAACAGTTTTTTTTTTTTCAGTCCATACTTTTTTGCCTTTTTGGCAATAAAACTTCATGATTGGCGGACATCTAAACTCAGATGTGTGACCTAGCATGCAAATTTCAAAAACTGAACAAACTGGATATTTAGTCCCTAAAGATTTGCACCATTTAACTTTGCTTGTATTACGAATATTTGAGCTATTATCGCATTATGTAATGGAAATTATTGGTTTAAAAAAGTTTAAAAAATTGTCTATGCCTTAAAACATGTAAAAGTATGTTTAATATTTCTCTTATAAATTTTTCCTAAATCAGTGGAGTAGTTTTCTAAAAAATCGTTAAAAATGTGTTTCTCCCTATAAACGCAAAGTTAAATTTGGGGACCCTTAGCTTTTCCCGCGTGCTAAACCGATAAGCTCCATACTTAGATTATATCAAAATGTATAAATTATTAAATTTTCCTACTGATATAATAATATAACTATTATGTTACAAACGTAGTGTGGTCTTGTATACTTACATATTTAGTGCTGAAAAATAACTGCTGTCCACAGGCTGTAAAATGTTCACCTAAAATATAATAATTGAAAGTTACAATTTAAACTCTAATCTTTTTATAAACATATACCATCAAGTTATAATAAATAAATAAGTAAATAAATAAGTAAAAAAATAAAAAAAATAATAAAAAAATAACTAAATAGATAAATAAATAAGATAATAAATGAATAAATAAATAAATAACTAAATAAGTTAAATAAGTTAGATAATAAATAATTAAATAACTAAAAAGATAAATAAATAAATAAATAAATAAATAAATAAATAAATAAATAAATAAATAAATAAATAAATAAATAAATAAATAAATAAATAAATAAATAAATAAATAAATAAATAAATAAATAATCGTCTTATAAATCATAAATGATAAACCATATTAATAAATAATAATATATGATATAATTTTTTTTCTAATGCTTTCATTGAGTTTAATGATGGTGGACTTCAAAATATAAGATATCTCTACTTACCAATAATTTTTGGATTGACTTGCGCCGCCTAAAATAAACAATAAATAAATAAAACTAAATGTTTATTTATTATTCCCCCTTTTTTTTTTTTTTTTTTTCTTTTTTTTTTTGCTTTGACTATAAAGTATAAACCTTAGTAAAATACTAGCATTTTTCAAATTACACACTTTTCTACACAGTTTTCTATATACTGAATCTTCAGAAACGCTGCATGTGTACGATGCGGGTTTATCCAAAACAGGTCTACCATGGCCTAGTAAACATCCCAGCATTCACCATAACAGAATGAGGAAACCGTGGAAACCTCAGTCAGGCAATGTTGGACTTATGCTGGCTCGCCAGGATTTCATAAAAATCTGGTCGAAGGTCGGGATTGAACCCGAGACTTCTTGTATGCAATTCGGACGAGTAAACCACTAGGCCATGGTCTTAATAAATCAAAACAATACTTACATTTGTCTTACTCTTATCCCACTGCATTTTCTCGCAGTAGTAGAAGAGAGTATTGACCTTTGCGACCTTGAACCTGATGAGGTTCTTGTAGGTAGGTAAGAAGACGGATGCACTGGTGTGATTGTACAGGGCAAAACATTGCTCCACAAAGCAAGTATCTGGCACGTTGCACAGGAAGTTGAGAGCACCAGAACAAACTTCTTTCCAGAATATCAGCTTCGGGTCAGACTTTGTTTCACCCCTGGAAACATTGATGTTGTAAATATGTTGAATTAGTATCTCAAGTATGTGAAAAAAATATTAATAACAACAAATTAACACATTTTCCCAAAAGAAATTGCCTAAAACAAAAGCTCAGCAATGTTATTCACTACTCCAGTATGGCCTCCAAGTGAATTAAATAGAACGTCATCAGCATACACCCTATAGCAAGTATAATTTATTACAGATCATGCTAAAAAATATTTCGTGTCTTGCGGTGAAAATTTTATTAGTGTATCAGTAAACTTGTTAAATCGACTTCTTAAAACTTTTATAAACGCTCGCCATTGCATGTTTTATTAATTAATTTCCCACAAAGATTCAGGTACAGAATAAAATTTGTGAACGATTTGTATAGGAAATCTTCGCAACGACATAACTTGATGAGAAAACACAACGGTCACCGCAGTTTCAGAACAGACCCCCCAAAAGCTGTACATATATAAACATGGATATATTATGATAAAAAAACATAAAATAACTCAAACAAAACCCTCGCTCCCTCACTTACTTAGTAACATAAAGACAAGATGGTGAGCCTATTCTTGACGTAAAATCATGCCTAACTTCCTCTCCCGTGTTTTCCCAATTTAGTTCAAAGCTAGGTGAGGCCAGATCAGATGCAGAAGTCCATAGTTTAAAGTCGGTCTTGCTGGCGTTGACAAACAACACATTGGGTTTCTTGAGTACCTCGTATATTTCCACATACTTCAAGTTGTTGCGAACATCAGACAATTCTAGGCCTAGAGAACGACATTTCTTGTTTGCCGCAAACCAGCTCATCTGAAATACAATATTGTAATTATTTATTTATAAGTGTTGAAGTTATTTAAAGGCATACACGGAAAAAATTATCTAAAGAGTTAGTATTTAGAATTTTTTCATAATAAATTCGTGAGATACAAACTAAAATTTTTAGAATCTAAAGAGTTAACTATTTACCGCTAAAGAAATTGCGTTTGTACTAACGAGTTACTCTTTAAACTTTTTGCAAGAGATTTATTGTTTTGTACTAAAGAGTTATTGATATGTATCTAAATAATTTATTAAATTTATGTTTTCCGTGTAGAAAACATGAAACAACATGTTCTTTAACACAAAATGGGATCTACAAAACTGATGACAATTTTTACCAGAATGTAAATGTGACTCCACCACAGAACGTAAAAAAAAACTGTCAATTATGTTATTTTTATGAATATTCATGTTTATGACGTCATAAACATGCAAAAACTAGCATAAAAATGTTGTGCGGGTTGCATAAATCAAAATTTTCTGATCACTGCTACGGTGCTACAGTTGGGTTTTAAGACCAATTAATGTTATTTACATAAGTCCCATCAAGTGTTTTGTGGTATAAATGCTTATGTTTTCTTCTGGTCTATGCCTATGATATTGACAATATTCACCTGTTCTTGAGGTGCATAATAAAAGGTTCTTCCAATTTGTAGAAAATTGATTTCTTTCACTAGAAACAAAAATATTTTTAAGAAAAAAAATTATTCAAAATTCTTACAAACAATTTGTTTCAAATATACACATAATATATACATAAAGTTGTGAAATATTGTTAATAAAAAAAAATTCAACTTTTGTGTTTTGAAGTCAGTGTTACTGATGTTACTTAAGAAATATACTTTTCATAATAAGGGGAGGGGGGAAAAGCTGGCAAGTAGGCTTTTAATATGTATAGTCATTATTCTTTTTTTTTTCTTTAATTTTCGCTTTGCTACTAATTTATTGAAAACGTTTTAAGAAATTTAACTTAATTAAAAGAGGAAATAAATTGAAAACAGCCTTAAAAATGAACAGTGTCTTTATTACTGTTTTTTATTGATTAATTGATTGATTGATTGATTGATGATTGATTGATTGATTGATTGATTGATTGATTGATTGATTGATTGATTGATTGATTGATTGATTGATTGATTGATTGATTGACAATGATTGTGATTAAAGGAGATTAGAAAACAAACAGTGTTCTATTTCAATGTTGAATGTGCCAAAGTTTTATTCTTACATTTTGCATTGCAGCCCGAGAGTAGTTTAGGTAACTAGAAAAAATAAACATCAATTTTTAGCGGAATATTAATGTAGCCCCACGAGAAAGCGTGAAAATACGCAATTTGCAATTTGCGTGACTTTTCATGTTTCTGATGTCAGAAACATACAAAAATTAGTAAAAAAATGTTGTGCGGGATGCATAATTTGAAATTTTCTGATCACTGCTACAGAGCTACAGTTGGGTTTTGATACACACTAAAGTTATTTATTTAAGTCCCATCTATTGTTTTGTGATATACATGCTTTTATGTTTTTCTAATCTCCGTTGTTTTGGTTGAAAGTGCAAATAATAAATAAATAATAAGAGTAAATATTTAGAGTACATTATGTTATTATACAATAATATTGCTGAAAAGAGCGAGTAAAATTATTATGTACAGTATATAGTTAATGTTGCCAATGTATAGGGCGTATACATTCATGTTCAAGTAAACGCAATGTTGTATCACTCAATATGGGCAATATAAGAAAATGACACATTTTGCAAGTTTAAAAATAGTAAACAATAATTTTGAGATGATCGATGATGTTAATAGCTTGAATTTCCAAAAGTATGCGAGAAAAATAATAATAATAAATTTAACTGCAGATTTCACATAGAAAAACAAAGTTTGTCCTATGCTGAACAATATTATGCACTACTCCAGTATGGCGTCCTAGCGTATTAAATATGACGTCATGTGCATACACCCTATAGGGTGTTTTCATTAATGTTAAAGTCGACGCCATAAGTGAGTACTAAATAACATTGGCCGGTATAGGAAAATGTCACATTTTGCCAGTTTAAAAATACTTTGCAATTTTTTTTAGAGCATTGATGCTGTTAACAGGTTGAATTAGTACCTCAAGTATGTGAGAAAAATAATAATGACCAAAAAATAGCTAATTTTTCAAGAAAATAGCCAAAAACTAGGTTTGTCCTATGCTAAGCCATGTTATTCATTGCTTAAGAAGAGCATCGAAAAGCACTCGGAATGACGTCATGCGAACACACTTCACACCCTATAAGTAATCACATAAACTAAGTGAAGCTGGTCACCTTATTAAAACAGTTGATAAGACGGCGACTTGGAGATTTGAAAACCACACTCTCTCCATTCTGTAGTTGTACACATGTGTTCAAACATTGAAATGTCACATCGGACTCGTCCACGTCGTGGAACCAATCTGAGTTCACAATGAGGAACTAATAATTTTTGGGACAGTATTTGATCACATTTTTACAAAGAGTATAATTAGTAGATACTATTGACGTCAGAATTTACCTTTATTAATTAAATTTCAGTAATTAATTCATGATTTAAAAGTAGCGGCCACGCCCCCAAGAAGTCATTAGTCATTTGTTTGAATTTGCAGCGGAATTCAACCTTCTTCTGCAAATTTTGGCACGAGATTTATAAAATTTATGTAAAATTTGAAATTCTGGCGTTTGAAATTTGCAGAAGAAGATCGAACTCCGCTGCAAATTCAAACAAACGCCTAACGACACAGGCTTCTTGGGGGCGTGGCCAACTTTTTTAAATCATGAATTAATTGCTGAAATTTAAGTAATAAAGGTAAATATTGACGTCAATATAGAATTTACTAATTATACTCTTTCTAAAAATGTGCTCAAATACTGTCCCAAAAATTATTAGTCTGCCATATCGTAACAAATTAATTTGATAAAATAAAGTTTTAGGTTACACGTATATACATGGAAAAAATAAATTAAAGAAATTTATTCAGATACATATAAATAACTCTCAAAGATGCACAGGCTTTTTACATTCTACTAAATAGAAAAACAATTTCTCAAGTTGTTACAATCTCATGCGACTGTTCCTTCTAATTTAAATATCCAATTAAAGTTCAATGCATGATTAGGGGAACGTTTTTAGGACAGTAGAATAATACGGAAACTCAGTAGCGCGGCAAAAACACATTTTTTTCTTTTTCTTCTTCTTCTTTGGCTATTTTTGAGAAAACTACTGCACAAATTTTGGAGAAAATTTAATTAAAAAATACTGTAGTATTTCTATTACATACTTTTTCGTGTTTAAGACATAGACAAAATTTTGAAGAATGTTTTAAACTGATAACTTTCAATTGAAAAAGCGCAGTGAATGATAGTAATTATATTATGATATATTAATAATTAAACAATATAAAATAGCAAGTCAATTTAAATACCATTTCTTAAGTTAGCGCTGCAGCTTTCATAATAAAAAGTATCACCATCCACGAATTCTGGTACCTTGAAAACACAAAAATTAGCATTTATTTATAGGAACAAAATTAATAAAATAATTTTAAAATAGAGGTTAAGGTCTCTTAAAAACCTTGTCAACTTGATTTTTATAACCAGGTTGATAATTACCAAAACTTAATGTCTATTAATTAAACACCACCACGTTGATTTTGTATTTATTTTTATTTTGACTGTTATTTATCGTATCTGACGTCACAATGTACCACCGCCACTGCTCTGGTCACGTGATAAATTTAAGCCCTCCCTCAAGCTATTTACCCCTATCATGGCCCGATTGGTTCATGGTACATTGTGACGTCAGATGCGTGAAATAAACGTTGAAATAAAAATAAATGAAAATAAATACAAAATCAACGTGTTGGTGTCTAATTCATGGATAATAAGGTATGGTTATTATCAATCTAGTAATCTAAATGATAAAAAATAATTTGACAAGGGATTTAATTTTCATGATAAACCATGTATTCTCGCTTGAAGTTTAAGATTAAGTTGACTTTTTTCCTTTTGTCTTCTCTAAAACCAACACCAGAATCTTAAAGGCGTAGAACACCTTGAACAAAAAACTTGCCTAATATCCTAACATACCCAAATATCAACATTATTTTGGCCGGAGTCATTGATTTCTAATTTATTTTCCATTTACAAAATGTCAGTTGCGGGTTTACTACGTCACAGCTCGCCTGGTCCACGCGCGCGGAAACAGGCAAGATGTGACGTAGTAAACCCGCAACTGACATTTTGTAAATGGAAAATAAATTAGAAATAATTGACACCCGCCAAAATAATGTTGATATTTGGGTATTTTAGGATATTAGGCAAGTTTTTTGTTCAAGGTGTTCTACGTCTTTAATTGATTCACGGTGAAGGTGGGAATAGACAACTTGCATGCCGTTTTTTTATAGTTTCAGAAATTCTTTAGGAAGAATGAATAATATTGGTGTATACAAAACTTCTTGAAAAATGCTCCTTCATATTTAAAATAATTTTTAAAGTTCAAATTTTATTTGAAGTAAAGACGGTGGCCATTACGCCGAAAGACGTTTCGAGTTTCTTTTGTTTTTTTAATTGTTGAAATCGTTCGAACGAGTTCGCAGCAACTGAAGAATTTTTTTCAACGGCTGAATTTAAAAAAAAAATCTGCATTATCTCCAACTACCATTTTAAATAATTCAGCCGTTAAAAAAAATTGTCCAGTTGCTGCAAACTCGTTCAAACGATTTCAACAATTAAAAAAACTAAAGAAACCCGCACCTTCTTTCGGCGTAATGGCCACCGTCTTTACTTCAAATAAAATTTGAATTTCAAAAATTATTTTAAATATGAAGGAGCATTTTTTAAGAAGTTATATATACACCAATATTATTTATTGTTCGTAAAGAATTTTTTAAGACCACAAAAAAACGGCATGCAAGTTGTCTATATCTTAGTAGCAATTAACTTCTATCTAATAGAAACTGCAGGTGGAATGTAGTGGGATCATAAACTAAGTACTTTGCGCACGATGCACGGGCAGTTCCAGTGCTAAGAACTGCAGCTTTCTGCGTGACACGTTAATACTGTTTTTTTTTGGGGGGGGGGGGGGGGGGGGGGGAGTCACTGAACCCGCGGCACATATATATATTTGAAGGAAACACATTTTTACGCCTTTTAAAATTTTTAAGAAATCATCGCATTGATTTGTGTTTTGTGTCAATATTAAACTCTAAAAAAAAAAAAGCGTTGAAAAGCTTGAACACAGTTTTGCAATGCTTTAAGTATTGTGTAATCAACGGTTATGACGTCACCGTGATAATGTAACGATAAAAGCGTAAATTTCGTCACAAACGTTGGAATCACAATGGAATAAACGTTAAACTTAGCCGTTAAAAAGCTAAGATTTTTCTAATTAATCACAACGCTTGTGACGTCACTAATGTTTTTAGTGTTAAAAATTTCAACGTTTAGTGACGTCATAAGCGTTGATTCCACAACACTAAAAAGATTGCAAAAATGTGTACAAGCTTTTCAACGTGCAGTTTTTTAATGTGTACATTTAGCTGCGTTTGGCGGATCATTTGTTAGTAAGGCTTCATGATTTCGATTAATAGTCATTAATTATCATATTGATTGGTACCTTCGGCCTTGTTGTCGTGGTTGTGGTCGTGGTGGTCGTGGTCTTGTTTACATTTCCACCGGCCTGAGGTTTGTTCATAAAACTGAACAACGGATTGCTCTTGAACAGAGCGTTGTTTTTGAACATGTCCATGGGGTTCATCGCCTCAGCTTTTGTAGCCTTAGTGCTCGCATTGAGCTGAATTATCGGCATCTCCTGGATATGTCAATCATTATCAATATGTGAAGGAGGGAGTGAACAAACAAACAAACAAACAAACAAAAAAAAAAAAAAAAAAAAAAAAAAAAAAAAAAAACAAACAAACCTCACACAAATAGTTGTAAGATGTAAAACAAGTTCGATCTGCCAAACCTCGGATCCCCGAAGGTGAAAGTCGAAGTACGACGCACGTTTCATATCCGTTTTTGACAGATAATCCGTTACTTGGTTCCCCTTTTTAGATAAATAAATATTTATTAATTGTTTACTAAAATTCGGATAACAAAACATACGTAGTAAGCGCAACTGTAATTTGATGACGAAAGTGGAAAATACGTACGTACAGTACATAAACTTAAGAAATAATCACTAAAATTCTTGCACACAGTTTTACAATTCTTTAAGTATTGCGAAACCAACGGGTATGACGTCACTTCACGTTGACAATCTAACGGTAAAAACATAAATGACGTCACAAGCGCTAGAATCACAAGGAAATAAACTTTAAACTTGGTCTGCTGCAAATAAATTCTTTTAATTTGGTTTCGTGCTATGCACAGTTTGTCCTATGCTGAGCAATGTTATGCACTACTCCAGTATGGCCTCCAAACGCAATAAATATGACGTCATCCGCATACACCCTATAGTAAAGCCTTATGAGGTAAAATAAAATATACGGGTAGGGTGGCATATCTCGCGAATGATCTCAAATTTACGTGGCTACGGAAGGGCTTTGGGTCACCATGTCAGTTTATGTACAGTTCTTCTCATTATCTAACATTGAAGAAGCCATGTTGTAAACCCTTAACTTTGAGGTGACAAATTGAGTTACCTGGCATCCAGAACTCCTCAGGTATGAGGTTCATGTTATCATCACAATGCGTAAAGTTTCTCATGGCAAAGTCATCTACAGCGGAGATGTAGTAAGCCGTTCCTGGTAGCCCTAGATCTGTGCACAACAAAACATAAGTTATAACATGAATTGAAAAATGGGGCTTTTAATGATATTATCACAATTTTATGTATGTAACCTCTTTAATCCTACATATCGCTGATGTTGCGAACTAAATGTTTTTATCGTTTTTCTCGCGCAAAGCAAAATGTCTGCAAAGTATGCAATTTGCGTGATATTTTCTGTTTACACAATATATATTATTCGTTGATGTTGCAAAAAATATGTGTAACTCGTATTTTGTCAGGCGAAGCAAAATGTGTAAGCCATTTTTTGTCACGCTAAGCAATATGTGTATCTCGTTTTTCGTCAAGCTAAGCAAAATGTGTAAGTCGATCCCGAACGAAATGGCGCTCGACTTACACATATTGCTTCGCGTGACAAAAAAACGAGATACACATATTGTTCGCAACATCATTGAATATTATATATATATATATATATATATATATATATATATATATATATACTACAAATGTAATATAGGTAGACATATAAGCTAAAACACAGGTATTATTATAGATACAATAATACCTAATGCAGGTGCAATATGCTACAATAAAGGTGTGACTCACTTAGATTAAGTGGTATTGTAGTTTAAAACTTACTGTTCCAAATTCAAGTGTACATTGCAAAATACATGTACAGTACCTGCAATAAGTAGTAATTTTCCCTGTGTATGACGTCAGAAACATGCAAAAACTAGTATAAAAATGTTGTGCGGGTTGCATAAATTGAAACTCTCTGATCACTGCTACGGCGCTACTGTTGAGTTTTGAGAAAAATCAACGTTTTTTATGTAAGTCCTATTAAAGGAATAGACCATAGAAAAACACATATCATCAAAAAATTAATGGGATTTACAAATAACATTAGTTTATCTCAAAACCCAACAGTAGCCCCGTAGTAGTGATCTGAAAAATTCGATTTATGATGGAACCCGCACAACATTTTCATACTATAGTTTTTGCCTGCTTCTGACGTCAAAAACATATTAAATTCTCACAAATTGCATACTTTACAGTTTTTTCATGCTATCTTGTGGGCCACATTTACATTCTGGTAAAAATTATCATCAGTTTTATAGATCCTATTTTGTGTGTAATGATTAAAAAGAACATGTTGTTCATGTTTTTTATGCCTTTAAGTGTTTTGTGATATGAATGTTTATGTTTTCATATTGTCTATGCCTTTAAGCTATATCTTCTAACAATAAGATAAAAACCTTTGAAAGTTTCAGCGATGCATTCCATTTTGTCCATGGTATCGACTACTGCAAGCTGCATTCCAAAACTGCAACATGTTGAGAAAGTCTGAAGTCCTGAAACCTGCGCAAATAAAAAAAACATTTTAATTAAATGTATACTACTCCCGAATAAATTTGACCGCTTCTGCTTTCAATTTTAACCTTGTCGAAGTTTTTGCAACAAAAAGGTGTATCTGCACTTTCCACCAGCGCGACGAATGGGGTATCTGCACTTTGTACGCAGCATGGTGCGAGGACTAGCGGCCATTTACTTAACATTGCAGATGCTCCATGGGGGAAACTGCATATAATACTCCACTCGCCGCGCTGGTGTGAAAATTCAGATACTTAATTTTGACGATTATATATATATATATATATATATATATATATATATATATATTTTATATATATATATATATATATATATATATATATATATATATATATATATATATATATATATATATATGTTCATTGTAATATAAGACTCACCAAGACAATGAAGTCTTATTAGCGGGTGCTTAATCAACATTTATAAAAATGTAAGCAAGCATTAAAAAATTTTCAATTGTAATTAAACTAAATTAGCACATTTCACTTCTTTTTTTTAATATATATATATATATATAAATATATATATATATATATATTTCTTGGTGAAATAAATTACCGTCTTACCTTCTGTGAAGACACTGGGCTTTACACTCGCTGATGCCACAATTTTAAATAACAATAATAAAATAATAGTCACTTTGTACATAATAATAAAAACACTCAATTCACAGTATTTTTTAAAATTACATAGCAATGTCATTTAGACACAATGTTTAACGTTTTCGGAGACTATATATCAAAAATGATACATAATGTCTGTCTCCTTCCTCAGAACTGAAAATGTATTAAACTGGAACTGAAATAATTTTCAGTTCTGAAGAAGGAGACAGACAGTATGTAGCATTTTTGATATAGTCTCCGAAAACGTTAAACATTGTGTGTAAATAACATAGCTATGTAATTTTAAAAAGACTGTGAATTGAGTGTTTTTATTATTATGTACAAAGTGACTATTATTTTATCATTGTTTTTTAAAATAGTGATAGCAGCGAGTGTAAAGCCCAGTGTCTTCACAGAAGGTAAGACAATAGTTTATTTCACCAAGAAATTTTCTTATCATCATGCAACCTCGCTCAAAATTCAAAATTCGATATATATATATATATATATAACATTTTGAGCAGTTAGCACTTCGGTAAGATTTATCGGAGAGGATTGTATAATTTTAGATAAGTGAAAGCTTAACATTTAAACTTTTTGCTTTTTTGCGTGCCTCTAACAAAAAATAAAAAATTTAAATTAAATTAAAAAGAAAAAAAAAAAAAAGAGTAAAAGTAAAGTTGGACATTTTACCTGGCCGTGACTAAACAAAAATGTGGTACCACAAGCATTAACAAGGTGCCCGGCATTTTTACTCTCTGAAAAAAAAAAAAAAATAAATAAATATTAAAAATATCAGAAATATAAAATTATTCTCATATTTATTTATTACATTGCAATAAATAAATAATTACATAATTATTATGCGAGTTCATTTTCAGCACATTTTTTTTCAATACAGCATAATTTATGCTATACTGCAAAATAATTATTTAATTATATTTATTAATCACCAAGGTGTACTTATACATATATATTTACATTGCACTCTATAAGTCTACATTTTTGCATATTGACTTAATGATAGGGTCCGAGATGGACAATGAAGTAAGTGGTACCTAGTACATAGGCCACCACATAACAAACATACACATTTATCATTACACTCGTGATATTCTTTAATCTGACAGATTACATGGTGGAAACCATGTACCGCATAACGGGTAATAACATGCCTGTCTGTACAGTTTGGGCCTTTCCACCCAGTATTATATTTTGGAGCATAATTATTTATATTGTTTTAATTTAGCATGAGTTATGCTATAATGACTTAAATGGAGCAAAAACTACTTAATTTAATGTTTCCGTATATCACTCACCGATCAGTTTTGTATTTATTGTGTTTGAAGAAAGGTTCTAAAACAATAACAAAAAATACATAAGTTAGTTGTGTAAGGCCTATTAACAGCTCAGTTTAAACTTTATCCTATGTCTACATACTGAAGTCCTTGATCAATATCACTTACCGTCCTCTTACATCGCATGTTCTGACACAAATAGATCGACACTGACGACTTGGTGTCAATCACAGTTTGCATGTTCTTTAAAATTCTTTTGGTTGGTATCAAAGATGTCAGAGCGTATCTGATCTCGTCTGGAGTGTGGAGCGACTCTCCGGCTTTCAAGTTGCCCTGGATATCAATTGATTGATACTTATTGATATTTTATTAATATTGGATGATGATTGATTAACTGATTTACTTTTTTTTAAAGAACTTATTTAATAGATAGATAGATAGATAGATAGATAGATAGATAGATAGATAGATAGATAGATAGATAGATAGATAGATAGATAGATAGATAGATAGATAGATAGATAGATAGATAGATAGATAGATAGATAGATAGATAGATAGATAGATAGATAGATAGATAGATAGATAGATAGATAGATAGATAGATAGATAGATAGATAGATAGATAGATAGATAGATAGATAGATAGATAGATAGATAGATAGATAGATAGATAGATAGATAGATAGATAGATAGATAGATAGATAGATAGATAGATAGATAGATAGATAGATAGATAGATAGATAGATAGATAGATAGATAGATAGATAGATAGATAGATAGATAGATAGATAGATAGATAGATAGATAGATAGATAGATAGATAGATAGATAGATAGATAGATAGATAGATAGATAGATAGATAGATAGATAGATAGATAGATAGATATACCTCGCAGATAAAAGGCAATGCACTGTCAAACTGCCACTCCATGATGCCACTAAAGTTATGAGCCACATAAAGCGCTAACAAAAACTCTCCCTCTTGTGAAGGCTCGCCAATTAGCCAGGGAACTTCCGTCTCATTGATATTCACATTCAATTGGTTAGAGTTTGAGGTGCACCACCGGAAGTTAGACTTACAGTCAAGTTCAGAGTAACCGGATGTCAGGTAGGCCGTGGGTCGCTGGTTCGTACCTGATCAAGGTCATAAATTAGTCATTAAAACAAAGGTGTATTTATAGACGTAGAACAAAAAAAAATGTCCAATATCCTAAGGTACCTAAATATCAACAATAATTTGCTCACAATCATTGATTTCCTATTTATTTTACATTCAAGAAATGGTAGATGCGAACAATGACAACACAGCTCACTGGTCCACACGCACGTATCGTGCTACGCCAATCCCAGTCAAGCCATTTTCTTAATGACAGAGGTAAAGACTTTCAAATGAATGGAAATTAGTAAATGACAAATTTGTTATCTCAAATTTGATATCATTCTCTTGTCAGTGACATAACATTTATCACGAGTGTTTCTTAGAGCTACATAATAAGAAATAAGTTTGAAAAGTTTGTACACAGTTTTGCAATGTTTTAAGTATTGCGGAATCAACGGTTATGACGTCACTAAACGTTGATATCTCAACAATAAAAACGTTTATTGTGACGTCATTTACGCTTTTATCGTTAGAATGTCAACGTTTAGTGACGTCATAACCGTTGATTGCACAATACTTAAAGCATTGCAAAACTGTGTACAAGCTTTTCAACGTTTTTTTTGTTTTTATTGAGGATTCCAGTTGTACTTGCCTTCTAACAGAGCAGCGATACAATCTGCCTTCTCTCTATTGGGGATGGAGATGAGATCCATATTGCGCATGGAACACTGCGCGAAACTGTCCGAATATACGCGCTGAAATATTTCACACATTTTACTTCAAATTTATTTTAACTATATAAGGTAATATTGTTAACAAAAACAAGTGAAGGAACGGAACTACACTTAACAAATTGGACTCAATTGTACGATCTACGTTTGGCGCTGCTACGTGTTTTCAGAGGAGAACTAGATGGAGAAACTTGGTATTTGTCAAGTATAGAACGGTCAGTTTTGAATAAAATTTGTAAAATGCAGTTCTTTCACTTCAACAGGTAAGCAACGATGTATAAATATATAAATAACTCCCGTCATTTGTTATCCTAAGGTTATTAAGTGATAACAAAAAGGATCTGTATGTTATGTTTTTAATATGAAAATGTTGTGTATTTTTTTATCACAAAAAAAAAAAACCTGAAATGATAAGTAAAAAGTCAATAAGCAGTGATGTCCGAAGCTTGTAATACATTGATATACCTGATCAGCGCCAAAGAAAAGCTGTTTGCCACATGCATTGATTTGCACTCCCAACTTTTTGTTTTCTGTAAAAAATATGCCATTAATACAAATTATTAAAAATTATAATAAAAATTATACATGCAAATTTAAAAAAAAATTATTAAATTATTTTATTGATTGATTTTACAAAATGGTACTCACCTTTTAACTTTCCATCTGCGTCAAATAAGGATTTCTAAAATATAAATAAATAAATAAATAAATAAATACATAAATAAATAAATAAATAAATAAATAAATAAATAAATAAATAAATAAATAAATAAATAAATAAATAAATAAATAAATAAATAAATAAATAAATAAATAAATAAATAAATAAATAAATAAATAAATAAATAAATAAATAAATAAATAATCAATAAATGAAAACATCAATGAGTGAGTGAGTGAGTGAGTGAGTGAGTGAGTGAGTGAGTGAGTGAGTGAGTGAGTGAGTGAGTGAGTGAGTGAGTGAGTGAGTGAGTGAGTGAGTGAGTGAGTGAGTGAGTGAGTGAGTGAGTGAGTGAGTGAGTGAGTGAGTGAGTGAGTGAGTGAGTGAGTGAGTGAGTGAGTGAGTGAGTGAGTGAGTGAGTGAGTGAGTGAGTGAGTGAGTGAGTGAGTGAGTGAGTGAGTGAGTGAGTGAGTGAGTGAGTGAGTGAGTGAGTGAGTGAGTGAGTGAGTGAGTGAGTGAGTGAGTGAGTGAGTGAGTGAGTGAGTGAGTGAGTGAGTGAGTGAGTGAGTGATTTTCACACAAATTGAATAATTTACAGTTTTTTCACGCTCTCTCGTGGGGCTACATTAATATTCTGGTAAAAATTGTCATCAGTTTTGAAGATCCCATTTCGTGTTTATTTATTTAAAAGTACATGTTGCTTTTTGTTGTCTATGGCTTTAAAAATAGCTATTTTAAGTTGTTTTTTTCAGTTGTTTTCATTTATTTTAAGTTAAATTAGCTATTGTTAATAACTTGCCAAAATGTATAATTTTAGCTGCTCAAAATAATTCAAAAGTTTTTACCTCAAGTAACTGAAATAATGCAAACTTTTTTTTGAGTGTATATGAAATAAACTTACCTTGAATGGCTGATAATAATCTTTACAACTTTTTGAGTTGCACGGGTACACTTTAGAACTGGCTTTTTTCATCTTCAAAGCAACCAGATTTTTAAAAGTAGGAGCAGAAATTGTTCCGCCAGAGTAAACGGAGAAACATTCTTTTAACATGCATTTCTTAGGAAGTATGCAGAAAAAATTGTTCTCGATTTTACAGTTTTCTATAGAGTAGCTGAACTCCTGCTCGTCTAGTCTGGGGGAATTAATTGACGCCATAAGTGAACGCTTATTAACATGGACCAGTATAGGAAAATGACTCATTTTGTTAATTTAATAATACTATGGGCAATATTTTTGAGAGCATTGATGCTTTTAACAGGTTACTTTTCAAGTATGCAAGAAAATTAATAACAAAAAAATTGATAATTTTCAAAGAAAATGTCCAAAAGCTACGTTTGTCCTATACTGAGCAATGGTATTGATTGCTCAAGAAGAGAATCGAAAAGCATTTAGAATGACGTCATGCGCACTCGCCCTATTAACAACACATCGATGCTCTTAAAAATATTGCTTAATATTTTTAAACTGGCAAAATGTGATATTTTCCTATTCCGTCCGATGTTATTGAGTG
Organism: Ecdyonurus torrentis; assembly: GCA_949318235.1. Lineage (NCBI taxonomy): Eukaryota > Metazoa > Arthropoda > Insecta > Ephemeroptera > Heptageniidae > Ecdyonurus > Ecdyonurus torrentis. The sequence goes on along the minus strand of OX439132.1, from coordinate 864,598 downwards.
ATCCAACATGTCATTGACTTTAACATGAATGTAAACACGCTATATGAAATATAGACAAACTGACCGAGCAATAGTGAGACAGCCGTGTTGTTGTCGGGTCAAAGTTTTACTCCTGAACACATCATACGTGACATTTTCCCCTGAGTGGCTCCAGTATGTGAGATTCTTGTAGAAACTGACATTGTTGGCTTGATATGCGTGATTGGAGGCTGCTAGCCAGTAACTGATGACAACAAATACTTAGAACACGTTGAACAAGAAATATGTGTAAATATCCCAACGAACCAGAAAATTTCAGCTCGCTTGTTTTACGCGCACGTGGAACAGGCAAGCTGTGACGTCATTGACCGCTCGTGCCATTTTGTGAATTGAAAATAAATTAGAAATCAATAACTCCGGCCAAATCAACGTTGATTTTCAGGTTTGATAGGATATTACACAAATTTTTTGTTTAAGATGTTCTTCGCCTTTAAGACAAAAAAGTGAAGTGTATTTCAGTTTACCTAACACTTGGTTCCTCATCTTTAGTTTTCTTTGCATTGCCTTTCTTCGCTGCCTTCTTCTCGGGGTCTTCTAGCTGTGAGTCCAGTTCAGCCAGTTTGAACTTGTCCTTGGCATCCCCGAGCTCCATCCGGTTGTGTTTGCACCACTTCTTAGCCTCGTACCAGTTCAGCTGCAAGTTTATTTACATACAGTTATTGACATTTTAATTAAAACCTAAATACAGCCAGTTTAAGCCAGTTCAGCCAGTTTAAACTTGTCCCCGGCATCCCCGAGCTCCATCCGGTTGTGTTTGCACCACTTCTTAGCCTCGTACCAGTTCAGCTGCAAGTTTGTTTACATACAGTTATTGACATTTTAATTAAAACCTAAATACAGCCAGTTTAAGCCAGTTCAGCCAGTTTTAACTTGTCCCCGGCATCCCCGAGCTCCATCCGGTTGTGTTTGCACCACTTCTTAGCCTCGTACCAGTTCAGCTGCAAGTTTGTTTCGTTATACAGTTATTGACATTTTACGTTAACCTAAATACCGGAAACGGAAGTGCCGGAACAGGAAACCACATGATGTTAAAAGTGGGAGGTAGTTCAGGCCTAGCTTACTGCTAGCGTGAAGTTTTATCACACTTTTACCGTCACGTCACGTGGTTTCCTCTTCCAGTTCTTCCTTTTTTGGTTTTTATAGGTTTACATAAAATGTCCTTCAATGCTTATGACTGTTTACTTCAAAACTACCAAAAGTGGAAACCACGTGATTTTTTAAATTGGGTGTAAACTTGCACCATGTGCAGATTATTTTAAATTTGCATGTAAATTTAAAATAACATTCGCAGGTGGCGCGAGTTTACTACCATCTTTTGTACTATCACGTGGTTTCCGGCCACTTCCTTTTCTGCATTTTTAGTAAACATAAGCGATTCTTACCTTTGTAGATGGTACATGATAAAAATTTCTGCCATTCTGCTTGAATTTCAAATCTTTTACTGCAAAAATTAATATTATTAAAATGTAAGTATTTGGCATTACAAGTTCTTTCAAATTAACATATTTTTATCAACGGTAGTGACTGAGCATTTCATTAGTCTTTTCCAAATTTTTTCAATTACTGAGATCTATTTTCGGTAAAAGTTCAACTTTTCAGATAAAATAAAAAGATAATATTTCCGTCATCAAAACGTGAATAATACCGGAAATAAAGATTTAAATCTTGCAGATGACGCACGATATTGCGCAGTCGATGCCTTACGTTATCTTTAGCTTCGTTGATTTTTATTATATATTATAATTAATATGTATCTAACATTAATTAGACTTGAAAATAAAATTATATATTTTACATCCACTTTTCAGTTATTTAAAATGCTTTGTTTTATCCATTATTGAAATTAAAACTAAACTTACTTTTTGTATAACAGGCTGGTACGATTGGTGGCAACTGCAAAACAGAAGTAATTATGATGACAATTTGTCTCACATACTTGAGATACTAATTCAAGCAATTAACAACATTAATGCTCTCAAGAATGTTGCTTTCTATTTTTAAACTGGCAAAATGTGTCATTTTCCTATGCTGCCCATGTTATTTTGTGCTCACTTATGGCGTTGATTTTAACATGGATGCAAACACCCTATGAACAAGTGCATATTATTAGTTTACTTTATTAGAATCTCTATATTATATTAAAGCCATAGACCACATAAAACAGGATGATATTTTTAATAAATGAGCATGAAATGGGATCTTCAAAACTGATGACAATGTTTGTTAATGTAGCCCCACGAGAGAGAGAGTGAAAAAACTGTAAAGTATGCAATTTGCGTAAAAATTTATGTTTGTGACGTCAGAAACATGCAAAAATTACTATGAAAATGTTGTGAAGGTTGCATAAATTGAAATTTCTGATCACTGCTACGGGGCTACAGTTGGGTTTTGAGACAAACTAAAGTTATTTATGTAAATCCCATCAAGTGTTTTGTGATATAAATGTTTATGTTTAACTCTGGTCTATTACATTAAGGGTTGCAAGATGGCTTATATCGCCAAATTTTAAAAGACAACTTGCAAACTTTATGTTGCCATTTGAAAGTTAATAGTAACAGCTACCTATAAAAACAGCAAGCCTATTAAGCAGCTATTAAGCCCTTTCAAATGTTATACATTCTTTTATGCTTTATTTAAAAAAAAACTGCTCATTTATTTATGATAAAATTTTCAGAACCCCGTGACCATCATATAAGAGAGCAAATACTTATTGATATTAACATGGGTTCTTATGGGACTAAAACTTTAAAAATTAATAATTTGAAATCTAGAATGGTGACACATCAAATTTTTTTTTATTTTTGAAGATACCATCCTAAATAATAAATAATGTATCACTGTGTGCAATTTCAGATTTTTCTTAGTTTACAATTTTTTTAAAAATCCCACAGTACCTGATTTCCCGCCTTAATAACATTCCATGTAGTCATGGGAAAAAATAAAAATAAAATCGGTTACTTACTTTTCCTCTACAGTAGTCGAACGGTGGTCTTGGCTTGTCATAATTGTAATACAGATCTTTGATTTCATCAGAGCTGTCAAAACATCGATGTAAGCACCAAAATAATGCGTCTTTTGTGTTGAAATCATTCTGCCAATCTGTCAATAAAAATATTTTAACTTAAGGGTTGTCTTTAGTTGGCTTGTATCTCAAAATCTAAAAAGAAAACTTCCTAATGTTTTGATGTCACCTCAAACTTAATGATAACAGCTACCCATGATACAAATTTCAGTACCCGTGACCATCAGATAAGAGAGAAAATAATTTTTTAAATTTACTAAAATTAACATGGCCTCTTATGGGACTAAAACTTCAAAAATCATAATTCAAAATCTAGCATGGTGACCCCCCAAAATTTTTACATTTTTGAAGTTGCCTTAACCTAATGTATCACCATGCAAAATTTCAGATTTTTCCTTCTTTACGACTTATTAGTCAAATCCCGTAGTAGCTGATTTCCCGCCTTAAAATAATCTCTAGGAAAAATAATTAATATTGATGTACACTTAAAACATAAGCGCTGAAAAGATTGTACATAGTTTAACAATGCTTTAAATATGGTAAACCTAACGGCCATTAGTAACATTGTTAAGACGGAAAAAATTAAAGGCATAGAAAACATTGAAACAACATGTTCTAAACACAAAATGGGATTTACAAAACTGATGATAAATTTTACCAGAATGTAAATGTAGCCCCACAAAAGAGCGTGAAAAAACTGTAAAGTATGCAATTTGCGTGAATATTCCTGTTTATGACGTCATTAACAGGCAAAAACTAGTATGAAAATATTTTTTTTCTCTTTGGGAAATCCATTAATTTTTGTTATTATTTTTCTTACACACTTGAAATTCAAGCAAATTAACAAATTCAATGCTCTCAAAAATATTGATTAGAATATTTAAACTAGTAAAATATGGTATCATCCCCATGTTATAGAGTGCTTCAATATGGCGTCGACTTTAACATGAATGCAAACAGCTAATAGCTTACCTTGCCTGGAGTTTGTGTTACAACTTTGGTACTGCAATGTTACGTCCACTTGCTCCTTAGGTTCAGAGTCACTTACTGAACTACCTCGATTACAGAGCTAAGGAATTATTATCAAGATTTAATTTTTTTATTTTTTATTATTATTATATATTTTCAATAAATTCCAATCATAATTTTATTTTTAATGATAAATCTTGGAGATTTAATCTCAGTCCTGGCATTTTTTTTTTTTTTTTTTTTTTTTTTTTTTAACTGATCACGAAAGTTATTTTTTGGATACATATCGTTTTAAGAAATAGAAGTTCAAATACAATTTCTTCGTACTTCTCATATATTTTACACAATTAATTGTTAACTTTTTACTATGCCGTGATAAATTAAAAACAATGTTATTCAAATATGAAAACTAAAGCTTAATTTTCTCCATTTAAAATGTATTAATTATTATAAAACAAAAAGTGACTCTTAGAGCATTAAAGATGCAGATAATTAAAAACAAAATCTTACTATTATTTCAAATAATAGAGAATAAAAATTCTATAATGATATATGCTAATTTGTATTATCTCTAATTGCCATTAAAATTGAAATATTCTTAGATCGCAAATATTTATTTTAACCCCTACAAAAAGTTTGTACACAGTTTTGCAATGGTTCAAGTATTGTGTAATCAACGGTTATGACGTCACTAAACGTTGATATTTCAACAATAAAAACGTTAGTGACGTCACAAGCGATGGGATTAAATAGAAAAATCGTAGATTTGTAACGGCCAAGTTTAACGTTTATTCCACTGTGATTCTAACGCTTGTGACGTCATTTAAGCTTTTATTGTTAGCTTGTCAACGTTTAGTGACGTCATAACCGTTGATTCCACAATATTTAGTGACGTCATAACCGTTGATTCCACAATACTTAAAGCATTGCATAATTATGTCCACGTTTTTTGACGCTTTTTTTTTTCGTGTGTAATGCTTAAATTTATAAAAATTAAAAAATATATAAATAAAATACTTACCAATATAAGGATATATATTAAATTTAAAACTCTAATTTCAGACATCATTGCTAAATAAAGTTTTACTGCCGTTGGCTGCATACCACAATTAAAATAACACATTTGTCCGCTTCATCACATACCCACAATAGCAATTAATACGTCGCATCCGTTCTTTTGTTTTGTGCTAAACAGTTTATACTATGATAATTGTGTGTTTGATAAAACTATTGTGTTATAATATTGAGTTGTTGCATTATTTTATCAGTAAATACCAGATAACATGTAGAGGGTGCACTTGCGTAATATAAATAAATAAATAATAAAATAATTTATAAAATAAATAATAAATAAATAAATAAATAAATAAATAAATAAATAAATAAATAAATAAATAAATAAATAAATAAATAAATAAATAAATAAATAAATAAATAAATAAATAAATAAATAAATATATAAATAAATAAATAAATAAATAAATAAATAAATAAATAAATAAATAAATAAATAAATAAATAAATAAATAAATAAATAAATAAATAAATAAATAAATAAATAAATAAATAAATAAATAAATAAATAATAAAATAAATAATAAAATAAATAATAAATAAATACGTAATAATTAAGCTAGCTTATTTTTAGCAAAAGTTATTCCATACACTCTAAAAAAAAAAAAAAAAAGTTGAAAAGCTTCTACACAGATTTTCAATGCTTTAAATATGTTAACTCTTCAGTACAAACCAATAACTTGGTTGAAAAAAGTTTAAACATTAACATTTTAGTATAAACGTTATTTCTTCAGCGGTAAATAGTTAGCTCTGCACATCTTATAAAACTTTGTATATATCTAACATATTTATTATAAAAAAAATTCTGAATAGAAACTTATTCGATAATTTTTTACGATTCTTTCCTAATTTTTGAAACTTACTTTAATTTTTTACTAAAACTGGGTCGAATGTCCAAATTAAGAAACATTTTTATTGAAATGACTGCTTTTTTTCCATATAATATTTTTAGTAAATTAAATAACAAAAAAAATAAACTATAGGAAATGATTTGAGTTTGTAAGAAAAAAAAATGAATAAAATATTTTTATATAAAAAGAACTTTATTACTTCCTTTCAAATTCTACATTACATTACAGCTGTAAACAAATGACGTCACAGTCGGTAAAGGATTGAGAATCGAAATTTATTATTTCTTCTTTTATTAAATAAAAAGACAATTTTCCAGCTAATATCCTATGCTAAGTTTATCTACTACTTTTTCTCTTTCAAATGACGTATTCAAACATAGGGGATAACTTCGTGTAGACTTCCTCATTTGGATACTCATATTTGACGCGAAAGCATCGATATTATTTATATTGTTTTAATGTTACGTCTTACAGAAGTGTTAAGCCTCGTTCACAATGGACTTTTCTTAAGTGAAAACGTTAATTTTTTCAAATTAAGAAAAAAGTTCAATTTCCGCTTAAGATTTTTTTTCTTAATTTTTTACGTAGAACTTTCACTTGACAAATTTTTTTTTCTTAATTTTTCTTAAGTAACTAATTAGAAGAATTATTTGAATTTACGTAAGAATCAACAAGGGATTGATACTTACGTAAATTTAAATAATTCTTCTAATTAGCTACTTAAGAAAAATTAAGAAAAAAATATTTAATTGAAACCAATTAAGAAAATTCTTAAGTGTAACAATAGTTTTATTATGAACACCAATCGTTCTTAAGTGGAAAAAATTAGCATTTACACTTAAGAAAACTTAGAAAAAGTCCATTGTGAACGATGAACGAGACTTTAGTTAACAATTTTAACTGCAAAGTTAGTAAACTTTTTTCTCCGTGTAGTCGCTGCTTCCTGTATAAAATTGACTTGCGTAGTACTTTCTGGTTGGTGTGTCACATTTTGTAGTATGATATTGACTTGCGTAGTATTTTCTGTCAAATTTTCTAGGGTTTGTATTTCATGATGTTCAGTTTTAATAGATATACTTGAGGTTATAATAAGTTCGATTACTGGGGTTGCAAAAGTAGGTTCTACTATTTGTAGTGCTGTCGTTAGTTTAATATTGTGGGTTGTAATTTTCATAACTTTAGTTTGTGTAACGTTTTCTTGAGTGGAACTTTTAGCAATCCCAGAGTACGTAACTTGCTTTAGTATTGTTTCACTTTGTATTGTATTACTGGAAGAATTCTAAAACAAATAAGCAGTCTTATATAGGCCTTAACGTAACATCGTTTACGTTGAGTTAACTATAACGTTAGTTGCTTATTTCTATAATTATATATTAAAATCATTGCAAAAAGTAACGTTATAGTTGTACATTAACACAAATTGAAGTTAAAGTCATAGACCACATAAAACAACACGTGCTTTTTAATGAATAAACATGAAATGGGATCTTCAAAACTGATGACAATTTTTACCAGAATGTTAATGTAGCCCTACGAGAGAGCATGATTGAGGGTGATTGAGGATGTTATCACCTGACTGATAAGAAATAAATAAGTTTAAATTGTAACTTTTTTTTTGTCTTTGACTGAAATGTACATAGGAAAGTAAATATACGTAATAATTATGCTAGCTACTTTTTATCACAATTTTTCAATTAACTGCATAATCTAAGCAGAGATAAGCAGAAGCATGACGCCATAATACCTTTAGGTGTAGGATTTTTGCTATAAACGCAGCATAAATTATGATAGTTGGTTTCCATGATAATACTTACTTGACGTAGTTCACATAAGAACTGATAAGGATAGTTACAGGCCTTATCCACAAAGCCACGTAATCCTGACGGAGACACTCGCAAAGTAACACAAAACTCGCTCACAAAAGCTTGATTGTTGGGTTCTCCTACATAAAAAACACATAAATGCAAAATTAACGTGAGTCATTTAAGATTAATTCTGTTCGTAAACCTCTACGTCTACTAGTTTCACAAACAATTCTATTAAATTTAACAAAAGTAATATCACACCGAATATAGATAAGAAACTACCCTTAATTAAAAATGTGAGAAGTGTTTTTTGATACTATAATACAAACCTTGAGTTTTGGTTACTAAAATGACGATCAACTATGGTTAAACCTCAATTTAACATGGCGAACCCCGTACCATGCAAAAATTAACATAAAACTAATGATGACCCTTGCCATTCTATCGCGTCAAAATATATCAAGTGAAATTATCACGAGCTCATCCAACGTTCCATCTACATAGGGTTTATATTGCCAGATGGAACGTTTTGAGCGCTCGTGATAATTTCATTTGAAACGTTTAGACGCGATAGAAACTACTTTTATCATTAAGAGATCGTTTTACTTTTAACAAGAGCGTCTTTTCCTGTATATTTATCCTTGATAATAACAGCTAGGTTTTATGAATGTTTGAATAAAGTTCTTCATTGATGCTCCATATTGTTTACTACAAACTTTAATCTTACCTGGCAACCACATTTCCTCTGGTACAGAACTCGTAGTTTTACCACAATGTCTAAACTCTTTTGTCCCCAAGTCATCAACTGTCGACACCCAATATGCCATGCCAACTAGATTGAGACCTGAAATGTCAACATTTGTTCCTATAGAAGCGTTGGTCTATATAATAAGTTAGATTATGCTGTTAAAGAGATGGCTGTGTTTTTAAAACATGTATAATCTAGTATTTTTTATATTTTATGTTTACTAATGGATAATTAACTCGATGGGCTTTGCCTTTTTTATTATTATTTTAAACAATTGCATCATTTGTGACTTTGACTGTTATGTCTGTATAATTCCTTGCTCAATAATTTTATATTATTATTATTTGTCATACATTATTTTAGCATTGGGTCACGTGTAATGACGTTTTGGGGTTTAACAACATTTTAGAAGAACACAAACCAATCGCGAACAGCTAGAATTCTTTCAAACACGAACCAAACATAAACATTTTCATTTTCTGCATATTTGAACACATGACAAAATGTTCAAATATGGCGTTATAAAAAATACTATTAAAATAATCGTTTTTTATTATACTTTATTTACTTAATATGAGTATAAATAATATAAATGGTTGAAGCTTCATTTAGTTAACACATTCATTATTATTTAAAATAATGTAACAAATAATTTATTTTTAACACCTAAATTTGAATTGCTAAAGTGTTTGAAATTGCGAGCACTCAGCAGTAAAACTAGTGTTCATTGAACACGAACATCTCAAAAAATCCAAACAAACACGAAATGTTCGAGTTCATATCGATGGCCTCACAGAAAACTGAACTATCTACAGTCTCCGCACACCTCAAATTTGGAACATCTGCGCTCTCCGCCTCTCCCGAATTTGAAGCATCTGTAATGGAGCGCTGGTAAGAGATGTTTCAAATTTGGGAGAGGCGGAGAGCGCAGATGTTCCAAATTTGAGGTGTGCGGAGACTGTAGATAGTTCAGTTTTCCACGGAGCCATCGATATAGGAAAAACCTCATTTTTATTTTTTAATAGCAAAAGGAGCATCAAAACTCAATCAAAGCTTTATATCTAGCTCCTAATAAGCTCGAAGAATATGAGAAAAATTGAAATATACTCTTTTTATGTGAAAAATTAGTAAAAATGTTGTTTCCCTTATGCTGGACAATACATTAGGCACCACAAACATGGCGACAAAGCGCAAGGATGTGCAAGGGATCTATATGCGACAAATAAAGTAAAATTATGTTTTTCCTATGCTAAACAAGGCATATATTAGGCACCACAAACACATGGTGATGAATTGTGAGATGCAGTATTATTACCTTGAAATGCAGTTGCAATGCAGTCTAGTTCTTGGTAAGTTTCAATGACAGCCAGGTGCATGCCCACTTGACAGCATTCATGAAATGATGCGTAACCAAAAGCCTGTGAATCAAACATTTACAAAAAAAAACTTGATTGTATACACTAGATATACTTTGACGTGTTATAAGATAAATATTTTAGTATATTATACTATTTTTGTATTATTAACATATTGTGTTATCGTACAACTCTAATCCCAGGCCCAGTCAAGACATTGACTAGTAAAGTAACAACTGTTTTGAAGCCGACTATAAGCAATTTCACTCACATCCGTTTCTGTTTCTCCTTACTGCGCACGCGTAGTAAGGAGAAACGGAAGCGAATGTGAGCGAAATTGCCTATAGTCGGCTTCAAAACTGTTGTTTCTTTACTAGTCAATTGTATTATCGACATGTAAGGACTTTCCAATTAATGTGAATGTACACACTTGCCGGCCACGGTCTAATTTAACAGCCCGGCATTCGCCAACCTAGAGAAACCATGGAAACATCTAGGCAGGCTGGTCGTTGCAATGACATCGATCATGCACCTCCAGACTGCTTTTGCGTCGTCATGGAATGCATGTAAACATGCATCGTGCAACGTGTTGTGCTCTCACACTTCACGTACGCACCCAGCAGTAGCTCGAACCTATACTCAGTGAGGAGTACAGAGTTACAAGTCAGCTGCCTTCACCACTCGGCCATACCAGCAAGATTATTATTTATGTTAGTCCCATCAAATGTTACGTGGTGTCAATGATTATGTTTTCTTCTGTTCTATTACTTCAATCAATATATTTATTTAATACTGACCGCTTTATTGCTAAATAAATACGTGTTTCCACAAGCTTCCACTAGTTGTCCAGTTTTGTTGTTTTCTACAGAACGAAGAAAATGTGTCAACATTTTATTTTATTTCTTTTGTTTTACATTTCTTACCAATATATGCTCTAGAAAATACCACTTCTTTGTTTTTGTTCTGTGAAAAAAAAAAGAAAAATTGAAATTACTTGTTATAATGTTTATCAACAATGGTTTTTTAATAGTGACCACTGATCATCGTGTTCTACAAAAAACGCGATGTCAAAACTTTATTTAATAGGGTGTGTGCGCATGATGTCATTCTGAATGCTTTTCGATGCTCTTCTTTAGCAATTAATAACATTGCTCAGCATAGAACAAACGTAGTTTTTGGCTATTTTATTTAGAAAATGAGCTATTTTTTGGTAATTATTATTATTTTGACATACTTGAAAAACTAATTTGATGATAATTGATGATACATTGTCTGTATCATGAATTAACTTTCATGTCCCTAAAAAAATGTTAAGAAATCAATGTTTATTTAGTATTCCTACCTGTACTAACGATGTGACCAAAAATTCCTTTATAACAAGAGCTACGACATTATGCAATAATTCAGACATTGATATTTTCAGTGATTCCTATAATACAATAAAAAGTTTGTATTATAGGAATATTGGGAAACAATGATTATGGTATTAATGCATGATCGTTAATCCTAATACAATGTATTGAAGCATGCGTGTGTTATCTTAACTTTAATTTTACTTTCATTGTAATTCTTTGATTATTTGTACTGAGTGTACCGCCAATGTAGTGGGCGCAAAGCCCGTTTCTGGTTGACAAATAAATAAATAAATAAGTAAACTGCTAACAGCATCAATGCTCAAACTTCTGCATCAATGCTCTCAAAAAAATATTGCTTATTATTTTTAAACTGGCAAAATGAGTTATTTTCCTATAGTTGCCCATGTTATTGAGAGCTCCAACATGGCAATGTGTCAACGTATACTTACTATTATTGTGCACTTTAAGTTCTTGCAATGTTGAGCAGGAAGATTGAGCTGTATTCTTCTAGTTAAGGAGTTGATGGAGGGAGTTTTCCTTGTTTTGTAGGTCAGTCTAATCAGGCTATTGAGCAGCGAGACAACTTGGCTAGCGTTGGTCACCGTTTCCTTCATCATGCCCTGAAATTAAACAACAATGCGAAGTTTTAATATAGAGTTTCCAAAGTTTAACTAGATTGTCATGGTGAATGCTGTGCTGTATATTAAGCCAGCAGATAAGAGAGAAAATAGTTATTGAAATTAAAGCCATATACCACATAAAACAACATGTTCTTTTTAATGAATAAATACGAAATGGGATCTTCAAAACTGATGACAATTTTTACCAGAATGTTAATGTAGCCCCACGAGAGAGCGTGAAAAAACTGTAAAGTATGCAATTTGCGTGAAAATTCATGTTTATGACGTCAGAAATATGCAAAAATTAGTATGAAAATGTTATGCGGGTTGCATAAATTAAATTTTCTGATCACTGCTATACGGAGCTACTGTTGGGTTTTGAGACAAACTAAAGTTATTTATGTAAGTCCCATCAAGTGTTTTGTAATATAAATGCTTATGTTTTTCTCCGGTCTATTCCTTTAAAAAGATTAAAGTCACGTATAAATTTATGCAGATAAAATTAACACTAAAAAAAAAATATATATCCATAAGTCCATAAGTATACCTCACAAATAAACCTGATAGGCGCCTTGAAGTACCAGTCTAGCAAGCCATTGATTTGAGCAGACAAATAGAGAACCACATTGTACTCGCCCTGGGACGAAGGTTCTCCTAACAACCAGGGTACTTTAGTGTTATCAAATGTTCTATTATTAGAGAGCCACTTGTAGCTATTGTTACAGTCAGGGTCAAAACCAGACGTCCAAAATACAGTAGGTAACTGATTTGTCCCTGAAAATATGGAAAATATTAAAAGTTGTAGAATAGGGTCGGACTGGCACTCATGGGGACGTCTCCGTGAAAGAGGTGTAATATTATTACTACTTCTCTCTTATTATAATTTTGTATGCAATCAAAGACTTTCATGAATGATTTTTGTTGGGGTGAGGTGTAATAGTGGGCCACACATATTGTCAGGCTTAAACCTCGACCTTTCAAAAATTTGTATTTTTTTTTCTATGCATTTTTTTTAATAAAGACGATTATTTATTTATTTATTTATTTATTTATTTATTTATTTATTTATTTATTTATTTATTTATTTATTTATTTATTTATTTATTTATTTATTTATTTATTTATTTATTTATTTATTCTCTCTAGGGGTTACAAAAGAGCGCAAATACACCCTGGTTACACCACTTTGTGGGCCTTATAAGGACCTCCCAAACGGGGTAATGGGCAGGTTTGCTTTCACCTTTTCCTCTTATGGCTGAATGGGCCTGCAGTTGAATATGTTGAACATCAAACTGACATACCAAAATATCGATTTGGCCACAGTCATTGATTTCTAGTTTATTTTAAACTCACAAAATATCAGCTGCGGGTTTATGACGTCACAGCTAACTATGCATGGTCTACGCGCGCTGAAGCAAGCGAGTAATATGGCAGAAAAACCGTATCTGCCCGACTGAGTTCTCATTTATGTTTTAATCATGAAATGGCAGCTATGGTTTTATGACGTTACAGATCACGTGGATCATATATAAATATGAAGTCATGTGCACACACCCTATAGTTACCAACAAAGTTAAGGATAACGTTAAGGTAGCGACTGCACATTTCTTGCGTCATCTGCAAGATTTAAAACCTCATTTTAGATTTTTTTTTTCACGTTTTGATGGTGAGAAAATATTATCATGGGTATTTTTTTTTTTTTTTTTTTTTTTTTTTTTTTTTTTGAAAAGTTGAACTTTTACTGGAAAAAGATCTTGGCAATCGGGCAAATTTGGAAAAGACGAACGAAATGCGCAGTCACTGCCTTACGTTATTTTCAGCTCCATTGATAGTTACTAACCTTTGAATAAGTTTGCAATGCAGTTTAATTTATTTTTATTTTCGATGTTAATAAGAGTCATATTTAATCGATAACAGGTCGCATCAGCGTCCGCGAAAACAAACTGCAAATGTGAGAGAATGGATCATTATTAGGGTTAGTTGCTGATATTTTAACTTGTATAATAGATGAGCAATGATTAAAGATAATACAAAAAAAAAAAGAAAGAAACGTCCATTAGCATCCGTCTTTTTTCTAGTCATGATGGTTCACTATAGTTTTCTCAAAAAAAAAAAAAAAAAAAAAAAAAAGTTATTGTTAAAGAGTATATAGTTATTAATTATATTCAATTTATTTATTATACCATTATTATAAATTTTTTATGTATTTTAAAAATTATGGAGACTCAAAGAAACTAACTTGCTCTCTTGAAACCAAACAATAAGAAAAATAAAAATATGTTACCTCTTTTGAGCTGAAAAACAACCGTTTATTGCACGCATTGAGAAATACTCCTCCTGCAACGCCCTTCTCTATTTAAAATTAAAATAAAGTCAAATATTTTGGAACACTCCGTCATATCAAATATTCTGCAGTGGGTGTGTGTTTACAATTTTAGAAATAATATATTTAAAAAACAAAACACTGTATAGTAATATTATGATCGATAATGTACACGGAAAACATAAATTTAATAAATTATTCCGATACGTATCAATAACTCTTTAGTACTAAACAATAACTCTCTTGCAAAAAGTCTAAAGAGTAACTCGTTAGTACAAACGTAAATTATTTAGCGGTAAATAGTTAACTCTTTATATTCTAAAAAGTTTAGTATGTATCTAAAGAATTTATTATGAAAATAGTCTAAATATGAACTCTTTAGATAATTTTTTGCGTGTACGGTGTATCCACATGACGTCATATTTAATGCACTTGGATACCATATAGGAGGAAAGAAATAACATTTCTTAGCATAGAATAAACTTTTTTTATACTTATTTCATTAAGAATTTCATTGTTTTTTTACTATTATTATTCTCACATACTTGAGATACGAATTTAACATAGTAAAAACATCAATGCTCTTAAAAATATTGCATAGTATTTTAAACTGCGTGGCCAAATGTGTTATTTTTCCTATGCCGCCCATGTTATTGAATGATCTAACATGGCGTCGACTTTAACATGAATACATACACCCTATACTTAACTATATTACTTGTACTTAACTTAATTTACATTTTACCTGTTTTATTTTTTACTTTTAAAAAGTTGCCCTAAAAGGAGAAAAAGTCGTAAGAAAACAATGTATATGTTATGTACAGCAGGTTTTTATTAAAAATGGGACACAAAGGATTTTACGTAATTTTTATCATAGAATGGGTCAAAAACTGTCAACACATCAGAGCGTCAAAACATCCGAAAATATCTGCCCCTTATGCTATAATGAGTCTATATTTGATCTCCAATTTTGAACCATTTTGAGTTTTTTCATCATTTCTTCAGGTTGACTTTTATTTAAAAAAATGATTTCTCAGACTTTTCCAGAACGCATTTGCCGAGAAAAAAATGATCGCAAATTGAATAATGTTAATAACAAAAAAAAAAAAAAAAAAAAAAAGAAAAACTATTTTGACGCTAAATTGATGCAAAATATTTAAATATTTTATTTGAGCTAAAACTTTTTGGATTATAGAGAATTGTTCCTGTTTAATTATAAAGCTATATATAAAAAAATAATATGAAATTGAATTTTCGACAAAAATACTACGCAAAATAATATCTTAAAGGAATAGAACACCTTGAACAAAAAACATGTCTTGTATCCTAACATACCTAAATATCAACGTTGATTTGACCACTGAGTCATTGATTTCTAATTTATTTTCTATTTACAAAATGTCAGATGCATGTTTATGACGTCACAGCTTACTAGTCCACGCGCACGTAAACAGGTCGTGACGTCATAAACATGCAGCTGACATTTTATGAATGAAAATAAATAAGAAATCAATGACTCTGGGCAAATCAACGTTGATATTTAGGTATGATAGAATACTAGACATATGTTTTGTTTAGTCTGACCATATTATTTAGATGCAAAATAGGGACACTTTGACCCTAGGAGGGAGACAACTTGGGATGTGAGGGATGGGGCCCCGCCGGAGGCGAAAATTTTCTTTAAATGGGCGTGGTCCCTGATTTTTAACTGTATTTTGATCGTTTTTCAAATGGCCATTCTTAAAAAAAAATTCTATATATTATACAAAAGTTTTTTTTTTAGAGCTACGTACACTTTTTTTTTTTTTTTTTTTTTTTTGTCACTATAAATTTTAAATGTTTTTTTTTTAACTTGAAAAGTGTGTTTGTTTCTTTGTTACGAACGGTCATTAACATTTGATCCAAAAATTGGAATTTTAATAAATAATAGCATTGATTTTTTTTTTATATTTGTGGGTGTTTACCAACTATTTTACCCAGCAAATAAGGTTTAGTAAAGAAGAAAAACGATTTCAGAGTGGTACTTAAATTTTGATTTATCTTGCAAAAGATTTTAACCTCTACTATTAATTAATATAGTTAATAAATCATGATATTTTTATATTGAAATAAATCATAATTATGTGTGTGTTTTTATAGATTTTATAATTAAATTTTTATTTTTTCTATTGCATTATAATTTTTTCCATTCATGAAAAATCGGGACATTTCAATTTTTAGCCGGGACAAGGTGTCAAAATCGGGATTGTTGCGGGAAAATCGGGACGTCTGGTCAGCCTAATTTTGTTGAAAGTGTTCAAAGTGTTTTGCTTACTGTTTTCTTAACTAAAGGTTGGTTTTCACAGTAAGTCAATTTTGACGTGGCTTGATCTTCCTTCAACATAACGAGCTCCTTGAACGTTGGCAGTTTGATCAAGCCATCAATCTTGACCATGTAGCATTTAGTAGCATAGCAATGTCTGGACAGCTGGCACAAGAACGGCAGTTTAGTGTGGCATGATTCAGACATAAGCGTGCTTTTCTTCTTGACTCGGGAACTGAAACACCAGAACTACATGCTGGAATTTGAAATTTGTAAAGTGTACAACGGTCGTTTTGAACAAAATTTGTAAATTGTAGTACGTTCATTTTTCCGATTTTCTAACCAGAATGTAGATCCAATACAGATTATTTTTTATCCGTATCGTAATTTAGATTTAAAACGAATCAGTAAATCCTGATTATTTTTGTCCAACCAATCCGGATCCATCGATATACGGATATCCAAAATCCGGATTTGATTTGTTATTCTGCTTTCGACAGCACTACTATATACACCAATACTAAAATAAGAAGAGAGGTTATTAAAACCGGATATAACTCCTTTTCTCGGATTTTAATTAAATTATAGAAATAAAATTTCCCACGTACTAACTTCAATATGACATTGATCAACTGTAAAACTTTGGTGTTTATCTGGGGAAAATTGTTCACAAAAAGTGGGTGCATCCGGCTGTAATAATTGCTGTTCTGATTTTGGTAAGGGTATGTAAATAAAATATATATGATAAAAATTTAATTTTTGTCTTACCTTCTGTAAAACAACTGGGCTTTCGCTCGCTGCTTAATTTGATGATAAAAATAACACACAACACCAAAAACTTGTCACTATATAAGTTAATAAAATACTCAATTCACAGTTTTTAAAAATATATATACATATAGCTATGTTATATTTACACAAAATTGTAACGTTTTCGAGGGCGTATATAAAACTATATACATTGTCAGCCTCTCTTCATCTAGGCATCTCTTGTCTGCCTCCAGTTGTTTTACAGAAGGTAAGACAAAAATGAAATTTTTATCATCAAGTCACCTCGCTCGATATTCAAATTTGCAAACACACACACACACACACACACACACATATATATATATATATATATATATATATATATCAGTGGCGTAGCCAGGGGGGGGGTTTTGGGGGTTCAAACCCCCCCTGTGGATTTGGAAAAGATACAAAAAAATACAAAGTGAACAAAAATTTTGCAAGAAAAATAATATTTTAGGAGAAATTTTCGTAAAAATTTTCTCGCTTCGCTCGAATATGTTTATTATTATTATTATTTTTACTAATTTTACATTCTTCACTGATACATGGTACAGTGGTAAACACTATATTAGCCTTTAAGGTACCAAATATTTTGTAGTACTAACCAAACAAATAACTAGATTTTTCATTAAATATTGTAATTTTTCGGTTTTCCATGAAAAAAAAAATATATATATAACTATTAGTAAAAACTTCACAGTTTTCTAGCATAGAATGGGTATAAAAATAAATAAAAGACGTGATTTCAAATGCGCAGTGTTGGGGTCGAACACCATTTTAGTTGAACTCGAACTGATCACGAACACTTAAAATTCTTTCGAACACGATCCGAACACGAACATTTCGAACTTTTTGCATTCGAACTCATCGCGAACTGTTCGATCGAACTGTTTGTATTTAAAAAAAAATATATACTATACAAATAAACAAACTTGTTTTTTTTTTTTTTTTTTTTAAACATATTTGTATGTAATATAATTATTGGAAATGGTTGAAAATCCTTTCATTTTACATAAATATACATCAATTTTTCATATTAAATTTTTAACTAATTTATAACTTTTAACATGTAAGACTTAATTGCAAAAGTGTTCGACTTCGTGTTTGAAATTTCGAACAATCAGCAGTGAAAATGGTGTTCGTCGAACACGAACTCGAACACCTCAAAAAATCCAAACGAACTCGCACACGAACTGTTCGAGTTCGTTTGTGCTGTTCGAAAAATGTTCGACGTCGCACTCGAACACCCCAAGACTGCAAAAGCGTACACAGAAACAAAACTTTCAAACGATACTATAGTATAAGGAAAATTTCAAAATATATTAAGTTTATTCTAGTCCATATTCGATGATTTTTAGCCAATTAGCCAATTTCAGAAAAAAAAAAGACTAAAAAGAAGTAAAATTGGTATTGCAAAAATTGCGTATAAGAGTTGCTGAAATTCTCTTTAGTTTTGATTGGTTTTTCTTTTATTGTAAAACAATAAATTCCCTAATATATACTCTGAACTAAAAAAAAAAAAAAAAAAAATAATAATAAAGACTTGCGTTCCAAAATTGATTTTAAGCTCAAAATTATTTTTAAGATTGTAATTTTGTATTCCTGAAATCATCTTTTTACAATAATGGAAGTATTTTCTGTCAGTAAAGTTAAATGATAATGATATATATATTTTTTAAGTTTTTGTGTACTTCGGGTTGCGGTCATCAGGTGTTTTACGTTCTGCGGGCTGCGTAAATGCAGTGCTATATAAAATGAAATACAAAGAATACAGCAATTCATAATTTTTATAGTTAATTTCAAATTTTTTTTTATAGAATTCTTTAAAAAAAATGCACCCTATTAAAAGTATTTTGAGCATCAAAACATTGGTTTAATGAAAGATCCCCATTGCTTGATCAGAGTGGCTTAATTAGGCATTATATTTATTAGATTTTCTCTCCATTTCATTTTTATTTTATTATTATTATTTTTTATTTTTTGCTGGTCATATTTCCAGTCAAAATTGACTAAATAGTTATAAGTATCAAGTATTGCCTCTAAAATAAAATATTAATAATGTAGCAAATAAAATAGTAGTTTTAATTTTGTATGTCAGAAGCAAATCCACATTTTGGCACGTCAAAATCTCAAACTTAAGTTTTACCTCATTTAAAATTAAATGTACAATAAATACATAAATTGCATCAAAAAAAGGGGCGTGGCCGCAAAAAATTTCGCGCCTGCGGCGGGCTTTTGGGGGCTTCGCCCCGACTGGTTCAGTCCTGAACCCCCCCTGTGGTAAAATCCTGGCTACGCCACTGATATATATATATATATATATATATATATATATATATATATATATATATATATATATATATATATATACTTACATGGCAGCATAGACACACTTCTTCGTTGCACTAGTATTATTAATACGTTCCTTAACAAAATTGCCAGAATTTTCCCAGTAAAATATTTTAAAAAATTTATCCACGGCTGACGCCGCCATCCAAAATTTTGAAGTATTTTGAATTGTTGACGTTTTTTGTTCCAGTTGGACGATCTCATTGACCTTGAACTTCAACTCAAGGTCACCAAGTTGCAGACCTCGTGACCTGCACCATTTCTTAGCTTCGTGCCAGCCAAGCTGTAAGTAATTATTAAATAAAAAATTATTATTCTTATCTCAATATGACATACACTCTTGCAATGAGCAAATATTCCATACATATACATACATATCATGACGCCATAATCCCTTTCGGGGTAGGCCAGGACGAATCCTTTCTAGTAAGAGGGCTTACAATGATCTGTGGCTTACCAGACCACAGGCTCTACCCTTAATACCACACTCCTCTGGGCTCCTAATACCAGACCTGTGCAGCTTGGACCACCAAATCTTACGACGGTAGCACTCGCCACTATGGACGAGAGGTGGTCAAACTGCCTGGCCAACCCACGCATTGCAGCGGCAACATACACATTGAAACACACTGAAACTTCACCGTTCTAACCACCGCTCTTACAGGACCACTTCCTCCCACAACCACTACTACTATCAATTGATTCAAAAGTTTTAGAAAGCGTATTGATTGATACCTGAATTTTAGCATCTAAATAATATTGAGAATCGATTTGAAACAAATCTTTAACAGCAGCTGAAAAAGAAAAATACAATTTAGTTATAGCAGCTAACTTTTACTTCAAGAGTAAATTCAGGGTTTACAATATGCCCTTGTATTAACACAAAATGGAACACCCAAAATCAAGATCAATTTTTACTATAAAACTCAAATATATTCCCGCAAGAGAGTGTGATAATGTAGGTAAACTGCACAAATTTTAAAAATTTCTGACGTCAAGATTGTTCATATTCAATAGAAAAAGTTATGCAGGTTGCATAAGTTGAAAATTTGTGACATTTAGGGCATTAAATTAATTAAACAACATTTAGGGTATTAAAATTAAGTTTTTAGACAAAATCAATGTTTTTTTGAAAAATCTCTTTATTTGTTTGTAGTAAATTAAAAAGGCATGTTGTATGGTCTGGTCAGTTCCTTTAAGTTCAGGGTTTACAACATGGATTCTTCAATGTTAGATAATGAGAAGAACTAATCATAACCTTTTCAGTCTCAGACCCTTTTCAACGATATTTTACTGTCGTAAAATTTAACCACGTTTTTATGCGGCTCTCTTAAAGTCTAAAAGCAATTTTATTTCTTTAGCGGTAAATAGTTAACTCTTTAGATTATAAAAAGTTTAGTATGTATCTAAAGAATTTATTATGAAAAAAGTCTAAATACTAACTCTTTAGATAATTTTTTCCGTGCACTTTTATGCATAATTTTGTATTCTAGCATGGTTGCGGTGAAAATTTGAAATTACATCATTAAGGGAACGTATTTTCAACAATAGCTTCCAATCTTCTTTATATATCCAAGATTTTTTGATTTGTTTAATGACTACTTTAATAACATTTAAAATATAATAATAATATTAATTTCTCTCTCTCTCTCTACTTACTGTGTTTTTTCTTACAATGCAGTAAAATGTCTAGGTCCTAAAAACATATTTATATTATTTCAAGTTTTAAATATCCTATAATATTAGAATAGGCAAATTTAGTGAAAATATATTTTTAAGATCTGTAATCAGGGGGCTGATTCTGTAACTTCATAACGAACGAAATTATTCGATATCTTATGTAAATTTGTTTGTTGCAACAAAGCGAAAAAGTTACAGAATCGCCCCCCTGACTACTTATTTATTTTTAGTATTTTTATGTAATTTTTTGTAAAGAATATTATTATAAATATTTAAAGTATTTAAAAACACAAACACATTTTTTAGAGCAAGCCTCGGAAGTGACAAATAATATCTCAAGCGGTAAAAACCTTGTCAACTTACTTTTTTTTATAATTTAGAATACTAGATTGATAATTACCATACCTTATTATCCATGAATTAGACACCAACATGTTGATTTTGTATTTATTTTCATTTATTTTTATATTAATGGCTATTTCACGCATCTGACGTCACAATGTACCGATATGGTGTGATAGAGGTAAAGAACTTGAGGGAGGGGCTTAAATTTATCACGTGACCAGAGCGTTAACTGTGATTAGCGGTGGTACATTGTGACGTCAGATACGTGAAATAACCGTAAAAAAAAATGAAAATAAATACAAATAAAAGTATGGCCTCCAATGGTATTAAATATGACGTCATGCGCATACATCCTATATTAGATTTTATACGTTTCTATAGTGACTTATAGGGTGTATGCATTTATGCCAAAGTCAACGCCATGTTGGGTCACTCAATAACATGGTCCGGTATAGTAAAATGGCTTATTTTTGCCAGTTTAAAAATACTTAGGAATATTTTTGAGAGCATTGTTATTGTTCATATAACACTACAAAATAAGCGAGAAAAAGTTTGTACAAAGTTTTGCAATGCTTTAAGTATTGTGGAATCAACAGTTATGACGTCACTAAACGTTGATATTTCAACAATAAAAACGTTAGTGACGTCACAAACGTTGGGATTAAATAGAAAAATCATAGATTTGTAACGGCCAAGTTTATAACGTTTATTCTAACGCTTGTGACGTCATTTACGCTTTTATCGTTAGATTTTTAACGTTTAATGACGTCATAACCGTTGATTCTACAATACTTAAAGCATTGCAAAACTGTGTACAAGCTTTTCAACTCTTTTTTTATTTTCGTGTGGAACTATTACCTCAAATATGTGAGAAAAATGACAATAACAAAAAATTAACTGATTTTTCAAAGAAAATTGCCTAAATCGAAGTTTGTCCTATCCTCAGAAATGTTATTCACTACTGTAGTATGGTCTCCAAGCGCATTAAATGTGACGTCATGTGGATATATACACGCACTATAAAGAACCATATATAGACTTACTTCTTTAAGACAGTCGATAAGTTTCGGCTTGACTGGAGTCGAGACGAGAGAGTAATTGTTGACATTGTCGACTTTGATATTGTGGAAACATTTGGTCATGCAAGCAAAGTGCGGGTGTTGTCCACTCAACCTGGTCAGCAGATCTACCGCATACATAAGAATAATAATAATATTTAATGGCTTTTTATTGGGTGAAATAAGGTGTATTACCTTTCAATTTAACCCAACTGTTTAACAGTACAGTCACTCACAATTTTTATTAGTAAGACATCAACGTATAGCAAGACAATTATAACAGTTTTTTAACATAACGGACTTCAATAGAAGACGTTGCAAAAGTAGGTTTAGTGATAAAATAAACAAACTGACAGCCCAACAATACTAACAAAGTGCTAGCAGACGACTTTGTGTTCCTGTCTACATTTAACATGCTTTCTTATGAGGCAATGAAGCAGCTATAACTTGAGTTAACATTATTTTTCAGAGCTGAAATTTTTACTGTAGCTTCCTGAGCCTAAAAGCTTTTGTTTTCCTGGATTTCAAAAGATTTTGATAACAATTATTTTTTTCACCCAATTGACTTGAAATCCAGGAAAACAAAAGCTTTGAGGCTCAGTAAGCTACAGTAAAAATTTCAGCTCTGAAAAATAATTCTAACTTAAGTTATAGGTGCTTCATTGCCTCATAAGAAAGCATGTTAAATGTAGACAGGAACACAAAGTCGTCTGCTAGCACTTTGTTAGTATTGTTGAGCTGTCAGTTTGTTTATTTTATCACTAAACCTACTTTTGCAACGTCCTCTATTATCACTAATATAATATTTTATTACGTATTTTCCATGTCTTTACAGAGTAGAACAATAAAATAACAAAATATCATATAGCAAAATATAATTATAAATATAACAAATAATGTCCTTTTTAAAGGCATAGACAACATGAAATCATTAGCATTTATACCACAAAATATTTAATGGGACTTACATAAATAACATTAGTTTGTCTCAAAACCCAACTGTAGCCCCGTAGTAGTGATCAGAAAATTTATATTTATGCAACCCACACAAAATTTTTCATATTATTTTTGTTGCCTGTTATAAACAGAAATATTCACACAAATTGCATACTTTACAGTTTTGTTACGGTCTTATGTGGGGCCACATTTACATTCTTTGTCATTAGTTTTGCCCCGCTCTGTGATTATCATCTTATTTAACCTCCAGAAAAATTGATTTTAAAATGTTAAATTATTTTTATTGTATTTAATAATAAAATATTTTAAAAATTACCTTCTTTAGCTGAGTGCATACATGAGTAATTAAGTTCACTCGTTATCTTCGAGTCTGAGTTTGCAATTCTTATCTGAATTATACATTGTAATATTTAAAACTGTGGGGCCAAATATTAAATAAAATATAAAACATATTTAGTCCCACACTTTGTTATTAGATGTCATTTAATTCATGTTTACATATTTTTATGTGGTGTCCACTGGAAGCTTTACGCAAAGCCGTAAATATAAATTTAATTTATATAGGGTGGTTTCATTCATGTTAAAGTCGACGTCATAAGTGAGTACTAAATAACATTGGCTGGTATAGGAGAATGGCACATTTTGCCAGTTTAAAAATACTTTGCGATTTTTTTGAGAGCATTGATGTTGTTAACAGGTTGAATTAGTACCTCAAGTAAGCAAGAAAAATAATAATAACCAAAAAAAAAAAAGCTATTTTCAAAATAAAATAGCCAAAAACTATATTTGCCCTATACTGAGCAATGTTATTCATTACTCAAGATGAGCATCGAAAAGCACTAAGAATGACGTCATGCGTACACACCCTATAAAGCTGTATAAAACAGTGTAATTTCTTTTGTATTTTTTTATTTTTTAATAAAATTTTATATAAATATACAATTTCTTAAAGGAATAAATAATCTGAAATTCAAAAATTCAAAAATTCTTTGTTTCCAATCTCCTTACACAATCAATTGCAAAAAATTTGTGAAATTTAATGGTTTTAATTCAATTTATAGCTGATTTAACTTTTAATAGACATCTAAAAAAATGAATACAGAGTTGCTATTTAGATTTTTTATCTAACAAATTTGTTATATAGATGTATACAAATGTATTTAAGATGTGCAGAGTTAACTATATATATATATATATATATATATATATATATATATATATATATATATATATATATATATATATATATATATATATATATATATACTGCTAAAGAAATAACGTTTATACTAACAAGTTACTGTTTAAACTTTTGTCAACCCAGTTATTGGTTTGTACTGAAGAGTTACATCTATGTAACTGAACACTTTCATAAATTATGTTTTTCGTTTATAATTATTAATTTTACATTTAATTTAAAGAACGTAACAATTACAAAAATCAATATAAGTTTTTTGAGGCAATTTTTTTATCAATTGAAATAAAATTTAAATTACAATTCGTCATATGAGATGTATTTTCCTGTCCATTAATTAATAATGAAATATTTTAGTTAATGAGTGATTTTGATGTTATAAAATATGTAAAATAAACCCACATTATTAATCAAAAGGTAATTTACATTATATTTTCATAGATGAAAACACTCACCAAAGTAAAAAATATGGAACACGTCACAAACTTGAACATGACTACACAATGCCAATTGCATAATGTAAACTACATGTTTTTCCCTATAATGCATATAATAACAATATTGGGATATTTTGAATTAAAATTGTTTTATAGGATGTTAGTTGCTGCATTGTTATCGAAGTGCAGGATATGTCTCTCTCTCTCTCGCTCTCGCTCTCGCTCTCTCTTTCCTTATTAATGGATACCATGAATAATGAAAATGTTTTTCTATTTTTTATATATTAATATTATAAATTATATATATATATATATATATATATATATATATATATATATATATATATATATATATATATATATATATA
Organism: Ecdyonurus torrentis; assembly: GCA_949318235.1. Lineage (NCBI taxonomy): Eukaryota > Metazoa > Arthropoda > Insecta > Ephemeroptera > Heptageniidae > Ecdyonurus > Ecdyonurus torrentis. Next base: position 838,954 of record OX439132.1, on the reverse strand, counting down.
TATAATTATATATATAAATATAATATATTGATTTTATGTTTAACAAAATTTTCCAATCTCAATTTCCATCCTTTTTATAATGTAAATTTATAATAGTGAAAATGATGGATATATTTAATGGCATAGACAACATGAAAATATTATCATTTACATCACAAAATACTTGATAGGACTTGCATAAATAACATTAATTAGTCTCAAAACCCAACTGTAACGCCGTAGCAGTGATCAGAAAATTTCGATTTATGAAACCCACACTACAATTTTCAAACTAATTTTTTGCCTGTTTCTGACGTCATAAACAGAAAAATTCACACCAACTGCATACTTTACAGTTTTTTCACTCTTTCTTGTGGGGTCACATTTATATTCTGGTAAAAATTATCATCAGTTTTGTAGATCCCATTTTGTGTTTAATAAAAACTGAGATTTAAGTTACTTATTGTTATTTCATCAACCTTTTCAAATTGTTAATTTGAACCTCCCATATACCTCTTTTCATTCACATAATAACATTTGAGTATTTGCAGCAACTTCTTATTTTCACATTTTTCCCATAAGTTAATATGGAAAAAAGTTTGAGTTTTTCTTATTTTGGCCAAAATAACATACTAAACGCCAATGAAAGTAATCGGGCAGGCTACAGGTCGGCGAGCGAGGCAACTTGGAAGTACAAGCACCACAGCTGCTTCTTTTATAGTTAAATTTGTAATTACTGGAAGCTCTAAAACAAAAAGTACGAAAACAATTACTTAATGTTATTTCATCAACCTTTTCAAATTGTTAATTTGAACCTCCCATATACCTCTTTTCATTCACATAATAACATTTGAGTATTTGCAGCAACTTCTTATTTTCACATTTTTCCCATAAGTTAACATGGAAAAAAGTTTGAGTTTTTCTTATTTTGGCCAAAATAACATACTAAACGCCAATGAAAGTAATCGGGCAGGCTAGAGGTTGGCAAGCGAGGCAACTTGGAAGTACAAGCACCACAGCTGCCTCTTTTATAGTTAAATTTGTAATTACTGGAAGCTCTAAAACAAAAAGTACGAAAACAATTACTTAATGTTATTTCATCAACCTTTTCAAATTGTTAATTTGAACCTCCCATATACCTCTTTTCATTCACATAATAACATTTGAGTATTTGCAGCAACTTCTTAGTTTCACATTTTTCCCATAAGTTAACATGGAAAAAAGTTTGAGTTTTTGTTATTTTGGCCAAAATAACATACTAAACGCCAATGAAAGTAATCGGGCAGGCTAGAGGTCGGCGAGCGAGGCAACTTGGAAGTACAAGCACCACAGCTGCTTCTTTTATAGTTAAATTTGTAATTACTGGAAGCTCCAAAACAAAAAACACAAAAACAATTACTTAATGTTATTTCATCAACCTTTTTAAATTGTTAATTTGAACCTCCCATATACCTCTTTTCATTCACATAATAACATTTGAGTATTTGCAGCAACTTCTTAGTTTCACATTTTTCTCATAAGTTAACATGGAAAAAAGTTTGAGTTTTTGTTATTTTGGCCAAAATAACATACTTAACGCCAATGAAAGTAATCGGGCAGGCTAGAGGTTGGCAAGCGAGGCAACTTGGAAGTACAAGCACCACAGCTGCTTCTTTTATAGTTAAATTTGTAATTACTGGAAGCTCTAAAACAAAAAGTACGAAAACAATTACTTAATGTTATTTCATCAACCTTTTCAAATTGTTAATTTGAACCTCCCATATACCTCTTTTCATTCACATAATAACATTTGAGTATTTGCAGCAACTTCTTATTTTCACATTTTTCCCATAAGTTAACATGGAAAAAAGTTTGAGTTTTTCTTATTTTGGCCAAAATAACATACTAAAAGCCAATGAAAGTAATCGGGCAGTCTACCGGTCGGCGAGCGAGGCAACTTGGAAGTACAAGCACCACAGCTGCTACTTTTATAGTTTAATTTGTAATTACTGGAAGCTCCAAAACAAAAAGTACGAAAACAATTACTTAATGTTATTTCATCAACCTTTTCAAATTGTTAATTTGAACCTCCCATATACCTCATTTTATTAACATAATAACATTTGAGTATTTGCAGCAACTTCTTAGTTTCACATTTTTCCCATAAGTTAACATGGAAAAAAGTTTGAGTTTTTCTTGTTTTGACCAAAATAACATACTAAACGCCAATGAAAGTAAACGGGCAGGCTAGAGGTTGGCAAGCGAGGCATCTTTGAAGTACAAGCACCACAGCTGCTTCTTTTATAGTTAAATTTGTAATTACTGGAAGCTCCAAAACAAAAAGTAAGAAAACATTTACTTAATGTTATTTCATCAACCTTTTCAAATTGTTAATTTGAACCTCCCATATACCTCTTTTCATTCACATAATAACATTTGAGTATTTGCAGCAACTTCTAAGTTTCACATTTTTCTCATAAGTTAACATGGAAAAAAGTTTGAGTTTTTCTTATTTTGGCCAAAATAACATACTAAAAGCCAATGAAAGTAATCGGGCAGGCTACCGGTCGGCGAGCGAGGCAACTTGGAAGTACAAGCACCACAGCTGCTACTTTTATAGTTTAATTTGTAATTACTGGAAGCTCCAAAACAAAAAGTACGAAAACAATTACTTAATGTTATTTCATCAACCTTTTCAAATTGTTAATTTGAACCTCCCATATACCTCATTTTATTAACATAATAACATTTGAGTATTTGCAGCAACTTCTTAGTTTCACATTTTTCCCATAAGTTAACATGGAAAAAAGTTTGAGTTTTTCTTATTTTGACCAAAATAACATACTAAACGCCAATGAAAGTAAACGGGCAGGCTAGAGGTTGGCAAGCGAGGCATCTTTGAAGTACAAGCACCACAGCTGCTTCTTTTATAGTTAAATTTGTAATTACTGGAAGCTTCAAAACAAAAAGTACGAAAACAATTACTTAATGTTATTTCATCAACCTTTTCAAATTGTTAATTTGAACCTCCCATATACCTCTTTTCATTCACATAATAACATTTGAGTATTTGCAGCAACTTCTTATTTTCACATTTTTCCCATAAGTTAACATGGAAAAAAGTTTGAGTTTTTCTTATTTTGGCCAAAATAACATACTAAACGCCAATGAAAGTAATCGGGCAAGCTAGAGGTCGGCGAGCGAGGCAACTTGGAAGTACAAGCACCACAGCTGCTTCTTTTATAGTTAAATTTGTAATTACTGGAAGCTCCAAAACAAAAAGTATGAAAACATTTACTCAATGTTATTTCATCAACCTTTTCAAATTGTTAATTTGAACCTCCCATATACCTCTTTTCATTCACATAATAACATTTGAGTATTTGCAGCAACTTCTAAGTTTCACATTTTTCTCATAAGTTAACATGGAAAAAAGTTTGAGTTTTTGTTATTTTGGCCAAAATAACATACTTAACGCCAATGAAAGTAATCGGGCAGGCTAGAGGTTGGCAAGCGAGGCAACTTGGAAGTACAAGCACCACAGCTGCTTCTTTTATAATTAAATTTGTAATTACTGGAAGCTCTAAAACAAAAAGTACGAAAACAATTACTTAATGTTATTTCATCAACCTTTTCAAATTGTTAATTTGAACCTCCCATATACCTCTTTTCATTCACATAATAACATTTGAGTATTTGCAGCAACTTCTTATTTTCACATTTTTCCCATAAGTTAACATGGAAAAAAGTTTGAGTTTTTCTTATTTTGGCCAAAATAACATACTAAAAGCCAATGAAAGTAATCGGGCAGGCTACCGGTCGGCGAGCGAGGCAACTTGGAAGTACAAGCACCACAGCTGCTACTTTTATAGTTTAATTTGTAATTACTGGAAGCTCCAAAACAAAAAGTACGAAAACAATTACTTAATGTTATTTCATCAACCTTTTCAAATTGTTAATTTGAACCTCCCATATACCTCTTTTCATTCACATAATAACATTTGAGTATTTGCAGCAACTTCTAAGTTTCACATTTTTCTCATAAGTTAACATGGAAAAAAGTTTGAGTTTTTGTTATTTTGGCCAAAATAACATACTTAACGCCAATGAAAGTAATCGGGCAGGCTAGAGGTTGGCAAGCGAGGCAACTTGGAAGTACAAGCACCACAGCTGCTTCTTTTATAGTTAAATTTGTAATTACTGGAAGCTCTAAAAAAAAAGTACGAAAACAATTACTTAATGTTATTTCATCAACCTTTTCAAATTGTTAATTTGAACCTCCCATATACCTCTTTTCATTCACATAATAACATTTGAGTATTTGCAGCAACTTCTTATTTTCACATTTTTCCCATAAGTTAACATGGAAAAAAGTTTGAGTTTTTCTTATTTTGGCCAAAATAACATACTAAAAGCCAATGAAAGTAATCGGGCAGTCTACCGGTCGGCGAGCGAGGCAACTTGGAAGTACAAGCACCACAGCTGCTACTTTTATAGTTTAATTTGTAATTACTGGAAGCTCCAAAACAAAAAGTACGAAAACAATTACTTAATGTTATTTCATCAACCTTTTCAAATTGTTAATTTGAACCTCCCATATACCTCATTTTATTAACATAATAACATTTGAGTATTTGCAGCAACTTCTTAGTTTCACATTTTTCCCATAAGTTAACATGGAAAAAAGTTTGAGTTTTTCTTGTTTTGACCAAAATAACATACTAAACGCCAATGAAAGTAAACGGGCAGGCTAGAGGTTGGCAAGCGAGGCATCTTTGAAGTACAAGCACCACAGCTGCTTCTTTTATAGTTAAATTTGTAATTACTGGAAGCTCCAAAACAAAAAGTAAGAAAACATTTACTTAATGTTATTTCATCAACCTTTTCAAATTGTTAATTTGAACCTCCCATATACCTCTTTTCATTCACATAATAACATTTGAGTATTTGCAGCAACTTCTAAGTTTCACATTTTTCTCATAAGTTAACATGGAAAAAAGTTTGAGTTTTTCTTATTTTGGCCAAAATAACATACTAAAAGCCAATGAAAGTAATCGGGCAGGCTACCGGTCGGCGAGCGAGGCAACTTGGAAGTACAAGCACCACAGCTGCTACTTTTATAGTTTAATTTGTAATTACTGGAAGCTCCAAAACAAAAAGTACGAAAACAATTACTTAATGTTATTTCATCAACCTTTTCAAATTGTTAATTTGAACCTCCCATATACCTCATTTTATTAACATAATAACATTTGAGTATTTGCAGCAACTTCTTAGTTTCACATTTTTCCCATAAGTTAACATGGAAAAAAGTTTGAGTTTTTCTTATTTTGACCAAAATAACATACTAAACGCCAATGAAAGTAAACGGGCAGGCTAGAGGTTGGCAAGCGAGGCATCTTTGAAGTACAAGCACCACAGCTGCTTCTTTTATAGTTAAATTTGTAATTACTGGAAGCTTCAAAACAAAAAGTACGAAAACAATTACTTAATGTTATTTCATCAACCTTTTCAAATTGTTAATTTGAACCTCCCATATACCTCTTTTCATTCACATAATAACATTTGAGTATTTGCAGCAACTTCTTATTTTCACATTTTTCCCATAAGTTAACATGGAAAAAAGTTTGAGTTTTTCTTATTTTGGCCAAAATAACATACTAAACGCCAATGAAAGTAATCGGGCAAGCTAGAGGTCGGCGAGCGAGGCAACTTGGAAGTACAAGCACCACAGCTGCTTCTTTTATAGTTAAATTTGTAATTACTGGAAGCTCCAAAACAAAAAGTATGAAAACATTTACTTAATGTTATTTCATCAACCTTTTCAAATTGTTAATTTGAACCTCCCATATACCTCTTTTCATTCACATAATAACATTTGAGTATTTGCAGCAACTTCTAAGTTTCACATTTTTCTCATAAGTTAACATGGAAAAAAGTTTGAGTTTTTGTTATTTTGGCCAAAATAACATACTTAACGCCAATGAAAGTAATCGGGCAGGCTAGAGGTTGGCAAGCGAGGCAACTTGGAAGTACAAGCACCACAGCTGCTTCTTTTATAGTTAAATTTGTAATTACTGGAAGCTCTAAAACAAAAAGTACGAAAACAATTACTTAATGTTATTTCATCAACCTTTTCAAATTGTTAATTTGAACCTCCCATATACCTCTTTTCATTCACATAATAACATTTGAGTATTTGCAGCAACTTCTTAGTTTCACATTTTTCTCATAAGTTAACATGGAAAAAAGTTTGAGTTTTTGTTATTTTGGCCAAAATAACATACTTAACGCCAATGAAAGTAATCGGGCAGGCTAGAGGTTGGCAAGCGAGGCAACTTGGAAGTACAAGCACCACAGCTGCTTCTTTTATAGGTAAATTTGTAATTACTGGAAGCTCTTAAACAAAAAGTACGAAAACAATTACTTAATGTTATTTCATCAACCTTTGAAAATTGTTAATTTGAACCTCCCATATACCTCTTTTCATTCACATAATAACATTTAAGTATTTGCAGCAACTTCTTATTTTCACATTTTTCCCATAAGTTAACATGGAAAAAAGTTTGAGTTTTTCTTATTTTGGCCAAAATAACATACTAACCGCCAATGAAAGTAATCGGGCAGGCTAGAGGTCGGCGAGCGAGGCAACTTGGAAGTACAAGCACCACAGCTGCTTCTTTTATAGTTAAATTTGTAATTACTGGAAGCTCCAAAACAAAAAGTACGAAAACAATTACTTAATGTTATTTCATCAACCTTTTCAAATTGTTAATTTGATCCTCCCATTAACCTCTTTTCATTCACATAATAACATTTGAGTATTTGCAGCAACTTCTTAGTTTCACATTTTTCTCATAAGTTAACATGGAAAAAAGTTTGAGTTTTTGTTATTTTGGCCAAAATAACATACTTAACGCCAATGAAAGTAATCGGGCAGGCTAGAGGTTGGCAAGCGAGGCAACTTGGAAGTACAAGCACCACAGCTGCTTCTTTTATAGTTAAATTTGTAATTACTGGAAGCTCTAAAACAAAAAGTACGAAAACAATTACTTAATGTTATTTCATCAACCTTTTCAAATAGTTAAATTGAACCTCCCATATACCTCTTTTCATTCACATAATAACATTTGAGTATTTGCAGCAACTTCTTATTTTCACATTTTTCCCATAAGTTAACATGGAAAAAAGTTTGAGTTTTTCTTATTTTGGCCAAAATAACATACTAAACGCCAATGAAAGTAATCAGGCAAGCTAGAGGTCGGCGAGCGAGGCAACTTGGAAGTACAAGCACCACAGCTGCTTCTTTTATAGTTAAATTTGTAATTACTGGAAGCTCCAAAACAAAAAGTATGAAAACATTTACTTAATGTTATTTCATCAACCTTTTCAAATTGTTAATTTGAACCTCCCATATACCTCTTTTCATTCACATAATAACATTTGAGTATTTGCAGCAACTTCTAAGTTTCACATTTTTCTCATAAGTTAACATGGAAAAAAGTTTGAGTTTTTGTTATTTTGGCCAAAATAACATACTTAACGCCAATGAAAGTAATCGGGCAGGCTAGAGGTTGGCAAGCGAGGCACTTTGGAAGTACAAGCACCACAGCTGCTTCTTTTATAGTTAAATTTGTAATTACTGGAAGCTCTAAAACTAAAAGTACGAAAACAATTACTTAATGTTATTTCATCAACCTTTTCAAATTGTTAATTTGAACCTCCCATATACCTCTTTTTATTCACATAATAACATTTGAGTATTTGCAGCAACTTCTTAGTTTCACATTTTTCCCATAAGTTAATATGGAAAAAAGTTTGAGATTTTCTTATTTTGGCCAAAACAACACACTAAACGCCAATGAAAGTAATCGGGCAGGCTAGAGGTCGGCGAGCGAGGCAACTTGGAAGTACAAGCACCACAGCTGCTACTTTTATAGTTAAATTTGTAATTACTGGAAGCTCCAAAACAAAAAACACGAAAACAATTACTTAATGTTATTTCATCAACCTTTTCAAATTGTTAATTTGAACCTCCCATATACCTCTTTTTATTCACATAATAACATTTGAGTATTTGCAGCAACTTCTTAGTTTCACATTTTTCTCATAAGTTAACATGGAAAAAAGTTTGAGTTTTTGTTATTTTGGCCAAAATAACATACTTAACGGCAATGAAAGTAATCGGGCAGGCTAGAGGTCGGCGATGGAGTTAACTTGGAAGTACAAGCACCACAGCTGCTTCTTTTATAGTTAAATTTGTAATTACTGGAAGCTCTAAAACAAAAAGTACGAAAACAATTACTTAATGTTATTTCATCAACCTTTTCAAATTGTTAATTTGAACCTCCCATATACCTCTTTTCATTCACATAATAACATTTGAGTATTTGCAGCAACTTCTTATTTTCACATTTTTCCCATAAGTTAACATGGAAAAAAGTTTGAGTTTTTCTTATTTTGGCCAAAATAACATACTAACCGCCAATGAAAGTAATCGGGCAGGCTAGAGGTCGGCGAGCGAGGCAACTTGGAAGTACAAGCACCACAGCTGCTTCTTTTATAGTTAAATTTGTAATTACTGGAAGCTCCAAAACAAAAAGTACGAAAACAATTACTTAATGTTATTTCATCAACCTTTTCAAATAGTTAAATTGAACCTCCCATATACCTCTTTTCATTCACATAATAACATTTGAGTATTTGCAGCAACTTCTTAGTTTCACATTTTTCTCATAAGTTAACATGGAAAAAAGTTTGAGTTTTTGTTATTTTGGCCAAAATAACATACTTAACGCCAATGAAAGTAATCGGGCAGGCTAGAGGTTGGCAAGCGAGGCAACTTGGAAGTACAAGCACCAAAGCTGCTTCTTTTATAGTTAAATTTGTAATTACTGGAAGCTCTTAAACAAAAAGTACGAAAACAATTACTTAATGTTATTTCATCAACCTTTTCAAATTGTTAATTTGAACCTCCCATATACCTCTTTTCATTCACATAATAACATTTGAGTATTTGCAGCAACTTCTTATTTTCACATTTTTCCCATAAGTTAACATGGAAAAAAGTTTGAGTTTTTCTTATTTTGGCCAAAATAACATACTAACCGCCAATGAAAGTAATCGGGCAGGCTAGAGGTCGGCGAGCGAGGCAACTTGGAAGTACAAGCACCACAGCTGCTTCTTTTATAGTTAAATTTGTAATTACTGGAAGCTCCAAAACAAAAAGTACGAAAACAATTACTTAATGTTATTTCATCAACCTTTTCAAATTGTTAATTTGATCCTCCCATTAACCTCTTTTCATTCACATAATAACATTTGAGTATTTGCAGCAACTTCTTAGTTTCACATTTTTCTCATAAGTTAACATGGAAAAAAGTTTGAGTTTTTGTTATTTTGGCCAAAATAACATACTTAACGCCAATGAAAGTAATCGGGCAGGCTAGAGGTTGGCAAGCGAGGCAACTTGGAAGTACAAGCACCACAGCTGCTTCTTTTATAGTTAAATTTGTAATTACTGGAAGCTCTAAAACAAAAAGTACGAAAACAATTACTTAATGTTATTTCATCAACCTTTTCAAATAGTTAAATTGAACCTCCCATATACCTCTTTTCATTCACATAATAACATTTGAGTATTTGCAGCAACTTCTTATTTTCACATTTTTCCCATAAGTTAACATGGAAAAAAGTTTGAGTTTTTCTTATTTTGGCCAAAATAACATACTAAACGCCAATGAAAGTAATCAGGCAAGCTAGAGGTCGGCGAGCGAGGCAACTTGGAAGTACAAGCACCACAGCTGCTTCTTTTATAGTTAAATTTGTAATTACTGGAAGCTCCAAAACAAAAAGTATGAAAACATTTACTTAATGTTATTTCATCAACCTTTTCAAATTGTTAATTTGAACCTCCCATATACCTCTTTTCATTCACATAATAACATTTGAGTATTTGCAGCAACTTCTAAGTTTCACATTTTTCTCATAAGTTAACATGGAAAAAAGTTTGAGTTTTTGTTATTTTGGCCAAAATAACATACTTAACGCCAATGAAAGTAATCGGGCAGACTAGAGGTTGGCAAGCGAGGCACTTTGGAAGTACAAGCACCACAGCTGCTTCTTTTATAGTTAAATTTGTAATTACTGGAAGCTCTAAAACTAAAAGTACGAAAACAATTACTTAATGTTATTTCATCAACCTTTTCAAATTGTTAATTTGAACCTCCCGTATACCTCTTTTCATTCACATAATAACATTTGAGTATTTGCAGCAACTTCTTAGTTTCACATTTTTCCCATAAGTTAATATGGAAAAAAGTTTGAGATTTTCTTATTTTGGCCAAAATAACACACTAAACGCCAATGAAAGTAATCGGGCAGGCTAGAGGTCGGCGATGGAGTTAACTTGGAAGTACAAGCACCACAGCTGCTTCTTTTATAGTTAAATTTGTAATTACTGGAAGCTCTAAAACAAAAAGTACGAAAACAATTACTTAATGTTATTTCTTCAACCTTTTCAAATTGTTAATTTGAACCTCCCATATACCTCTTTTTATTCACATAATAACATTTGAGTATTTGCAGCAACTTCTTATTTTCACATTTTTCCCATAAGTTAACATGGAAAAAAGTTTGAGTTTTTGTTATTTTGGCCAAAATAACATACTTAACGCCAATGAAAGTAATCGGGCAGGCTAGAGGTTGGCAAGCGAGGCAACGTGGAAGTACAAGCACCACAGCTGCTTCTTTTATAGTTAAATTTGTAATTACTGGAAGCTCTAAAACAAAAAGTACGAAAACAATTACTTAATGTTATTTCATCAACCTTTTCAAATTGTTAATTTGAACCTCCCATATACCTCTTTTCATTCACATAATAACATTTGAGTATTTGCAGCAACTTCTTATTTTCACATTTTTCCCATAAGTTAACATGGAAAAAAGTTTGAGTTTTTCTTATTTTGGCCAAAATATTATACTTAACGCCAATGAAAGTAATCGGGCAGGTTAGAGGTTGGCAAGCGAGGCAACTTGGAAGTACAAGCACCACAGCTGCTTCTTTTATTGTTAAATTTGTAATTACTGGAAGCTCTTAAACAAAAAGTACGAAAACAATTACTTAATGTTATTTCATCAACCTTTTCAAATTGTTAATTTGAACCTCCCATATACCTCTTTTCATTTACATAATAACATTTGAGTATTTCCAGCAACTTCTTAGTTTCACATTTTTCCCATAAGTTAACATGGAAAAAAGTTTGAGTTTTTCTTATTTTGGCCAAAATAACATACTAACCGCCAATGAAAGTAATCGGGCAGGCTAGAGGTCGGCGAGCGAGGCAACTTGGAAGTACAAGCACCACAGCTGCTTCTTTTATAGTTAAATTTGTAATTACTGGAAGCTCCAAAACAAAAAGTACGAAAACAATTACTTAATGTTATTTCATCAACCTTTTCAAATTGTTAATTTGAACCTCCCATATACCTCTTTTCATTCACATAATAACATTTGAGTATTTGCAGCAACTTCTTAGTTTCACATTTTTCTCATAAGTTAACATGGAAAAAAGTTTGAGTTTTTGTTATTTTGGCCAAAATAACATACTTAACGCCAATGAAAGTAATCGGGCAGGCTAGAGGTTGGCAAGCGAGGCAACTTGGAAGTACAAGCATCACAGCTGCCTCTTTTATAGTTAAATTTGTAATTACTGGAAGCTCTAAAACAAAAAGTACGAAAACAATTACTTAATGTTATTTCATCAACCTTTTCAAATTGTTAATTAGAACCTCCCATATACCTCTTTTCATTCACATAATAACATTTGAGTATTTGCAGCAACTTCTTATTTTCACATTTTTCCCATAAGTTAACATGGAAAAAAGTTTGAGTTTTTCTTAATATGGCCAAAATAACATACTAAACGCCAATGAAAGTAATCGGGCAGGCTAGAGGTCGGCGAGGGAGGCAACTTGGATGTACAAGCACCACAGCTGCTTCTTTTATAGTAAAATTTGTAATTACTGGAAGCTCCAAAACAAAAAGTACGAAAACAATTTCTTAATGTTATTTCATCAACCTTTTCAAATTGTTAATTTGAACCTCCCATATACCTCTTTTCATTCACATAATAACATTTGAGTATTTGCAGCAACTTCTTAGTTTCACATTTTTCTCATAAGTTAACATGGAAAAAAGTTTGAGTTTTTGTTATTTTGGCCAAAATAACATACTTAACGGCAATGAAAGTAATCGGGCAGGCTAGAGGTCGGCGAGGGAGTCAACTTGGAAGTACAAGCACCACAGCTGCTTCTTTTATAGTTAAATTTGTAATTACTGGAAGCTCTAAAACAAAAAGTACGAAAACAATTACTTAATGTTATTTCATCAACCTTTTCAAATTGTTAATTTGAACCTCCCATATACCTCTTTTTATTCACATAATAACATTTGAGTATTTGCAGCAACTTCTTATTTTCACATTTTTCCCATAAGTTAACATGGAAAAAAGTTTGAGTTTTTGTTATTTTGGCCAAAATAACATACTTAACGCCAATGAAAGTAATCGGGCAGGCTAGAGGTTGGCAAGCGAGGCAACTTGGAAGTACAAGCACCACAGCTGCCTCTTTTATAGTTAAATTTGTAATTACTGGAAGCTCTAAAACAAAAAGTACGAAAACAATTACTTAATGTTATTTCATCAACCTTTTCAAATTGTTAATTAGAACCTCCCATATACCTCTTTTCATTCACATAATAACATTTGAGTATTTGCAGCAACTTCTTATTTTCACATTTTTCCCATAAGTTAACATGGAAAAAAGTTTGAGTTTTTCTTAATATGGCCAAAATAACATACTAAACGCCAATGAAAGTAATCGGGCAGGCTAGAGGTCGGCGAGGGAGGCAACTTGGATGTACAAGCACCACAGCTGCTTCTTTTATAGTAAAATTTGTAATTACTGGAAGCTCCAAAACAAAAAGTACGAAAACAATTACTTAATGTTATTTCATCAACCTTTTCAAATTGTTAATTTGAACCTCCCATATACCTCTTTTCATTCACATAATAACATTTGAGTATTTGCAGCAACTTCTTATTTTCACATTTTTCCCATAAGTTAACATGGAAAAAAGTTTGAGTTTTTCTTATTTTGGCCAAAATAACATACTTAACGCCAATGAAAGTAATCGGGCAGGCTTGAGGTTGGCAAGCGAGGCAACTTGGAAGTACAAGCACCACAGCTGCTTCTTTTATAGTTTAATTTGTAATTACTGGAAGCTCTAAAACAAAAATTACGAAAACAATTACTTAATGTTATTTCATCAACCTTTTCAAATTGTTAATTTGAACCTCCCATATACCTCTTTTCATTCACATAATAACATTTGAGTATTTGCAGCAACTTCTTATTTTCACATTTTTCCCATAAGTTAACATGGAAAAAAGTTTGAGTTTTTCTTAATTTGGCCAAAATAACATACTAAACGCCAATGAAAGTAATCGGGCAGGCTAGAGGTCGGCGAGCGAGGCAACTTGGAATTACAAGCACCACAGCTGCTTCTTTTATAGTTAAATTTGTAATTACTGGAAGCTCCAAAACAAAAAGTATGAAAACATTTACTTAATGTTATTTCATCAACCTTTTCAAATTGTTAATTTGAACCTCCCATATACCTCATTTCATTCACATAATAACATTTGAGTATTTGCAGCAACTTCTAAGTTTCACATTTTTCTCATAAGTTAACATGGAAAAAAGTTTGAGTTTTTGTTATTTTGGCCAAAATAACATACTTAACGCCAATGAAAGTAATCGGGCAGGCTAGAGGTTGGCAAGCGAGGCAACTTGGAAGTACAAGCACCACAGCTGCTTCTTTTATAGTTAAATTTGTAATTACTGGAAGCTCTAAAACAAAAAGTACGAAAACAATTACTTAATGTTATTTCATCAACCTTTTCAAATTGTTAATTTGAACCTCCCATATACCTCTTTTCATTCACATAATAACTTTTGAGTATTTGCAGCAACTTCTTATTTTTACATTTTTCCCATAAGTTAACATGGAAAAAAGTTTGAGTTTTTCTTATTTTGGCCAAAATAACATACTAAAAGCCAATGAAAGTAATCGGGCAGACTACAGGTCGGCGAGCGAGGCAACTTGGAAGTACAAGCACCACAGCTGCTTCTTTTATAGTTAAATTGTAATTACTGGAAGCTCCAAAACAAAAAACACAAAAACAATTACTTAATGTTATTTCATCAACCTTTTCAAATTGTTAATTTGAACCTCCCATATACCTCTTTTCATTCACATAATAACATTTGAGTATTTGCAGCAACTTCTTAGTTTCACATTTTTCTCATAAGTTAACATGGAAAAAAGTTTGAGTTTTTGTTATTGTGGCCAAAATAACATACTTAACGCCAATGAAAAAAATCGAGCAGGCTAGAGGTTGAAAAGTGAGGCAACTTGGAAGTACAAGCACCACAGCTGCTTCTTTTATAGTTAAATTTGTAATTACTGGAAGCTCTAAAACAAAAAGTACGAAAACAATTACTTAATGTTATTTCATCAACCTTTTCAAATTGTTAATTTGAACCTCCCATATACCTCTTTTCATTCACATAATAACATTTGAGTATTTGCAGCAACTTCTTATTTTCACATTTTTCCCATAAGTTAACATGGAAAAAAGTTTGAGTTTTTGTTATTTTGGCCAAAATAACATACTAAACGCCAATGAAAGTAATCGGGCAGGCTAGAGGTCGGCGAGCGAGGCAACTTGGAAGTACAAGCACCACAACTGCTTCTTTTATAGTTAAATTTGTAATTACTGGAAGCTCCAAAACAAAAAGTACGAAAACAATTACTTAATGTTATTTCATCAACCTTTTCAAATTGTTAAATTGAACCTCCCATATACCTCTTTTCATTCACATAATAACATTTGAGTATTTGCAGCAACTTCTTAGTTTCACATTTTTCCCATAAGTTAATATGGAAAAAAGTTTGAGTTTTTCTTATTTTGGCCAAAATAACATACTTAACGCCAATGAAAGTAATCGGGCAGGCTAGAGGTCGGCAAGCGAGGCAACTTGGAAGTACAAGCACCACAGCTGCTTCTTTTATAGTTAAATTTGTAATTACTGGAAGCTCCAAAACAAAAAGTATGAAAACATTTACTTAATGTTATTTCATCAACCTTTTCAAATTGTTAATTTGAACCTCCCATATACCTGATTTCATTCACATAATAACATTTGAGTATTTGCAGCAACTTCTAAGTTTCACATTTTTCTCATAAGTTAACATGGAAAAAAGTTTGAGTTTTTCTTATTTTGGCCAAAATAACATACTTAACGCCAATGAAAGTAATCGGGCAGGCTAGAGGTTGGCAAGCGAGGCAACTTGGAAGTACAAGCACCACAGCTGCTTCTTTTATAGTTAAATTTGTAATTACTGGAAGCTCTAAAACAAAAAGTACGAAAACAATTACTTAATGTTATTTCATCAACCTTTTCAAATTGTTAATTTGAACCTCCCATATACCTCTTTTCATTCACATAATAACATTTGAGTATTTGCAGCAACTTCTTATTTTTACATTTTTCCCATAAGTTAACATGGAAAAAAGTTTGAGTTTTTCTTATTTTGGCCAAAATAACATACTAAAAGCCAATGAAAGTAATCGGGCAGGCTACAGGTCGGCGAGCGAGGCAACTTGGAAGTACAAGCACCACAGCTGCTTCTTTTATAGTTAAATTTGTAATTACTGGAAGCTCCAAAACAAAAAGTATGAAAACATTTACTTAATGTTATTTCATCAACCTTTTCAAATTGTTAATTTGAACCTCCCATATACCTCTTTTCATTCACATAATAACATTTGAGTATTTGCAGCAACTTCTTAGTTTCACATTTTTCTCATAAGTTAACATGGAAAAAAGTTTGAGTTTTTGTTATTGTGGCCAAAATAACATACTTAACGCCAATGAAAAAAATCGAGCAGGCTAGAGGTTGAAAAGCGAGGCAACTTGGAAGTACAAGCACCACAGCTGCTTCTTTTATAGTTAAATTTGTAATTACTGGAAGCTCTAAAACAAAAAGTACGAAAACAATTACTTAATGTTATTTCATCAACCTTTTCAAATTGTTAATTTGAACCTCCCATATACCTCTTTTCATTCACATAATAACATTTGAGTATTTGCAGCAACTTCTTATTTTCACATTTTTCCCATAAGTTAACATGGAAAAAAGTTTGAGTTTTTGTTATTTTGGCCAAAATAACATACTAAACGCCAATGAAAGTAATCGGGCAGGCTAGAGGTCGGCGAGCGAAGCAAATTGGAAGTACAAGCACCACAGCTGCTTCTTTTATAGTTAAATTTGTAATTACTGGAAGCTCCAAAACAAAAAGTACGAAAACAATTACTTAATGTTATTTCATCAACCTTTTCAATTTGTTAATTTGAACCTCCCATATACCTCATTTTATTCACATAATAACATTTGAGTATTTGCAGCAACTTCTTAGTTTCACATTTTTCTCATAAGTTAACATGGAAAAAAGTTTGAGTTTTTGTTATTTTGGCCAAAATAACATACTTAACGCCAATGAAAGTAATCGGGCAGGCTAGAGGTTGGCAAGCGAGGCAACTTGGAAGTACAAGCACCACAGCTGCTTCTTTTATAGTTAAATTTGTAATTACTGGAAGCTCTTAAACAAAAAGTACGAAAACAATTACTTAATGTTATTTCATCAACCTTTTCAAATTGTTAATTTGAACCTCCCATATACCTCTTTTCATTCACATAATAACATTTGAGTATTTGCAGCAACTTCTTATTTTCACATTTTTCCCATAAGTTAACATGGAAAAAAGTTTGAGTTTTTCTTATTTTGGCCAAAATAACATACTAACCGCCAATGAAAGTAATCGGGCAGGCTAGAGGTCGGCGAGCGAGGCAACTTGGAAGTACAAGCACCACAGCTGCTTCTTTTATAGTTAAATTTGTAATTACTGGAAGCTCCAAAACAAAAAGTACGAAAACAATTACTTAATGTTATTTCATCAACCTTTTCAAATTGTTAATTTGATCCTCCCATTAACCTCTTTTCATTCACATAATAACATTTGAGTATTTGCAGCAACTTCTTAGTTTCACATTTTTCTCATAAGTTAACATGGAAAAAAGTTTGAGTTTTTGTTATTTTGGCCAAAATAACATACTTAACGCCAATGAAAGTAATCGGGCAGGCTAGAGGTTGGCAAGCGAGGCAACTTGGAAGTACAAGCACCACAGCTGCTTCTTTTATAGTTAAATTTGTAATTACTGGAAGCTCTAAAACAAAAAGTACGAAAACAATTACTTAATGTTATTTCATCAACCTTTTCAAATAGTTAAATTGAACCTCCCATATACCTCTTTTCATTCACATAATAACATTTGAGTATTTGCAGCAACTTCTTATTTTCACATTTTTCCTATAAGTTAACATGGAAAAAAGTTTGAGTTTTTCTTATTTTGGCCAAAATAACATACTAAACGCCAATGAAAGTAATCAGGCAAGCTAGAGGTCGGCGAGCGAGGCAACTTGGAAGTACAAGCACCACAGCTGCTTCTTTTATAGTTAAATTTGTAATTACTGGAAGCTCCAAAACAAAAAGTATGAAAACATTTACTTAATGTTATTTCATCAACCTTTTCAAATTGTTAATTTGAACCTCCCATATACCTCTTTTCATTCACATAATAACATTTGAGTATTTGCAGCAACTTCTAAGTTTCACATTTTTCTCATAAGTTAACATGGAAAAAAGTTTGAGTTTTTGTTATTTTGGCCAAAATAACATACTTAACGCCAATGAAAGTAATCGGGCAGGCTAGAGGTCGGCAAGCGAGGCAACTTGGAAGTACAAGCACCACAGCTGCTTCTTTTATAGTTAAATTTGTAATTACTGGAAGCTCTAAAACTAAAAGTACGAAAACAATTACTTAATGTTATTTCATCAACCTTTTCAAATTGTTAATTTGAACCTCCCATATACCTCTTTTCATTCACATAATAACATTTGAGTATTTGCAGCAACTTCTTATTTTCACATTTTTCCCATAAGTTAACATGGAAAAAAGTTTGAGATTTTCTTATTTTGGCCAAAATATCATACTAAACGCCAATGAAAGTAATCGGGCAGGCTAGAGGTCGGCGAGCGAGGCAACTTGGAAGTACAAGCACCACAGCTGCTTCTTTTATAGTTAAATTTGTAATTACTGGAAGCTCCAAAACAAAAAACACGAAAACAATTACTTACTGTTATTTCATCAACCTTTTCAAATTGTTAATTTGAACCTCCCATATACCTCTTTTTATTCACATAATAACATTTGAGTGTTTGCAGCAACTTCTTAGTTTCACATTTTTCTCATAAGTTAACATGGAAAAAAGTTTGAGTTTTTGTTATTTTGGCCAAAATAACATACTTAACGGCAATGAAAGTAATCGGGCAGGCTAGAGGTCGGCGAGGGAGTCAACTTGGAAGTACAAGCACCACAGCTGCTTCTTTTATAGTTAAATTTGTAATTACTGGAAGCTCTAAAACAAAAAGTACGAAAACAATTACTTAATGTTATTTCATCAACCTTTTCAAATTGTTAATTTGAACCTCCCATATACCTCTTTTTATTCACATAATAACATTTGAGTATTTGCAGCAACTTCTTATTTTCACATTTTTCCCATAAGTTAACATGGAAAAAAAATTGAGTTTTTGTTATTTTGGCCAAAATAACATACTAAACGCCAATAAAAGTAATCGGGCAGGCTAGAGGTCGGCGAGCGAGGCAACTTGGAAGTACAAGCACCACAACTGCTTCTTTTATAGTTAAATTTGTAATTACTGGAAACTCCAAAACAAAAAGTACGAAAACAATTACTTAATGTTATTTCATCAACCTTTTCAAATTGTTAATTTGAACCTCCCATATACCTCTTTTCATTCACATAATAACATTTGAGTATTTGCAGCAACTTCTTAGTTTCACATTTTTCCCATAAGTTAATATGGAAAAAAGTTTGAGTTTTTCTTATTTTGGCCAAAATAACATACTTAACGCCAATGAAAGTAATCGGGCAGGCTAGAGGTCGGCAAGCGAGGCAACTTGGAAGTACAAGCACCACAGCTGCTACTTTTATAGTTAAATTTGTAATTACTGGAAGCTCCAAAACAAAAAGTACGAAAACAATTACTTAATTTTATTTCATCAACCTTTTCAAATTGTTAATTAGAACCTCCCATATACCTAATTTCATTCACATAATAACATTTAAGTATTTGCAGCAACTTCTTAGTTTCACATTTTTCTCATAAGTTAACATAATAAAAAGTTTGAGTTTTTGTTATTTTGGCCAAAATAACATACTTAACGCCAATGAAAGTAATCGGGCAGGCTAGAGATTGGCAAGCGAGGCAACTTGGAAGTACAAGCACCAAAGCTGCTTCTTTTATAGTTAAATTTGTAATTACTGGAAGCTCTAAAACAAAAAGTACGAAAACAATTACTTAATGTTATTTCATCAACCTTTTTAAAATGTTAATTTGAACCTCCTATATACCTCTTTTCATTCACATAATAACATTTAAGTATTTGCAGCAACTTCTTATTTTCACATTTTTCCCATAAGTTAACATGGAAAAAAGTTTGAGTTTTTCTTATTTTGGCCAAAATAACATACTAAACGCCAATGAAAGTAATCGGGCAGGCTAGAGGTCGGCGAGCAAGGCAACTTGGAAATACAAGCACCACAGCTGCTTCTTTTATAGTTAAATTTGTAATTACTGGAAGCTCCAAAACAAAAAGTACGAAAACAATTACTTAATGTTATTTCATTAACCTTTTCAAATTGTTAATTTGAACCTCCCATATACCTCTTTTCATTCACATAATAACATTTGAGTATTTGCAGCAACTTCTTAGTTTCACATTTTTCCCATAAGTTAATATGGAAAAAAATTTGAGATTTTCTTATTTTGGCCAAAATAACATACTAAACGCCAATGAAAGTAATCGGGCAGGCTAGAGGTCGGCGAGCGAGGCAACTTGGAAGTACAAGCACCACAGCTGCTTCTTTTATAGTTAAATTTGTAATTACTGGAAGCTCCAAAACAAAAAACACGAAAACAATTACCTAATGTTATTTCATCAACCTTTTCAAATTGTTAATTTCAACCTCCCATATACCTCTTTTTATTCACATAATAACATTTGAGTATTTGCAGCAACTTCTTAGTTTCACATTTTTCTCATAAGTTAACATGGAAAAAAGTTTGAGTTTTTGTTATTTTGGCCAAAATAACATACTTAACGGCAATGAAAGTAATCGGGCAGGCTAGAGGTCGGCGAGGGAGTCAACTTGGAAGTACAAGCACCACAGCTGCTTCTTTTATAGTAAAATTTGTAAATACTGGAAGCTCCAAAACAAAAAGTACGAAAACAATTACTTAATGTTATTTCATCAACCTTTTCAAATTGTTGATTTGAACCTCCCATATACCTCTTTTCATTCACATAATAACATTTGAGTATTTGCAGCAACTTCATAGTTTCACATTTTTCCCATAAGTTAACATGGAAAAATTTTGAGTTTTTCTTATTTTGGCCAAAATAACATACTTAACGCCAATGAAAGTAATCGGGCAGGCTAGAGGTTGGCAAGCGAGGCACTTTGGAAGTACAAGCACCACAGCTGCTTCTTTTATAGTTAAATTTGTAATTACTGGAAGCTCTAAAACTAAAAGTACGAAAACAATTACTTAATGTTATTTCATCAACCTTTTCAAATTGTTAATTTGAACCTCCCATATACCTCTTTTCATTCACATAATAACATTTGAGTATTTGCAGCAACTTCTTATTTTCACATTTTTCCCATAAGTTAACATGGAAAAAAGTTTGAGTTTTTCTTAATATGGCCAAAATAACATACTAAACGCCAATGAAAGTAATCGGGCAGGCTAGAGGTCGGCGAGGGAGGCAACTTGGAAGTACAAGCACCACAGCTGCTTCTTTTATAGTAAAATTTGTAATTATTGGAAGCTCCAAAACAAAAAGTACGAAAACAATTACTTAATGTTATTTCATCAACCTTTTCAAATTGTTAATTTGAACCTCCCATATACTCCTTTTCATTCACATAATAACATTTGAGTATTTGCAGCAACTTCTTATTTTCACATTTTTCCCATAAGTTAACATGGAAAAAATTTGAGTTTTTCTTATTTTGGCCAAAATAACATACTTAACGCCAATGAAAGTAATCGGGCAGGCTAGAGGTCGGCAAGCGAGGCAACTTGGAAGTACAAGCACCACAGCTGCTTCTTTTGTAGTTAAATTTGTAATTACTGGAAGCTCCAAAACAAAAAGTACGAAAACAATTACTTAATGTTATTTCATCAACCTTTTCAAATTGTTAATTTGAACCTCCCATATACCTCTTTTCATTCACATAATAACATTTGAGTATTTGCAGCAACTTCTTAGTTTCACATTTTTCTCATAAGTTAACATGGAAAAAAGTTTGAGTTTTTGTTATTTTGGCCAAAATAACATACTAAACGCCAATGAAAGTAATCAAGCAGGCTAGAGGTTGGCAAGCGAGGCAACTTGGAAGTACAAGCACCACAGCTGCTTCTTTTATAGTTAAATTTGTAATTACTGGAAGCTCTAAAACAAAAAGTACGAAAACAATTACTTAATGTTATTTCATCAACCTTTTCAAATTGTTAATTTGAACCTCCCATATACCTCTTTTCATTCACATAATAACATTTGAGTATTTGCAGCAACTTCTTATTTTCACATTTTTCCCATAAGTTAACATGGAAAAAAGTTTGAGTTTTTGTTATTTTGGCCAAAATAACATACTTAACGCCAATGAAAGTAATCGGGCAGGCTAGAGGTTGGCAAGCGAGGCAACGTGGAAGTACAAGCACCACAGCTGCTTCTTTTATAGTTAAATTTGTAATTACTGGAAGCTCTAAAACAAAAAGTACGAAAACAATTACTTAATGTTATTTCATCAACCTTTTCAAATTGTTAATTTGAACCTCCCATATACTTCTTTTCATTCACATAATAACATTTGAGTAATTGCAGCAACTTCTTATTTTCACATTTTTCCCATAAGTTAACATGGAAAAAAAATTGAGTTTTTCTTATTTTGGCCAAAATAACATACTAAACGCCAATGAAAGTAATCGGGCAGGCTAGAGGTCGTCGAGCGAGGCAACTTGGAAGTACAAGCACCACAACTGCTTCTTTTATAGTTAAATTTGTAATTACTGGAAGCTCCAAAACAAAAAGTACGAAAACAATTACTTAATGTTATTTCATTAACCTTTTCAAATTGTTAAATTGAACCTCCCATATACCTCTTTTCATTCACATAATAACATTTGAGTATTTGCAGCAACTTCTTAGTTTCACATTTTTCCCATAAGTTAATATGGAAAAAAGTTTGAGTTTTTCTTATTTTGGCCAAAATAACATACTTAACGCCAATGAAAGTAATCGGGCAGGCTAGAGGTCGGCAAGCGAGGCAACTTGGAAGTACAAGCACCACAGCTGCTACTTTTATAGTTAAATTTGTAATTACTGGAAGCTCCAAAACAAAAGTACGAAAACAATTACTTAATGTTATTTCATCAACCTTTTCAAATTGTTAATTAGAACCTCCCATATACCTAATTTCATTCACATAATAACATTTGAGTATTTGCAGCAACTTCTTAGTTTCACATTTTTCTCATAAGTTAACATAATAAAAAGTTTGAGTTTTTGTTTCTTTGGCCAAAATAACATACTTAACGCCAATGAAAGTAATCGGGCAGGCTAGAGGTTGGCAAGCGAGGCAACTTGGAAGTACAAGCACCACAGCTGCTTCTTTTATAGTTAAATTTGTAATTACTGGAAGCTCTAAAACAAAAAGTACGAAAACAATTACTTAATGTTATTTCATCAACCTTTTCAAATTGTTAATTTGAACCTCCCATATACCTCTTTTCATTCACATAATAACATTTGAGTATTTGCAGCAACTTCTTATTTTCACATTTTTCCCATAAGTTAACATGGAAAAAAGTTTGAGTTTTTCTTATTTTGGCCAAAATAACATACTAAACGCCAATGAAAGTAATCGGGCAGGCTAGAGGTCGGCGAGCAAGGCAACTTGGAAATACAAGCACCACAGCTGCTTCTTTTATAGTTAAATTTGTAATTACTGGAAGCTCCAAAACAAAAAGTACGAAAAAAATTACTTAATGTTATTTCATCAACCTTTTCAAATTGTTAATTTGAACCTCCCATATACCTCTTTTCATTCACATAATAACATTTGAGTATTTGCAGCAACTTCTTAGTTTCACAATTTTCCCATAAGTTAATATGGAAAAAAGTTTGAGTTTTTCTTATTTTGGCCAAAATAACATACTAAACGCCAATGAAAGTAATCGGGCAGGCTAGAGGTCGGCGAGCGAGGCAACTTGGAAGTACAAGCACCACAGCTGCTTCTTTTAAAGTTAAATTTGTAATTACTGGAAGCTCCAAAACAAAAAACACGAAAACAATTACTTAATGTTATTTCATCAACCTTTTCAAATTGTTAATTTGAACCTCCCATATACCACTTTTTATTCACATAATAACATTTGAGTATTTGCAGCAACTTCTTAGTTTCACAATTTTCTCATAAGTTAACATGGAAAAAAGTTTGAGTTTTTGTTATTTTGGCCAAAATAACATACTTAACGGCAATGAAAGTAATCGGGCAGGCTAGAGGTCGGCGAGCGAGGCAACTTGGAAGTACAAGCACCACAGCTGCTTCTTTTATAGTTAAATTTGTAATTACTGGAAGCTCCAAAACAAAAAGTACGAAAACAATTACCTAATATTATTTCATCAAACTTTTTAAATTGTTAATTTGAACCTCCCATATACCTCTTTTCATTCACATAATAACATTTGAGCATTTGCAGCAACTTCCTAGTTTCACATTTTTCCCATAAGTTAACATGGAAAAAAGTTTGAGTTTTTCTTATTTTGGCCAAAATAACATACTAAACGCCAATGAAAGTAATCGGGCAGGCTAGGGGTCGGCGAGCGAGGCAACTTGGAAGTACAAGCACCACAGCTGCTTCTTTTATAGTTAAATTTGTAATTACTGGAAGCTCCAAAACAAAAAGTACGAAAACAATTACTTAATGTTATTTCATCAACCTTTTCAAATTGTTAATTTGAACCTCCCATATACCTCTTTTCATTCACATAATAACATTTGAGTATTTGCAGCAACTTCTTAGTTTCACATTTTTCCCATAAGTTAATATGGAAAAAAGTTTGAGTTTTTCTTATTTTGGCCAAAATAACATACTAAACGCCAATGAAAGTAATCGGGCAGGCTAGAGGTCGGCGAGCAAGGCAACTTGGAAATACAAGCACCACAGCTGCTTCTTTTATAGTTAAATTTGTAATTACTGGAAGCTCCAAAACAAAAAGTACGAAAAAAATTACTTAATGTTATTTCATCATCCTTTTCAAATTGTTAATTTGAACCTCCCATATACCTCTTTTCATTCACATAATAACATTTGAGTGTTTGCAGCAGCTTCTTATTTTCACATTTTCCCCATAAGTTAACATGGAAAAAAGTTTGAGTTTTTCTTATTTTGGCCAAAATAACATACTAAACGCCAATGAAAGTAATCGGGCAGGCTAGAGGTCGGCGAGCGAGGCAACTTGGAAGTACAAGCACCACAGCTGCTTCTTTTATAGTTAAATTTGTAATTACTGGAAGCTCCAAAACAAAAAGTACGAAAACAATTACTTAATATTATTTCATCAAACTTTTTAAATTGTTAATTTGAACCTCCCATATACCTCTTTTCATTCACATAATAACATTTGAGCATTTGCAGCAACTTCCTAGTTTCACATTTTTCCCATAAGTTAACATGGAAAAAAGTTTGAGTTTTTCTTATTTTGGCCAAAATAACATACTAAACGCCAATGAAAGTAATCGGGCAGGCTAGGGGTCGGCGAGCGAGGCAACTTGGAAGTACAAGCACCACAGCTGCTTCTTTTATAGTTAAATTTGTAATTACTGGAAGCTCCAAAACAAAAAGTACGAAAACAATTACTTAATGTTATTTCATCAACCTTTTCAAATTGTTAATTTGAACCTCCCATATACCTCTTTTCATTCACATAATAACATTTGAGTATTTGCAGCAACTTCTTAGTTTCACATTTTTCCCATAAGTTAATATGGAAAAAAGTTTAAGATTTTCTTATTTTGGCCAAAATAACATACTAAACGCCAATGAAAGTAATCGGGCAGGCTAGAGGTTGGCAAGCGAGGCACTTTGGAAGTACAAGCACCACAGCTGCTTCTTTTATAGTTAAATTTGTAATTACTGGAAGCTCTAAAACTAAAAGTACGAAAACAATTACTTAATGTTATTTCATCAACCTTTTCAAATTGTTAATTTGAACCTCCCATATACCTCTTTTCATTCACATAATAACATTTGAGTATTTGCAGCAACTTCTTATTTTCACATTTTTCCCATAAGTTAACATGGAAAAAAGTTTGAGTTTTTCTTAATATGGCCAAAATAACATACTAAACGCCAATGAAAGTAATCGGGCAGGCTAGCGGTCGGCGAGGGAGGCAACTTGGAAGTACAAGCACCACAGCTGCTTCTTTCATAGTAAAATTTGTAATTATTGGAAGCTCCAAAACAAAAAGTACGAAAACAATTACTTAATGTTATTTCATCAACCTTTTCAAATTGTTAATTTGAACCTCCCATATACCTCTTTTCATTCACATAATAACATTTGAGTATTTGCAGCAACTTCTTATTTTCACATTTTTCCCATAAGTTAACATGGAAAAAAGTTTGAGTTTTTCTTATTTTGGCCAAAATAACATACTAACCGCCAATGAAAGTAATCGGGCAGGCTAGAGGTCGGCAAGCGAGGCAACTTGGAAGTACAAGCACCACAGCTGCTTCTTTTATAGTTAAATTTGTAATTACTGGAAGCTCCAAAACAAAAAGTACGAAAACAATTACTTAATGTTATTTCATCAACCTTTTCAAATTGTTAATTTGAACCTCCCATATACCTCTTTTCATTCACATAATAACATTTGAGTATTTGCAGCAACTTCTTAGTTTCACATTTTTCTCATAAGTTAACATGGAAAAAAGTTTGAGTTTTTGTTATTTTGGCCAAAATAACATACTAAACGCCAATGAAAGTAATCAAGCAGGCTAGAGGTTGGCAAGCGAGGCAACTTGGAAGTACAAGCACCACAGCTGCTTTTTTTATAGTTAAATTTGTAATTACTGGAAGCTCTAAAACAAAAAGTACGAAAACAATTACTTAATGTTATTTCATCAACCTTTTCAAATTGTTAATTTGAACCTCCCATATACCTCTTTTCATTCACATAATAACATTTGAGTATTTGCAGCAACTTCTTATTTTCACATTTTTCCCATAAGTTAACATGGAAAAAAGTTTGAGTTTTTGTTATTTTGGCCAAAATAACATACTTAACGCCAATGAAAGTAATCGGGCAGGCTAGAGGTTGGCAAGCGAGGCAACGTGGAAGTACAAGCACCACAGCTGCTTCTTTTATAGTTAAATTTGTAATTACTGGAAGCTCTAAAACAAAAAGTACGAAAACAATTACTTAATGTTATTTCATCAACCTTTTCAAATTGTTAATTTGAACCTCCCATATACCTCTTTTCATTCACATAATAACATTTGAGTATTTGCAGCAACTTCTTATTTTCACATTTTTCCCATAAGTTAACATGGAAAAAAAATTGAGTTTTTCTTATTTTGGCCAAAATAACATACTAAACGCCAATGAAAGTAATCGGGCAGGCTAGAGGTCGGCGAGCGAGGCAACTTGGAAGTACAAGCACCACAACTGCTTCTTTTATAGTTAAATTTGTAATTACTGGAAGCTCCAAAACAAAAAGTACGAAAACAATTACTTAATGTTATTTCATCAACCTTTTCAAATTGTTAAATTGAACCTCCCATATACCTCTTTTCATTCACATAATAACATTTGAGTATTTGCAGCAACTTCTTAGTTTCACATTTTTCCCATAAGTTAATATGGAAAAAAGTTTGAGTTTTTCTTATTTTGGCCAAAATAACATACTTAACGCCAATGAAAGTAATCGGGCAGGCTAGAGGTCGGCAAGCGAGGCAACTTGGAAGTACAAGCACCACAGCTGCTTCTTTTATAGTAAAATTTGTAATTACTGGAAGCTCCAAAACAAAAAGTACGAAAACAATTACTTAATGTTATTTCATCAACCTTTTCAAATTGTTAATTTGAACCTCCCATATACCTCTTTTCATTCACATAATAACATTTGAGTGTTTGCAGCAGCTTCTTATTTTCACATTTTTCCCATAAGTTAACATGGAAAAAAGTTTGAGTTTTTCTTATTTTGGCCAAAATAACATACTAAACGCCAATGAAAGTAATCGGGCAGGCTAGAGGTCGGCGAGCGAGGCAACTTGGAAGTACAAGCACCACAGCTGCTTCTTTTATAGTTAAATTTGTAATTACTGGAAGCTCCAAAACAAAAAGTACGAAAACAATTACTTAATATTATTTCATCAAACTTTTTAAATTGTTAATTTGAACCTCCCATATACCTCTTTTCATTCACATAATAACATTTGAGCATTTGCAGCAACTTCTTAGTTTCACATTTTTCCCATAAGTTAATATGAAAAAAAGTTTGAGTTTTTCTTATTTTGGCCAAAATAACATACTAAACGCCAATGAAAGTAATCGGGCAGGCTAGGGGTCGGCGAGCGAGGCAACTTGGAAGTACAAGCACCACAGCTGCTTCTTTTATAGTTAAATTTGTAATTACTGGAAGCTCCAAAACAAAAAGTACGAAAACAATTACTTAATGTTATTTCATCAACCTTTTCAAATTGTTAATTTGAACCTCCCATATACCTCTTTTCATTCCCATAATAACATTTGAGTATTTGCAGCAACTTCTTATTTTCACATTTTTCCCATAAGTTAACATGGAAAAAAGTTTGAGTTTTTCTTATTTTGGCCAAAATAACATACTTAACGCCAAGGAAAGTAATCGGGCAGGCTAGAGGTCGACGAGCGAGGCAACTTGGAAGTACAAGCACCACAACTGCTTCTTTTATAGTTAAATTTGTAATTACTGGAAGCTCCAAAACAAAAAGTACGAAAACAATTACTTAATGTTATTTCATCAACCTTTTCAAATTGTAAATATGAACCTCCCATATACCTCTTTTTATTCACATAATAACATTTGAGTATTTGCAGCAACTTCATAGTTTCACATTTTTCCCATAAGTTAATATGGAAAAAAGTTTGAGTTTTTCTTATTTTGGCCAAAATAACATACTTAACGCCAATGAAAGTAATCGGGAAGGATAGAGGTCGGCGAGCGAGGCAACTTGGAAGTACAAGCACCACAGCTGCTTCTTTTATAGTTAAATTTGTAATTATTGGAAGCTTCAAAACAAAAAGTACGAAAGCAATTACTTAATGTTATTTCATCAACCTTTTCAAATTGTTAATTTGAACCTCCCATATACCTCTTTTTATTCACATAATAACATTTGAGTATTTGCAGCAACTTCTTAGTTTCACATTTTTCTCATAAGTTAACATGGAAAAAAGTTTGAGTTTTTGTTATTTTGGCCAAAATAACATACTTAACGCCAATGAAAGTAATCGGGCAGGCTAGAGGTTGGCAAGCGAGGCAACTTGGAAGTACAAGCACCACAGCTGCTTCTTTTATAGTTAAATTTGTAATTACTGGAAGCTCTAAAACAAAAAGTACGAAAACAATTACTTAATGTTATTTCATCAACCTTATCAAATTGTTAATTTGAACCTCCCATATACCTCTTTTCATTCACATAATAACATTTGAGTATTTGCAGCAACTTCTTAGTTTTACATTTTTTTCATAAGTTAATATGGAAAAAAGTTTGAGTTTTTCTTATTTTGGCCAAAATAACATACTAAACGCCAATGAAAGTAATCGGGCAGGCTAGGGGTCGGCGAGCGAGGCAACTTGGAAGTACAAGCACCACAGCTGCTTCTTTTATAGTTAAATTTGTAATTACTGGAAGCTCCAAAACAAAAAGTACGAAAACAATTACTTAATGTTATTTCATCAACCTTTTCAAATTGTTAATTTGAACCTCCCATATACCTCTTTTCATTCACATAATAACATTTGAGTATTTGCAGCAACTTCTTAGTTTCACATTTTTCCCATAAGTTAATATGGAAAAAAGTTTAAGATTTTCTTATTTTGGCCAAAATAACATACTAAACGCCAATGAAAGTAATCGGGCAGGCTAGAGGTTGGCAAGCGAGGCACTTTGGAAGTACAAGCACCACAGCTGCTTCTTTTATAGTTAAATTTGTAATTACTGGAAGCTCTAAAACTAAAAGTACGAAAACAATTACTTAATGTTATTTCATCAACCTTTTCAAATTGTTAATTTGAACCTCCCATATACCTCTTTTCATTCACATAATAACATTTGAGTATTTGCAGCAACTTCTTATTTTCACATTTTTCCCATAAGTTAACATGGAAAAAAGTTTGAGTTTTTCTTAATATGGCCAAAATAACATACTAAACGCCAATGAAAGTAATCGGGCAGGCTAGCGGTCGGCGAGGGAGGCAACTTGGAAGTACAAGCACCACAGCTGCTTCTTTCATAGTAAAATTTGTAATTATTGGAAGCTCCAAAACAAAAAGTACGAAAACAATTACTTAATGTTATTTCATCAACCTTTTCAAATTGTTAAATTGAACCTCCCATATACCTCTTTTCATTCACATAATAACATTTGAGTATTTGCAGCAACTTCTTATTTTCACATTTTTCCCATAAGTTAACATGGAAAAAAGTTTGAGTTTTTCTTATTTTGGCCAAAATAACATACTAACCGCCAATGAAAGTAATCGGGCAGGCTAGAGGTCGGCAAGCGAGGCAACTTGGAAGTACAAGCACCACAGCTGCTTCTTTTATAGTTAAATTTGTAATTACTGGAAGCTCCAAAACAAAAAGTACGAAAACAATTACTTAATGTTATTTCATCAACCTTTTCAAATTGTTAATTTGAACCTCCCATATACCTCTTTTCATTCACATAATAACATTTGAGTATTTGCAGCAACTTCTTAGTTTCACATTTTTCTCATAAGTTAACATGGAAAAAAGTTTGAGTTTTTGTTATTTTGGCCAAAATAACATACTAAACGCCAATGAAAGTAATCAAGCAGGCTAGAGGTTGGCAAGCGAGGCAACTTGGAAGTACAAGCACCACAGCTGCTTTTTTTATAGTTAAATTTGTAATTACTGGAAGCTCTAAAACAAAAAGTACGAAAACAATTACTTAATGTTATTTCATCAACCTTTTCAAATTGTTAATTTGAACCTCCCATATACCTCTTTTCATTCACATAATA
This sequence comes from Ecdyonurus torrentis, assembly GCA_949318235.1. Taxonomy (NCBI): domain Eukaryota; kingdom Metazoa; phylum Arthropoda; class Insecta; order Ephemeroptera; family Heptageniidae; genus Ecdyonurus; species Ecdyonurus torrentis. The sequence continues at coordinate 808,399 of OX439132.1, read as the reverse complement.
ACATTTGAGTATTTGCAGCAACTTCTTATTTTCACATTTTTCCCATAAGTTAACATGGAAAAAAGTTTGAGTTTTTGTTATTTTGGCCAAAATAACATACTTAACGCCAATGAAAGTAATCGGGCAGGCTAGAGGTTGGCAAGCGAGGCAACGTGGAAGTACAAGCACCACAGCTGCTTCTTTTATAGTTAAATTTGTAATTACTGGAAGCTCTAAAACAAAAAGTACGAAAACAATTACTTAATGTTATTTCATCAACCTTTTCAAATTGTTAATTTGAACCTCCCATATACCTCTTTTCATTCACATAATAACATTTGAGTATTTGCAGCAACTTCTTATTTTCACATTTTTCCCATAAGTTAACATGGAAAAAAAATTGAGTTTTTCTTATTTTGGCCAAAATAACATACTAAACGCCAATGAAAGTAATCGGGCAGGCTAGAGGTCGGCGAGCGAGGCAACTTGGAAGTACAAGCACCACAACTGCTTCTTTTATAGTTAAATTTGTAATTACTGGAAGCTCCAAAACAAAAAGTACGAAAACAATTACTTAATGTTATTTCATCAACCTTTTCAAATTGTTAAATTGAACCTCCCATATACCTCTTTTCATTCACATAATAACATTTGAGTATTTGCAGCAACTTCTTAGTTTCACATTTTTCCCATAAGTTAATATGGAAAAAAGTTTGAGTTTTTCTTATTTTGGCCAAAATAACATACTTAACGCCAATGAAAGTAATCGGGCAGGCTAGAGGTCGGCAAGCGAGGCAACTTGGAAGTACAAGCACCACAGCTGCTTCTTTTATAGTAAAATTTGTAATTACTGGAAGCTCCAAAACAAAAAGTACGAAAACAATTACTTAATGTTATTTCATCAACCTTTTCAAATTGTTAATTTGAACCTCCCATATACCTCTTTTCATTCACATAATAACATTTGAGTGTTTGCAGCAGCTTCTTATTTTCACATTTTTCCCATAAGTTAACATGGAAAAAAGTTTGAGTTTTTCTTATTTTGGCCAAAATAACATACTAAACGCCAATGAAAGTAATCGGGCAGGCTAGAGGTCGGCGAGCGAGGCAACTTGGAAGTACAAGCACCACAGCTGCTTCTTTTATAGTTAAATTTGTAATTACTGGAAGCTCCAAAACAAAAAGTACGAAAACAATTACTTAATATTATTTCATCAAACTTTTTAAATTGTTAATTTGAACCTCCCATATACCTCTTTTCATTCACATAATAACATTTGAGCATTTGCAGCAACTTCTTAGTTTCACATTTTTCCCATAAGTTAATATGAAAAAAAGTTTGAGTTTTTCTTATTTTGGCCAAAATAACATACTAAACGCCAATGAAAGTAATCGGGCAGGCTAGGGGTCGGCGAGCGAGGCAACTTGGAAGTACAAGCACCACAGCTGCTTCTTTTATAGTTAAATTTGTAATTACTGGAAGCTCCAAAACAAAAAGTACGAAAACAATTACTTAATGTTATTTCATCAACCTTTTCAAATTGTTAATTTGAACCTCCCATATACCTCTTTTCATTCCCATAATAACATTTGAGTATTTGCAGCAACTTCTTATTTTCACATTTTTCCCATAAGTTAACATGGAAAAAAGTTTGAGTTTTTCTTATTTTGGCCAAAATAACATACTTAACGCCAAGGAAAGTAATCGGGCAGGCTAGAGGTCGACGAGCGAGGCAACTTGGAAGTACAAGCACCACAACTGCTTCTTTTATAGTTAAATTTGTAATTACTGGAAGCTCCAAAACAAAAAGTACGAAAACAATTACTTAATGTTATTTCATCAACCTTTTCAAATTGTAAATATGAACCTCCCATATACCTCTTTTTATTCACATAATAACATTTGAGTATTTGCAGCAACTTCATAGTTTCACATTTTTCCCATAAGTTAATATGGAAAAAAGTTTGAGTTTTTCTTATTTTGGCCAAAATAACATACTTAACGCCAATGAAAGTAATCGGGAAGGATAGAGGTCGGCGAGCGAGGCAACTTGGAAGTACAAGCACCACAGCTGCTTCTTTTATAGTTAAATTTGTAATTATTGGAAGCTTCAAAACAAAAAGTACGAAAGCAATTACTTAATGTTATTTCATCAACCTTTTCAAATTGTTAATTTGAACCTCCCATATACCTCTTTTTATTCACATAATAACATTTGAGTATTTGCAGCAACTTCTTAGTTTCACATTTTTCTCATAAGTTAACATGGAAAAAAGTTTGAGTTTTTGTTATTTTGGCCAAAATAACATACTTAACGCCAATGAAAGTAATCGGGCAGGCTAGAGGTTGGCAAGCGAGGCAACTTGGAAGTACAAGCACCACAGCTGCTTCTTTTATAGTTAAATTTGTAATTACTGGAAGCTCTAAAACAAAAAGTACGAAAACAATTACTTAATGTTATTTCATCAACCTTATCAAATTGTTAATTTGAACCTCCCATATACCTCTTTTCATTCACATAATAACATTTGAGTATTTGCAGCAACTTCTTAGTTTTACATTTTTTTCATAAGTTAATATGGAAAAAAGTTTGAGTTTTTCTTATTTTGGCCAAAATAACATACTTAACGCCAATGAAAGTAATCGGGCAGGCTAGGGGTCGGCGAGCGAGGCAACTTGGAAGTACAAGCACCACTGCTGCTTCTTTTATAGTTAAATTTGTAATTACTGGAAGCTCCAAAACAAAAAGTACGAAAACAATTACTTAATGTTATTTCATCAACCTTTTCAAATTGTTAATTTGAACCTCCCATATACCTCTTTTCATTCACATAATAACATTTGAGTATTTGCAGCATCTTCTTATTTTCACATTTTTCCCATAAGTTAACATGGAAAAAAGTTTGAGTTTTTCTTATTTTGGCCAAAATAACATACTAAACGCCAATGAAAGTAATCGGGCAGGCTACAGGTCGGCGAGCGAGGCAACTTGGAAGTACAAGCACTACAGCTGCTTCTTTTATAGTTAAATTTGTAATTACTGGAAGCTCCAAAACAAAAAGTACGAAAACAATTACTTAATGTTATTTCATCAACCTTTTCAAATTGTTAATTTGAACCTCCCATATACCTCTTTTCATTCCCATAATAACATTTGAGTATTTGCAGCAACTTCTTAGTTTCACATTTTTCCCATAAGTTAACATGGAAAAAAGTTTGAGTTTTTCTTATTTTGGCCAAAATAACATACTTAACGCCAAGGAAAGTAATCGGGCAGGCTAGAGGTCGACGAGCGAGGCAACTTGGAAGTACAAGCACCACAACTGCTTCTTTTATAGTTAAATTTGTAATTACTGGAAGCTCCAAAACAAAAAGTACGAAAACAATTACTTAATGTTATTTCATCAACCTTTTCAAATTGTTGATTTGAACCTCCCATATACCTCTTTTCATTCACATAATAACATTTGAGTATTTGCAGCAACTTCATAGTTTCACATTTTTCCCATAAGTTAATATGGAAAAAAGTTTGAGTTTTTCTTATTTTGGCCAAAATACGATACTAAACGCCAATAAAAGTAATCAGGCATGCTAGAGGTCGGCGAGCGAGGTAACTTGGAAGTACAAAAACCACAGCTGCTTCTTTTATAATTAAATTTGTAATTACTGGAAGCTCCAAAACAAAAAGTACGAAAACAATTACTTAATGTTATTTCATCTACCTTTTCAAATTGTTAATTTGAACCTTCCATATACCTCTTTTCATTCACATAATAACATTTGAGTATTTGCAGCAACTTCTTAGTTTCACATTTTTCCCATAAGTTAACATGGAAAAAAGTTTAAGTTTTTCTTATTTTGGCCAAAATTACATACTTAACGCCAATGAAAGTAATCGGGCCAGCTTGAGGTTGGCAAGCGAGGCAACTTGGAAGTACAAGCACCACAGCTGCTTCTTTTATAGTTAAATTTGTAATTACTGGAAGATCCGAAACAAAAAGTACGAAAATAATTACTTAATGTTATTTCATCAATCTTTTCAAATTGTTAATTTGAACCTCCCATATACCTCTTTTCATTCACATAATAACATTTGAGTATTTGCAGCAACTTCATAGTTTCACATTTTTCCCATAAGTTAATATGGAAAAAAGTTTGAGTTTTTCTTATTTTGGCCAAAATAACATACTTAACGCCAATGAAAGTAATCGGGCAAGTTAGAGGTTGGCAAGCGAGGCAACTTGGAAGTACAAGCACCACAGCTGCTTCTTTTATAGTTAAATTTGTAATTACTGGAAGCTCCAAAACAAAAAGTACGAAAATAATTACTTAATGTTATTTCATCAACCTTTTCAAATTGTTAATTTGAACCTCCCATATACCTCTTTTCATTCACATAATAACATTTGAGTATTTGCAGCAACTTCATAGTTTCACATTTTTCCCATAAGTTAACATGGAAAAAAGTTTGAGTTTTTCTTATTTTGGCCAAAATAACATACTTAACGCCAATGAAAGTAATCGGGCAGGGTAGAGGTCGGCGAGCGAGGCAACTTGGAAGTACAAGCACCACAGCTGCTTCTTTTATAGTTAAATTTGTAATTACTGGAAGCTCCAAAACAAAAAGTACGAAAATAATTACTTAATGTTATTTCATCAACCTTTTCAAATTGTTAATTTGAACCTCGCATATACCTCTTTTCATTCACATAATAACATTTGAGTATTTGCAGCAACTTCATAGTTTCACATTTTTCCCATAAGTTAATATGGAAAAAAGTTTGAGTTTTTCTTATTTTGGCCAAAATAACATACTTAACGCCAATGAAAGTAATCGGGCAAGTTAGAGGTTGGCGAGCGAGGCAACTTGGAAGTACAAGCACCACAGCTGCTTCTTTTATAGTTAAATTTGTAATTACTGGAAGCTCCAAAACAAAAAGTACGAAAATAATTAGTTAATGTTATTTCATCAACCTTTTCAAATTGTTAATTTGAACCTCCCATATACCTCTTTTCATTCACATAATAACATTTGAGTATTTGCAGCAACTTCTTAGTTTCACATTTTTCCCATAAGTTAACATGGAAAAAAGTTTGAGTTTTTCTTATTTTGGCCAAAATTACATACTTAACGCCAATGAAAGTAATCGGGCAGGCTTGAGGTTGGCAAGCGAGGCAACTTGGAAGTACAAGCACCACAGCTGCTTCTTTTATAGTTAAATTTGTAATTACTGGAAGCTCCAAAACAAAAAGTACGAAAATAATTACTTAATGTTATTTCATCAACCTTTTCAAATTGTTAATTTGAACCTCCCATATACCTCTTTTCATTCACATAATAACATTTGAGTATTTGCAGCAACTTCATAGTTTCACATTTTTCCCATAAGTTAATATGGAAAAAAGTTTGAGTTTTTCTTATTTTGGCCAAAATAACATACTTAACGCCAATGAAAGTAATCGGGCAGGGTAGAGGTCGGCGAGCGAGGCAACTTGGAAGTACAAGCACCACAGCTGCTTCTTTTATAGTTAAATTTGTAATTACTGGAAGCTCCAAAACAAAAAGTACGAAAACAATTACTTAATGTTATTTCATCAACCTTTTCAAATTGTTGATTTGAACCTCCCATATACCTCTTTTCATTCACATAATAACATTTGAGTATTTGCAGCAACTTCATAGTTTCACATTTTTCCCATAAGTTAATATGGAAAAAAGTTTGAGTTTTTCTTATTTTGGCCAAAATACGATACTAAACGCCAATAAAAGTAATCAGGCAGGCTAGAGGTCGGCGAGCGAGGTAACTTGGAAGTACAAAAACCACAGCTGCTTCTTTTATAATTAAATTTGTAATTACTGGAAGCTCCAAAACAAAAAGTACGAAAACAATTACTTAATGTTATTTCATCTACCTTTTCAAATTGTTAATTTGAACCTTCCATATACCTCTTTTCATTCACATAATAACATTTGAGTATTTGCAGCAACTTCTTAGTTTCACATTTTTCCCATAAGTTAACATGGAAAAAAGTTTAAGTTTTTCTTATTTTGGCCAAAATTACATACTTAACGCCAATGAAAGTAATCGGGCCAGCTTGAGGTTGGCAAGCGAGGCAACTTGGAAGTACAAGCACCACAGCTGCTTCTTTTATAGTTAAATTTGTAATTACTGGAAGATCCGAAACAAAAAGTACGAAAATAATTACTTAATGTTATTTCATCAATCTTTTCAAATTGTTAATTTGAACCTCCCATATACCTCTTTTCATTCACATAATAACATTTGAGTATTTGCAGCAACTTCATAGTTTCACATTTTTCCCATAAGTTAATATGGAAAAAAGTTTGAGTTTTTCTTATTTTGGCCAAAATAACATACTTAACGCCAATGAAAGTAATCGGGCAAGTTAGAGGTTGGCAAGCGAGGCAACTTGGAAGTACAAGCACCACAGCTGCTTCTTTTATAGTTAAATTTGTAATTACTGGAAGCTCCAAAACAAAAAGTACAAAAATAATTACTTAATGTTATTTCATCAACCTTTTCAAATTGTTAATTTGAACCTCCCATATACCTCTTTTCATTCACATAATAACATTTGAGTATTTGCAGCAACTTCATAGTTTCAACTTTTTCCCATAAGTTAACATGGAAAAAAGTTTGAGTTTTTCTTATTTTGGCCAAAATAACATACTTAACGCCAATGAAAGTAATCGGGCTGGGTAGAGGTCGGCGAGCGAGGCAACTTGGAAGTACAAACACCACAGCTGCTTCTTTTATAGTTAAATTTGTAATTACTGGAAGCTCCAAAACAAAAAGTACGAAAAAAATTACCTAATGTCATTTCATCAACCTTTTCAAATTTTTAATTTGAACCTCCCATATACCTCTTTTTATTCACATAATAACATTTGAGTATTTGCAGCAACTTCTTAGTTTCACATTTTTCCCATAAGTTAACATGGAAAAAAGTTTGAGTTTTTCTTATTTTGGCCAAAATAACATACTTAACGCCAATGAAAGTAATCGGGCAGGGTAGAGGTCGGCGAGCGAGGCAACTTGGAAGTACAAGCACCACAGCTGCTTCTTTTATAGTTAAATTTGTAATTACTGGAAGCTCCAAAACAAAAAGTACGAAAATAATTACTTAATGTTATTTCATCAACCTTTTCAAATTGTTAATTTGAACCTCGCATATACCTCTTTTCATTCACATAATAACATTTGAGTATTTGCAGCAACTTCATAGTTTCACATTTTTCCCATAAGTTAATATGGAAAAAAGTTTGAGTTTTTCTTATTTTGGCCAAAATAACATACTTAACGCCAATGAAAGTAATCGGGCAAGTTAGAGGTTGGCGAGCGAGGCAACTTGGAAGTACAAGCACCACAGCTGCTTCTTTTATAGTTAAATTTGTAATTACTGGAAGCTCCAAAACAAAAAGTACGAAAATAATTAGTTAATGTTATTTCATCAACCTTTTCAAATTGTTAATTTGAACCTCCCATATACCTCTTTTCATTCACATAATAACATTTGAGTATTTGCAGCAACTTCTTAGTTTCACATTTTTCCCATAAGTTAACATGGAAAAAAGTTTGAGTTTTTCTTATTTTGGCCAAAATTACATACTTAACGCCAATGAAAGTAATCGGGCAGGCTTGAGGTTGGCAAGCGAGGCAACTTGGAAGTACAAGCACCACAGCTGCTTCTTTTATAGTTAAATTTGTAATTACTGGAAGCTCCAAAACAAAAAGTACGAAAATAATTACTTAATGTTATTTCATCAACCTTTTCAAATTGTTAATTTGAACCTCCCATATACCTCTTTTCATTCACATAATAACATTTGAGTATTTGCAGCAACTTCATAGTTTCACATTTTTCCCATAAGTTAATATGGAAAAAAGTTTGAGTTTTTCTTATTTTGGCCAAAATAACATACTTAACGCCAATGAAAGTAATCGGGCAGGGTAGAGGTCGGCGAGCGAGGCAACTTGGAAGTACAAGCACCACAGCTGCTTCTTTTATAGTTAAATTTGTAATTACTGGAAGCTCCAAAACAAAAAGTACGAAAATAATTACTTAATGTTATTTCATCAACCTTTTCAAATTGTTAATTTGAACCTTCCATATACCTCTTTTCATTCACATAATAACATTTGAGTATTTGCAGCAACTTCTTAGTTTCACATTTTTCCCATAAGTTAACATGGAAAAAAGTTTAAGTTTTTCTTATTTTGGCCAAAATTACATACTTAACGCCAATGAAAGTAATCGGGCCAGCTTGAGGTTGGCAAGCGAGGCAACTTGGAAGTACAAGCACCACAGCTGCTTCTTTTATAGTTAAATTTGTAATTACTGGAAGATCCGAAACAAAAAGTACGAAAATAATTACTTAATGTTATTTCATCAATCTTTTCAAATTGTTAATTTGAACCTCCCATATACCTCTTTTCATTCACATAATAACATTTGAGTATTTGCAGCAACTTCATAGTTTCACATTTTTCCCATAAGTTAATATGGAAAAAAGTTTGAGTTTTTCTTATTTTGGCCAAAATAACATACTTAACGCCAATGAAAGTAATCGGGCAAGTTAGAGGTTGGCGAGCGAGGCAACTTGGAAGTACAAGCACCACAGCTGCTTCTTTTATAGTTAAATTTGTAATTACTGGAAGCTCCAAAACAAAAAGTACGAAAATAATTACTTAATGTTATTTCATCAACCTTTTCAAATTGTTAATTTGAACCTCCCATATACCTCTTTTCATTCACATAATAACATTTGAGTATTTGCAGCAACTTCTTAGTTTCACATTTTTCCCATAAGTTAACATGGAAAAAAGTTTGAGTTTTTCTTATTTTGGCCAAAATTACATACTTAACGCCAATGAAAGTAATCGGGCAGGCTTGAGGTTGGCAAGCGAGGCAACTTGGAAGTACAAGCACCACAGCTGCTTCTTTTATAGTTAAATTTGTAATTACTGGAAGATCCAAAACAAAAAGTACGAAAATAATTACTTAATGTTATTTCATCAACCTTTTCAAATTGTTAATTTGAACCTCCCATATACCTCTTTTCATTCACATAATAACATTTGAGTATTTGCAGCAACTTCATAGTTTCACATTTTTCCCATAAGTTAATATGAAAAAAAGTTTGAGTTTTTCTTATTTTGGCCAAAATAACATACTTAACGCCAATGAAAGTAATCGGGCAGGGTAGAGGTCGGCGAGCGAGGCAACTTGGAAGTACAAGCACCACAGCTGCTTCTTTTATAGTTAAATTTGTAATTACTGGAAGCTCCAAAACAAAAAGTACGAAAATAATTAGTTAATGTTATTTCATCAACCTTTTCAAATTTTTAATTTGAACCTCCCATATACCTCTTTTCATTCACATAATAACATTTGAGTATTTGCAGCAACTTCTTAGTTTCACATTTTTCCCATAAGTTAACATCGAAAAAAGTTTGAGTTTTTCTTATTTTGGCCAAAATAACATACTTAACGCCAATGAAAGTAATCGGGCAGGGTAGAGGTCGGCGAGCAAGGCAACTTGGAAGTACAAGCACCACAGCTGCTTCTTTTATAGTTAAATTTGTAATTACTGGAAGCTCCAAAACAAAAAGTACGAAAATAATTACTTAATGTTATTTCATCAACCTTTTCAAATTGTTAATTTGAACCTCGCATATACCTCTTTTCATTCACATAATAACATTTGAGTATTTGCAGCAACTTCATAGTTTCACATTTTTCCCATAAGTTAATATGGAAAAAAGTTTGAGTTTTTCTTATTTTGGCCAAAATAACATACTTAACGCCAATGAAAGTAATCGGGCAAGTTAGAGGTTGGCGAGCGAGGCAACTTGGAAGTACAAGCACCACAGCTGCTTCTTTTATAGTTAAATTTGTAATTACTGGAAGATCCGAAACAAAAAGTACGAAAATAATTAGTTAATGTTATTTCATCAACCTTTTCAAATTGTTAATTTGAACCTCCCATATACCTCTTTTCATTCACATAATAACATTTGAGTATTTGCAGCAACTTCTTAGTTTCACTTTTTTCCCATAAGTTAACATGGAAAAAAGTTTGAGTTTTTCTTATTTTGGCCAAAATTACATACTTAACGCCAATGAAAGTAATCGGGCAGGCTTGAGGTTGGCAAGCGAGGCAACTTGGAAGTACAAGCACCACAGCTGCTTCTTTTATAGTTAAATTTGTAATTACTGGAAGATCCAAAACAAAAAGTACGAAAATAATTACTTAATATTATTTCATCAACCTTTTCAAATTGTTAATTTGAACCTCCCATATACCTCTTTTCATTCACATAATAACATTTGAGTATTTGCAGCAACTTCATAGTTTCACATTTTTCCCATAAGTTAATATGGAAAAAAAGTTTGAGTTTTTCTTATTTTGGCCAAAATAACATACTTAACGCCAATGAAAGTAATCGGGCAGGGTAGAGGTCGGCGAGCGAAGCAACTTGGAAGTACAAGCACCACAGCTGCTTCTTTTATAAATAAATTTGTAATTACTGGAAGCTCCAAAACAAAAAGTACGAAAACAATTAGTTAATGTTATTTCATCAACCTTTTCAAATTGTTAATTTGAACCTCCCATTTACCTCTTTTGATTCACATAATAACATTTGAGTATTTGCAGCAACTTCATAGTTTCAACTTTTTCCCATAAGTTAACATTGAAAAAAGTTTGAGTTTTTCTTATTTTGGCCAAAATAACATACTTAACGCCAATGAAAGTAATCAGGCAGGGTAGAGGTCGGCGAGGGAGGCAACTTGGAAGTACAAGCACCACAGCTGCTTCTTTTATAGTTAAATTTGTAATTACTGGAAGCTCCAAAACAAAAAGTACGAAAACAATTACTTAATGTTATTTCATCAACCTTTTCAAATTGTTAATTTGAACCTCCCATATACCTCTTTTCATTCACCTAATAACATTTGAGTATTTGCAGCAACTTCATAGTTTCACATTTTTCCCATAAGTTAATATGGAAAAAAGTTTGAGTTTTTCTTATTTTGGCCAAAATTACATACTTAACGCCAATGAAAGTAATCGGGCAGGCTTGAGGTTGGCAAGCGAGGCAACTTGGAAGTACAAGCACCACAGCTGCTTCTTTTATAGTTAAATTTGTAATTACTGGAAGATCCAAAACAAAAAGTACGAAAATAATTACTTAATGTTATTTCATCAACCTTTTCAAATTGTTAATTTGAACCTCCCATATACCTCTTTTCATTCACATAATAACATTTGAGTATTTGCAGCAACTTCATAGTTTCACATTTTTCCCATAAGTTAATATGGAAAAAAGTTTGAGTTTTTCTTATTTTGGCCAAAATAACATACTTAACGCCAATGAAAGTAATCGGGCAGGGTAGAGGTCGGCGAGCGAGGCAACTTGGAAGTACAAGCTCCACAGCTGCTTCTTTTATAGTTAAATTTGTAATTACTGGAAGCTCCAAAACAAAAAGTACGAAAATAATTACTTAATGTTATTTCATCAACCTTTTCAAATTGTTAATTTGAACCTCCCATATACCTCTTTTCATTCACATAATAACATTTGAGTATTTGCAGCAACTTCTTAGTTTCACATTTTTCCCATAAGTTAACATGGAAAAAAGTTTGAGTTTTTCTTATTTTGGCCAAAATAACATACTTAACGCCAATGAAAGTAATCGGGCAGGCTTGAGGTTGGCAAGCGAGGAAACTTGGAAGTACAAGCACCACAGCTGCTTCTTTTATAGTTAAATTTGTAATTACTGGAAGATCCGAAACAAAAAGTACGAAAATAATTACTTAATGTTATTTCATCAACCTTTTCAAATTGTTAATTTGAACCTCCCATATACCTCTTTTTATTCACATAATAACATTTGAGTATTTGCAGCAACTTCATAGTTTCACATTTTTCCCATAAGTTAATATGGAAAAAAGTTTGAGTTTTTCTTATTTTGGCCAAAATAACATACTTAACGCCAATGAAAGTAATCGGGCAAGTTAGAGGTTGGCGAGCGAGGCAACTTGGAAATACAAGCACCACAGCTGCTTCTTTTATAGTTAAATTTGTAATTACTGGAAGCTCCAAAACAAAAAGTACGAAAATAATTACTTAATGTTATTTCATCAACCTTTTCAAATTGTTAATTTGAACCTCCCATATACCTCTTTTCATTCACATAATAACATTTGAGTATTTGCAGCAACTTCATAGTTTCAACTTTTTCCCATAAGTTACCATGGAAAAAAGTTTGAGTTTTTCTTATTTTGGCCAAAATTACATACTTAACGCCAATGAAAGTAATCGGGCAGGCTTGAGGTTGGCAAGCGAGGCAACTTGGAAGTACAAGCACCACAGCTGCTTCTTTTATAGTCGTTAAATTTGTAATTACTAGAAGCTCCAAAACAAAAAGTACGAAAATAATTACTTAATGTTATTTCATCAACCTTTTCAAATTGTTAATTTGAACCTTCCATATACCTCTTTTTATTCACATAATAACATTTGAGTATTTGCAGCAACTTCTTAGTTTCACATTTTTCCCATAAGTTAACATGGAAAAAAGTTTGAGTTTTTCTTATTTTGGCCAAAATACGATACTAAACGCCAATAAAAGTAATCAGGCAGGCTAGAGGTCGGCGAGCGAGGTAACTTGGAAGTACAAACACCACAGCTGCTTCTTTTATAGTTAAATTTGTAATTACTGGAAGATCCAAAACAAAAAGTACGAAAATAATTACTTAATGTTATTTCATCAACCTTTTCAAATTGTTAATTTGAACCTCCCATATACCTCTTTTCATTCACATAATAACATTTGAGTATTTGCAGCAACTTCATAGTTTCACATTTTTCCCATAAGTTAATATGGAAAAAAGTTTGAGTTTTTCTTATTTTGGCCAAAATAACATACTTAACGCCAATGAAAGTAATCGGGCAGGGTAGAGGTCGGCGAGCGAGGCAACTTGGAAGTACAAGCTCCACAGCTGCTTCTTTTATAGTTAAATTTGTAATTACTGGAAGCTCCAAAACAAAAAGTACGAAAATAATTACTTAATGTTATTTCATCAACCTTTTCAAATTGTTAATTTGAACCTCCCATATACCTCTTTTCATTCACATAATAACATTTGAGTATTTGCAGCAACTTCTTAGTTTCACATTTTTCCCATAAGTTAACATGGAAAAAAGTTTGAGTTTTTCTTATTTTGGCCAAAATAACATACTTAACGCCAATGAAAGTAATCGGGCAGGCTTGAGGTTGGCAAGCGAGGAAACTTGGAAGTACAAGCACCACAGCTGCTTCTTTTATAGTTAAATTTGTAATTACTGGAAGATCCGAAACAAAAAGTACGAAAATAATTACTTAATGTTATTTCATCAACCTTTTCAAATTGTTAATTTGAACCTCGCATATACCTCTTTTCATTCACATAATAACATTTGAGTATTTGCAGCAACTTCATAGTTTCACATTTTTCCCATAAGTTAATATGGAAAAAAGTTTGAGTTTTTCTTATTTTGGCCAAAATAACATACTTAACGCCAATGAAAGTAATCGGGCAAGTTAGAGGTTGGCGAGCGAGGCAACTTGGAAGTACAAGCACCACAGCTGCTTCTTTTATAGTTAAATTTGTAATTACTGGAAGATCCGAAACAAAAAGTACGAAAATAATTAGTTAATGTTATTTCATCAACCTTTTCAAATTGTTAATTTGAACCTCCCATATACCTCTTTTCATTCACATAATAACATTTGAGTATTTGCAGCAACTTCTTAGTTTCACTTTTTTCCCATAAGTTAACATGGAAAAAAGTTTGAGTTTTTCTTATTTTGGCCAAAATTACATACTTAACGCCAATGAAAGTAATCGGGCAGGCTTGAGGTTGGCAAGCGAGGCAACTTGGAAGTACAAGCACCACAGCTGCTTCTTTTATAGTTAAATTTGTAATTACTGGAAGATCCAAAACAAAAAGTACGAAAATAATTACTTAATATTATTTCATCAACCTTTTCAAATTGTTAATTTGAACCTCCCATATACCTCTTTTCATTCACATAATAACATTTGAGTATTTGCAGCAACTTCATAGTTTCACATTTTTCCCATAAGTTAATATGGAAAAAAAGTTTGAGTTTTTCTTATTTTGGCCAAAATAACATACTTAACGCCAATGAAAGTAATCGGGCAGGGTAGAGGTCGGCGAGCGAAGCAACTTGGAAGTACAAGCACCACAGCTGCTTCTTTTATAAATAAATTTGTAATTACTGGAAGCTCCAAAACAAAAAGTACGAAAACAATTAGTTAATGTTATTTCATCAACCTTTTCAAATTGTTAATTTGAACCTCCCATTTACCTCTTTTCATTCACATAATAACATTTGAGTATTTGCAGCAACTTCATAGTTTCAACTTTTTCCCATAAGTTAACATTGAAAAAAGTTTGAGTTTTTCTTATTTTGGCCAAAATAACATACTTAACGCCAATGAAAGTAATCAGGCAGGGTAGAGGTCGGCGAGGGAGGCAACTTGGAAGTACAAGCACCACAGCTGCTTCTTTTATAGTTAAATTTGTAATTACTGGAAGCTCCAAAACAAAAAGTACGAAAACAATTACTTAATGTTATTTCATCAACCTTTTCAAATTGTTAATTTGAACCTCCCATATACCTCTTTTCATTCACCTAATAACATTTGAGTATTTGCAGCAACTTCATAGTTTCACATTTTTCCCATAAGTTAATATGGAAAAAAGTTTGAGTTTTTCTTATTTTGGCCAAAATTACATACTTAACGCCAATGAAAGTAATCGGGCAGGCTTGAGGTTGGCAAGCGAGGCAACTTGGAAGTACAAGCACCACAGCTGCTTCTTTTATAGTTAAATTTGTAATTACTGGAAGATCCAAAACAAAAAGTACGAAAATAATTACTTAATGTTATTTCATCAACCTTTTCAAATTGTTAATTTGAACCTCCCATATACCTCTTTTCATTCACATAATAACATTTGAGTATTTGCAGCAACTTCATAGTTTCACATTTTTCCCATTAGTTAATATGGAAAAAAGTTTGAGTTTTTCTTATTTTGGCCAAAATAACATACTTAACGCCAATGAAAGTAATCGGGCAGGGTAGAGGTCGGCGAGCGAGGCAACTTGGAAGTACAAGCTCCACAGCTGCTTCTTTTATAGTTAAATTTGTAATTACTGGAAGCTCCAAAACAAAAAGTACGAAAATAATTACTTAATGTTATTTCATCAACCTTTTCAAATTGTTAATTTGAACCTCCCATATACCTCTTTTCATTCACATAATAACATTTGAGTATTTGCAGCAACTTCTTAGTTTCACATTTTTCCCATAAGTTAACATGGAAAAAAGTTTGAGTTTTTCTTATTTTGGCCAAAATAACATACTTAACGCCAATGAAAGTAATCGGGCAGGCTTGAGGTTGGCAAGCGAGGAAACTTGGAAGTACAAGCACCACAGCTGCTTCTTTTATAGTTAAATTTGTAATTACTGGAAGATCCGAAACAAAAAGTACGAAAATAATTACTTAATGTTATTTCATCAACCTTTTCAAATTGTTAATTTGAACCTCCCATATACCTCTTTTTATTCACATAATAACATTTGAGTATTTGCAGCAACTTCATAGTTTCACATTTTTCCCATAAGTTAATATGGAAAAAAGTTTGAGTTTTTCTTATTTTGGCCAAAATAACATACTTAACGCCAATGAAAGTAATCGGGCAAGTTAGAGGTTGGCGAGCGAGGCAACTTGGAAATACAAGCACCACAGCTGCTTCTTTTATAGTTAAATTTGTAATTACTGGAAGCTCCAAAACAAAAAGTACGAAAATAATTACTTAATGTTATTTCATCAACCTTTTCAAATTGTTAATTTGAACCTCCCATATACCTCTTTTCATTCACATAATAACATTTGAGTATTTGCAGCAACTTCATAGTTTCAACTTTTTCCCATAAGTTACCATGGAAAAAAGTTTGAGTTTTTCTTATTTTGGCCAAAATTACATACTTAACGCCAATGAAAGTAATCGGGCAGGCTTGAGGTTGGCAAGCGAGGCAACTTGGAAGTACAAGCACCACAGCTGCTTCTTTTATAGTCGTTAAATTTGTAATTACTAGAAGCTCCAAAACAAAAAGTACGAAAATAATTACTTAATATTATTTCATCAACCTTTTCAAATTGTTAATTTGAACCTCCCATATACCTCTTTTCATTCACATAATAACATTTGAGTATTTGCAGCAACTTCATAGTTTCACATTTTTCCCATAAGTTAATATGGAAAAAAAGTTTGAGTTTTTCTTATTTTGGCCAAAATAACATACTTAACGCCAATGAAAGTAATCGGGCAGGGTAGAGGTCGGCGAGCGAAGCAACTTGGAAGTACAAGCACCACAGCTGCTTCTTTTATAAATAAATTTGTAATTACTGGAAGCTCCAAAACAAAAAGTACGAAAACAATTAGTTAATGTTATTTCATCAACCTTTTCAAATTGTTAATTTGAACCTCCCATTTACCTCTTTTGATTCACATAATAACATTTGAGTATTTGCAGCAACTTCATAGTTTCAACTTTTTCCCATAAGTTAACATTGAAAAAAGTTTGAGTTTTTCTTATTTTGGCCAAAATAACATACTTAACGCCAATGAAAGTAATCAGGCAGGGTAGAGGTCGGCGAGGGAGGCAACTTGGAAGTACAAGCACCACAGCTGCTTCTTTTATAGTTAAATTTGTAATTACTGGAAGCTCCAAAACAAAAAGTACGAAAACAATTACTTAATGTTATTTCATCAACCTTTTCAAATTGTTAATTTGAACCTCCCATATACCTCTTTTCATTCACCTAATAACATTTGAGTATTTGCAGCAACTTCATAGTTTCACATTTTTCCCATAAGTTAATATGGAAAAAAGTTTGAGTTTTTCTTATTTTGGCCAAAATTACATACTTAACGCCAATGAAAGTAATCGGGCAGGCTTGAGGTTGGCAAGCGAGGCAACTTGGAAGTACAAGCACCACAGCTGCTTCTTTTATAGTTAAATTTGTAATTACTGGAAGATCCAAAACAAAAAGTACGAAAATAATTACTTAATGTTATTTCATCAACCTTTTCAAATTGTTAATTTGAACCTCCCATATACCTCTTTTCATTCACATAATAACATTTGAGTATTTGCAGCAACTTCATAGTTTCACATTTTTCCCATAAGTTAATATGGAAAAAAGTTTGAGTTTTTCTTATTTTGGCCAAAATAACATACTTAACGCCAATGAAAGTAATCGGGCAGGGTAGAGGTCGGCGAGCGAGGCAACTTGGAAGTACAAGCTCCACAGCTGCTTCTTTTATAGTTAAATTTGTAATTACTGGAAGCTCCAAAACAAAAAGTACGAAAATAATTACTTAATGTTATTTCATCAACCTTTTCAAATTGTTAATTTGAACCTCCCATATACCTCTTTTCATTCACATAATAACATTTGAGTATTTGCAGCAACTTCTTAGTTTCACATTTTTCCCATAAGTTAACATGGAAAAAAGTTTGAGTTTTTCTTATTTTGGCCAAAATAACATACTTAACGCCAATGAAAGTAATCGGGCAGGCTTGAGGTTGGCAAGCGAGGAAACTTGGAAGTACAAGCACCACAGCTGCTTCTTTTATAGTTAAATTTGTAATTACTGGAAGATCCGAAACAAAAAGTACGAAAATAATTACTTAATGTTATTTCATCAACCTTTTCAAATTGTTAATTTGAACCTCCCATATACCTCTTTTTATTCACATAATAACATTTGAGTATTTGCAGCAACTTCATAGTTTCACATTTTTCCCATAAGTTAATATGGAAAAAAGTTTGAGTTTTTCTTATTTTGGCCAAAATAACATACTTAACGCCAATGAAAGTAATCGGGCAAGTTAGAGGTTGGCGAGCGAGGCAACTTGGAAATACAAGCACCACAGCTGCTTCTTTTATAGTTAAATTTGTAATTACTGGAAGCTCCAAAACAAAAAGTACGAAAATAATTACTTAATGTTATTTCATCAACCTTTTCAAATTGTTAATTTGAACCTCCCATATACCTCTTTTCATTCACATAATAACATTTGAGTATTTGCAGCAACTTCATAGTTTCAACTTTTTCCCATAAGTTACCATGGAAAAAAGTTTGAGTTTTTCTTATTTTGGCCAAAATTACATACTTAACGCCAATGAAAGTAATCGGGCAGGCTTGAGGTTGGCAAGCGAGGCAACTTGGAAGTACAAGCACCACAGCTGCTTCTTTTATAGTCGTTAAATTTGTAATTACTAGAAGCTCCAAAACAAAAAGTACGAAAATAATTACTTAATGTTATTTCATCAACCTTTTCAAATTGTTAATTTGAACCTTCCATATACCTCTTTTTATTCACATAATAACATTTGAGTATTTGCAGCAACTTCTTAGTTTCACATTTTTCCCATAAGTTAACATGGAAAAAAGTTTGAGTTTTTCTTATTTTGGCCAAAATACGATACTAAACGCCAATAAAAGTAATCAGGCAGGCTAGAGGTCGGCGAGCGAGGTAACTTGGAAGTACAAACACCACAGCTGCTTCTTTTATAGTTAAATTTGTAATTACTGGAAGATCCAAAACAAAAAGTACGAAAATAATTACTTAATGTTATTTCATCAACCTTTTCAAATTGTTAATTTGAACCTCCCATATACCTCTTTTCATTCACATAATAACATTTGAGTATTTGCAGCAACTTCATAGTTTCACATTTTTCCCATAAGTTAATATGGAAAAAAGTTTGAGTTTTTCTTATTTTGGCCAAAATAACATACTTAACGCCAATGAAAGTAATCGGGCAGGGTAGAGGTCGGCGAGCGAGGCAACTTGGAAGTACAAGCTCCACAGCTGCTTCTTTTATAGTTAAATTTGTAATTACTGGAAGCTCCAAAACAAAAAGTACGAAAATAATTACTTAATGTTATTTCATCAACCTTTTCAAATTGTTAATTTGAACCTCCCATATACCTCTTTTCATTCACATAATAACATTTGAGTATTTGCAGCAACTTCTTAGTTTCACATTTTTCCCATAAGTTAACATGGAAAAAAGTTTGAGTTTTTCTTATTTTGGCCAAAATAACATACTTAACGCCAATGAAAGTAATCGGGCAGGCTTGAGGTTGGCAAGCGAGGAAACTTGGAAGTACAAGCACCACAGCTGCTTCTTTTATAGTTAAATTTGTAATTACTGGAAGATCCGAAACAAAAAGTACGAAAATAATTACTTAATGTTATTTCATCAACCTTTTCAAATTGTTAATTTGAACCTCGCATATACCTCTTTTCATTCACATAATAACATTTGAGTATTTGCAGCAACTTCATAGTTTCACATTTTTCCCATAAGTTAATATGGAAAAAAGTTTGAGTTTTTCTTATTTTGGCCAAAATAACATACTTAACGCCAATGAAAGTAATCGGGCAAGTTAGAGGTTGGCGAGCGAGGCAACTTGGAAGTACAAGCACCACAGCTGCTTCTTTTATAGTTAAATTTGTAATTACTGGAAGATCCGAAACAAAAAGTACGAAAATAATTAGTTAATGTTATTTCATCAACCTTTTCAAATTGTTAATTTGAACCTCCCATATACCTCTTTTCATTCACATAATAACATTTGAGTATTTGCAGCAACTTCTTAGTTTCACTTTTTTCCCATAAGTTAACATGGAAAAAAGTTTGAGTTTTTCTTATTTTGGCCAAAATTACATACTTAACGCCAATGAAAGTAATCGGGCAGGCTTGAGGTTGGCAAGCGAGGCAACTTGGAAGTACAAGCACCACAGCTGCTTCTTTTATAGTTAAATTTGTAATTACTGGAAGATCCAAAACAAAAAGTACGAAAATAATTACTTAATATTAATTCATCAACCTTTTCAAATTGTTAATTTGAACCTCCCATATACCTCTTTTTATTCACATAATAACATTTGAGTATTTGCAGCAACTTCATAGTTTCACATTTTTCCCATAAGTTAATATGGAAAAAAAGTTTGAGTTTTTCTTATTTTGGCCAAAATAACATACTTAACGCCAATGAAAGTAATCGGGCAGGGTAGAGGTCGGCGAGCGAAGCAACTTGGAAGTACAAGCACCACAGCTGCTTCTTTTATAAATAAATTTGTAATTACTGGAAGCTCCAAAACAAAAAGTACGAAAACAATTAGTTAATGTTATTTCATCAACCTTTTCAAATTGTTAATTTGAACCTCCCATTTACCTCTTTTCATTCACATAATAACATTTGAGTATTTGCAGCAACTTCATAGTTTCAACTTTTTCCCATAAGTTAACATTGAAAAAAGTTTGAGTTTTTCTTATTTTGGCCAAAATAACATACTTAACGCCAATGAAAGTAATCAGGCAGGGTAGAGGTCGGCGAGGGAGGCAACTTGGAAGTACAAGCACCACAGCTGCTTCTTTTATAGTTAAATTTGTAATTACTGGAAGCTCCAAAACAAAAAGTACGAAAACAATTACTTAATGTTATTTCATCAACCTTTTCAAATTGTTAATTTGAACCTCCCATATACCTCTTTTCATTCACCTAATAACATTTGAGTATTTGCAGCAACTTCATAGTTTCACATTTTTCCCATAAGTTAATATGGAAAAAAGTTTGAGTTTTTCTTATTTTGGCCAAAATTACATACTTAACGCCAATGAAAGTAATCGGGCAGGCTTGAGGTTGGCAAGCGAGGCAACTTGGAAGTACAAGCACCACAGCTGCTTCTTTTATAGTTAAATTTGTAATTACTGGAAGATCCAAAACAAAAAGTACGAAAATAATTACTTAATGTTATTTCATCAACCTTTTCAAATTGTTAATTTGAACCTCCCATATACCTCTTTTCATTCACATAATAACATTTGAGTATTTGCAGCAACTTCATAGTTTCACATTTTTCCCATAAGTTAATATGGAAAAAAGTTTGAGTTTTTCTTATTTTGGCCAAAATAACATACTTAACGCCAATGAAAGTAATCGGGCAGGGTAGAGGTCGGCGAGCGAGGCAACTTGGAAGTACAAGCTCCACAGCTGCTTCTTTTATAGTTAAATTTGTAATTACTGGAAGCTCCAAAACAAAAAGTACGAAAATAATTACTTAATGTTATTTCATCAACCTTTTCAAATTGTTAATTTGAACCTCCCATATACCTCTTTTCATTCACATAATAACATTTGAGTATTTGCAGCAACTTCTTAGTTTCACATTTTTCCCATAAGTTAACATGGAAAAAAGTTTGAGTTTTTCTTATTTTGGCCAAAATAACATACTTAACGCCAATGAAAGTAATCGGGCAGGCTTGAGGTTGGCAAGCGAGGAAACTTGGAAGTACAAGCACCACAGCTGCTTCTTTTATAGTTAAATTTGTAATTACTGGAAGATCCGAAACAAAAAGTACGAAAATAATTACTTAATGTTATTTCATCAACCTTTTCAAATTGTTAATTTGAACCTCCCATATACCTCTTTTTATTCACATAATAACATTTGAGTATTTGCAGCAACTTCATAGTTTCACATTTTTCCCATAAGTTAATATGGAAAAAAGTTTGAGTTTTTCTTATTTTGGCCAAAATAACATACTTAACGCCAATGAAAGTAATCGGGCAAGTTAGAGGTTGGCGAGCGAGGCAACTTGGAAATACAAGCACCACAGCTGCTTCTTTTATAGTTAAATTTGTAATTACTGGAAGCTCCAAAACAAAAAGTACGAAAATAATTACTTAATGTTATTTCATCAACCTTTTCAAATTGTTAATTTGAACCTCCCATATACCTCTTTTCATTCACATAATAACATTTGAGTATTTGCAGCAACTTCATAGTTTCAACTTTTTCCCATAAGTTACCATGGAAAAAAGTTTGAGTTTTTCTTATTTTGGCCAAAATTACATACTTAACGCCAATGAAAGTAATCGGGCAGGCTTGAGGTTGGCAAGCGAGGCAACTTGGAAGTACAAGCACCACAGCTGCTTCTTTTATAGTCGTTAAATTTGTAATTACTAGAAGCTCCAAAACAAAAAGTACGAAAATAATTACTTAATGTTATTTCATCAACCTTTTCAAATTGTTAATTTGAACCTTCCATATACCTCTTTTTATTCACATAATAACATTTGAGTATTTGCAGCAACTTCTTAGTTTCACATTTTTCCCATAAGTTAACATGGAAAAAAGTTTGAGTTTTTCTTATTTTGGCCAAAATACGATACTAAACGCCAATAAAAGTAATCAGGCAGGCTAGAGGTCGGCGAGCGAGGTAACTTGGAAGTACAAACACCACAGCTGCTTCTTTTATAGTTAAATTTGTAATTACTGGAAGATCCAAAACAAAAAGTACGAAAATAATTACTTAATGTTATTTCATCAACCTTTTCAAATTGTTAATTTGAACCTCCCATATACCTCTTTTCATTCACATAATAACATTTGAGTATTTGCAGCAACTTCATAGTTTCACATTTTTCCCATAAGTTAATATGGAAAAAAGTTTGAGTTTTTCTTATTTTGGCCAAAATAACATACTTAACGCCAATGAAAGTAATCGGGCAGGGTAGAGGTCGGCGAGCGAGGCAACTTGGAAGTACAAGCTCCACAGCTGCTTCTTTTATAGTTAAATTTGTAATTACTGGAAGCTCCAAAACAAAAAGTACGAAAATAATTACTTAATGTTATTTCATCAACCTTTTCAAATTGTTAATTTGAACCTCCCATATACCTCTTTTCATTCACATAATAACATTTGAGTATTTGCAGCAACTTCTTAGTTTCACATTTTTCCCATAAGTTAACATGGAAAAAAGTTTGAGTTTTTCTTATTTTGGCCAAAATAACATACTTAACGCCAATGAAAGTAATCGGGCAGGCTTGAGGTTGGCAAGCGAGGAAACTTGGAAGTACAAGCACCACAGCTGCTTCTTTTATAGTTAAATTTGTAATTACTGGAAGATCCGAAACAAAAAGTACGAAAATAATTACTTAATGTTATTTCATCAACCTTTTCAAATTGTTAATTTGAACCTCCCATATACCTCTTTTTATTCACATAATAACATTTGAGTATTTGCAGCAACTTCATAGTTTCACATTTTTCCCATAAGTTAATATGGAAAAAAGTTTGAGTTTTTCTTATTTTGGCCAAAATAACATACTTAACGCCAATGAAAGTAATCGGGCAAGTTAGAGGTTGGCGAGCGAGGCAACTTGGAAATACAAGCACCACAGCTGCTTCTTTTATAGTTAAATTTGTAATTACTGGAAGCTCCAAAACAAAAAGTACGAAAATAATTACTTAATGTTATTTCATCAACCTTTTCAAATTGTTAATTTGAACCTCCCATATACCTCTTTTCATTCACATAATAACATTTGAGTATTTGCAGCAACTTCATAGTTTCAACTTTTTCCCATAAGTTACCATGGAAAAAAGTTTGAGTTTTTCTTATTTTGGCCAAAATTACATACTTAACGCCAATGAAAGTAATCGGGCAGGCTTGAGGTTGGCAAGCGAGGCAACTTGGAAGTACAAGCACCACAGCTGCTTCTTTTATAGTCGTTAAATTTGTAATTACTAGAAGCTCCAAAACAAAAAGTACGAAAATAATTACTTAATGTTATTTCATCAACCTTTTCAAATTGTTAATTTGAACCTTCCATATACCTCTTTTTATTCACATAATAACATTTGAGTATTTGCAGCAACTTCTTAGTTTCACATTTTTCCCATAAGTTAACATGGAAAAAAGTTTGAGTTTTTCTTATTTTGGCCAAAATACGATACTAAACGCCAATAAAAGTAATCAGGCAGGCTAGAGGTCGGCGAGCGAGGTAACTTGGAAGTACAAACACCACAGCTGCTTCTTTTATAATTAAATTTGTAATTACTGGAAGCTCCAAAACAAAAAGTACGAAAACAATTACTTAATGTTATTTCATCTACCTTTTCAAATTGTTAATTTGAACCTCCCATATACCTCTTTTCATTCACATAATAACATTTGAGTATTTGCAGCAACTTCATAGTTTCACATTTTTCCAATAAGTTAATATGGAAAAAAGTTTGAGTTTTTCTTATTTTGGCCAAAATAACATACTTAACGCCAATGAAAGTAATCGGGCAGGGTAGAGGTCAGCGAGCGAGGCAACTTGGAAGTACAAGCACCACAGCTGCTTCTTTTATAGTTAAATTTGTAATTACTGGAAGCTCCAAAACATAAAGTACGAAAATAATTACTTAATGTTATTTCATCAACTTTTTCAAATTGTTAATTTGAACCTCCCATATACCTCTTTTCATTCACATAATAACATTTGAGTATTTGCAGCAACTTCTTAGTTTCACATTTTTCCCATAAGTTAACATGGAAAAAAGTTTGAGTTTTTCTTATTTTGGCCAAAATAACATACTTAACGCCAATGAAAGTAATCGGGCAGGCTTGAGGTTGGCAAGCGAGGAAACTTGGAAGTACAAGCACCACAGCTGCTTCTTTTATAGTTAAATTTGTAATTACTGGAAGATCCGAAACAAAAAGTACGAAAACAATTACTTAATGTTATTTCATCAATCTTTTCAAATTGTTAATTTGAACCTCCCATATACCTCTTTTCATTCACATAATAACATTTGAGTATTTGCAGCAACTTCATAGTTTCACATTTTTCCCATAAGTTAATATGGAAAAAAGTTTGAGTTTTTCTTATTTTGGCCAAAATAACATACTTAACGCCAATGAAAGTAATCGGGCAAGTTAGAGGTTGGCGAGCGAGGCAACTTGGAAGTACAAGCACCACAGCTGCTTCTTTTATAGTTAAATTTGTAATTACTGGAAGATCCGAAACAAAAAGTACGAAAATAATTACTTAATGTTATTTCATCAACCTTTTCAAATTGTTAATTTGAACCTCCCATACACCTCTTTTCATTCACATAATAACATTTGAGTATTTGCAGCAACTTCATAGTTTCACATTTTTCCCATAAGTTAATATGGAAAAAAGTTTGAGTTTTTCCTATTTTGGCCAAAATAACATACTAAACGCCAATGAAAGTAATCGGGCAAGTTAGAGGTTGGAAAGCGAGGCAACTTGGAAGTACAAGCTTCTTTTATAGTTAAATTTGTAATTACTGGAAGCTCCAAAACAAAAAGTACGAAAATAATTAGTTAATGTTATTTCATCAACCTTTTCAAATTGTTAATTTGAACCTCCCATATACCTCTTTTCATTCACATAATAACATTTGAGTATTTGCAGCAACTTCTTAGTTTCACATTTTTCCCATAAGTTAACATGGAAAAAAGTTTGAGTTTTTCTTATTTTGGCCAAAATTACATACTTAACGCCAATGAAAGTAATCGGGCAGGCTTGAGGTTGGCAAGCGAGGCAACTTGGAAGTACAAGCACCACAGCTGCTTCTTTTATAGTTAAATTTGTAATTACTGGAAGATCCAAAACAAAAAGTACGAAAATAATTACTTAATGTTATTTCATCAACCTTTTCAAATTGTTAATTTGAACCTCCCATATACCTCTTTTCATTCACATAATAACATTTGAGTATTTGCAGCAACTTCATAGTTTCACATTTTTCCCATAAGTTAATATGGAAAAAAGTTTGAGTTTTTCTTATTTTGGCCAAAATAACATACTTAACGCCAATGAAAGTAATCAGGCAGGGTAGAGGTCGGCGAGCGAGGCAACTTGGAAGTACAAGCACCACAGCTGCTTCTTTTATAGTTAAATTTGTAATTACTGGAAGCTGCAAAACAAAAAGTACGAAAATAATTAGTTAATGTTATTTCATCAACCTTTTCAAATTGTTAATTTGAACCTCCCATATACCTCTTTTCATTCACATAATAACATTTGAGTATTTGCAGCAACTTCTTAGTTTCACATTTTTCCCATAAGTTAACATGGAAAAAAGTTTGAGTTTTTCTTATTTTGGCCAAAATAACATACTTAACGCGAATGAAAGTAATCGGGCAAGTTAGAGGTTGGCGAGCGAGGCAACTTGGAAGTACAAGCACCACAGCTGCTTCTTTTATAGTTAAATTTGTAATTACTGGAAGCTCCAAAACAAAAAGTACGAAAATAATTAGTTAATGTTATTTCATCAACCTTTTCAAATTGTTAATTTGAACCTCCCATATACCTCTTTTCATTCACATAATAACATTTGAGTATTTGCAGCAACTTCTTAGTTTCACATTTTTCCCATAAGTTAACATGGAAAAAAGTTTGAGTTTTTCTTATTTTGGCCAAAATTACATACTTAACGCCAATGAAAGTAATCGGGCAGGCTTGAGGTTGGCAAGCGAGGCAACTTGGAAGTACAAGCACCACAGCTGCTTCTTTTATAGTTAAATTTGTAATTACTGGAAGCTCCAAAACAAAAAGTACGAAAATAATTAGTTAATGTTATTTCATCAACCTTTTCAAATTGTTAATTTGAACCTCCCATATACCTCTTTTCATTCACATAATAACATTTGAGTATTTGCAGCAACTTCTTAGTTTCACATTTTTCCCATAAGTTAACATGGAAAAAAGTTTGAGTTTTTCTTATTTTGGCCAAAATTACATACTTAACGCCAATGAAAGTAATCGGGCAGGCTTGAGGTTGGCAAGCGAGGCAACTTGGAAGTACAAGCACCACAGCTGCTTCTTTTATAGTTAAATTTGTAATTACTGGAAGATCCAAAACAAAAAGTACGAAAATAATTACTTAATGTTATTTCATCAACCTTTTCAAATTTTTAATTTGAACCTCCCATATACCTCTTTTCATTCACATAATAACATTTGAGTATTTGCAGCAACTTCATAGTTTCAACTTTTTCCCATAAGTTACCATGGAAAAAAGTTTGAGTTTTTCTTATTTTGGCCAAAATAACATACTTAACGCCAATGAAAGTAATCGGGCTGGGTAGAGGTCGGCGAGCGAGGCAACTTGGAAGTACAAGCACCACAGCTGCTTCTTTTATAGTCGTTAAATTTGTAATTACTGGAAGCTCTAAAACTAAAAGTACGAAAACAATTACTTAATGTTATTTCATCTACCTTTTCAAATTGTTAATTTGAACCTCCCATATACCTCTTTTCATTCACATAATAACATTTGAGTATTTGCAGCAACTTCATAGTTTCACATTTTTCCCATAAGTTAATATGGAAAAAAGTTTGAGTTTTTCTTATTTTGGCCAAAATAACATACTTAACGCCAATGAAAGTAATCGGGCAGGGTAGAGGTCAGCGAGCGAGGCAACTTGGAAGTACAAGCACCACAGCTGCTTCTTTTATAGTTAAATTTGTAATTACTGGAAGCTCCAAAACAAAAAGTACGAAAATAATTACTTAATGTTATTTCATCAACCTTTTCAAATTGTTAATTTGAACCTCCCATATACCTCTTTTCATTCACATAATAACATTTGAGTATTTGCAGCAACTTCTTAGTTTCACATTTTTCCCATAAGTTAACATGGAAAAAAGTTTGAGTTTTTCTTATTTTGGCCAAAATTACATACTTAACGCCAATGAAAGTAATCGGGCAGGCTTGAGGTTGGCAAGCGAGGCAACTTGGAAGTACAAGCACCACAGCTGCTTCTTTTATAGTTAAATTTGTAATTACTGGAAGCTCCAAAACAAAAAGTACGAAAATAATTACTTAATGTTATTTCATCAACCTTTTCAAATTGTTAATTTGAACCTCCCATATACCTCTTTTCATTCACATAATAACATTTGAGTATTTGCAGCAACTTCATAGTTTCACATTTTTCCCATAAGTTAATATGGAAAAAAGTTTGAGTTTTTCTTATTTTGGCCAAAATAACATACTAAACGCTAATGAAAGTAATCGGGCAAGTTAGAGGTTGGAAAGCGAGGCAACTTGGAAGTACAAGCTTCTTTTATAGTTAAATTTGTAATTACTGGAAGCTCCAAAACAAAAAGTACGAAAATAATTAGTTAATGTTATTTCATCAACCTTTTCAAATTGTTAATTTGAACCTCCCATATACCTCTTTTCATTCACATAATAACATTTGAGTATTTGCAGCAACTTCTTAGTTTCACATTTTTCCCATAAGTTAACATGGAAAAAAGTTTGAGTTTTTCTTATTTTGGCCAAAATTACATACTTAACGCCAATGAAAGTAATCGGGCAGGCTTGAGGTTGGCAAGCGAGGCAACTTGGAAGTACAAGCACCACAGCTGCTTCTTTTATAGTTAAATTTGTAATTACTGGAAGATCCAAAACAAAAAGTACGAAAATAATTACTTAATGTTATTTCATCAACCTTTTCAAATTGTTAATTTGAACCTCCCATATACCTCTTTTCATTCACATAATAACATTTGAGTATTTGCAGCAACTTCTTAGTTTCACATTTTTCCCATAAGTTAATATGGAAAAAAGTTTGAGTTTTTCTTATTTTGGCCAAAATAACATACTTAACGCCAATGAAAGTAATCGGGCAGGGTAGAGGTCGGCGAGCGAGGCAACTTGGAAGTACAAGCTCCACAGCTGCTTCTTTTATAGTTAAATTTGTAATTACTGGAAGCTCCAAAACAAAAAGTACGAAAATAATTACTTAATGTTATTTCATCAACCTTTTCAAATTGTTAATTTGAACCTCCCATATACCTCTTTTCATTCACATAATAACATTTGAGTATTTGCAGCAACTTCTTAGTTTCACATTTTTCCCATAAGTTAACATGGAAAAAAGTTTGAGTTTTTGTTATTTTAGCCAAAATAACATACTTAACGCCAATGAAAGTAATCGGGCAAGTTAGAGGTTGGCGAGCGAGGCAACTTGGAAGTACAAGCACCACAGCTGCTTCTTTTATAGTTAAATTTGTAATTACTGGAAGATCCGAAACAAAAAGTACGAAAATAATTACTTAATGTTATTTCATCAACCTTTTCAAATTGTTAATTTGAACCTCCCATATACCTCTTTTCATTCACATAATAACATTTGAGTATTTGCAGCAACTTCATAGTTTCACATTTTTCCCATAAGTTAATATGGAAAAAAGTTTGAGTTTTTCTTATTTTGGCCAAAATAACATACTAAACGCCAATGAAAGTAATCGGGCAAGTTAGAGGTTGGAAAGCGAGGCAACTTGGAAGTACAAGCTTCTTTTATAGTTAAATTTGTAATTACTGGAAGCTCCAAAACAAAAAGTACGAAAATAATTAGTTAATGTTATTTCATCAACCTTTTCAAATTGTTAATTTGAACCTCCCATATACCTCTTTTCATTCACATAATAACATTTGAGTATTTGCAGCAACTTCTTAGTTTCACATTTTTCCCATAAGTTAACATGGAAAAAAGTTTGAGTTTTTCTTATTTTGGCCAAAATTACATACTTAACGCCAATGAAAGTAATCGGGCAGGCTTGAGGTTGGCAAGCGAGGCAACTTGGAAGTACAAGCACCACAGCTGCTTCTTTTATAGTTAAATTTGTAATTACTGGAAGCTCCAAAACAAAAAGTACGAAAATAATTACTTAATGTTATTTCATCAACCTTTTCAAATTGTTAATTTGAACCTCCCATATACCTCTTTTCATTCACATAATAACATTTGAGAATTTGCAGCAACTTCATAGTTTCACATTTTTCCCATAAGTTAATATGGAAAAAAGTTTGAGTTTTTCTTATTTTGGCCAAAATAACATACTTAACGCCAATGAAAGTAATCGGGCAGGGTAGAGGTCGGCGAGCGAGGCAACTTGGAAGTACAAGCTCCACAACTGCTTCTTTTATAGTTAAATTTGTAATTACTGGAAGCTCCAAAACAAAAAGTACGAAAATAATTACTTAATGTTATTTCATCAACCTTTTCAAATTGTTAATTTGAACCTCCCATATACCTCTTTTCATTCACATAATAACATTTGAGTATTTGCAGCAACTTCTTAGTTTCACATTTTTCCCATAAGTTAACATGGAAAAAAGTTTGAGTTTTTCTTATTTTGGCCAAAATAACATACTTAACGCCAATGAAAGTAATCGGGCAGGCTTGAGAATGGCAAGCGAGGAAACTTGGAAGTACAAGCACCACAGCTGCTTCTTTTATAGTTAAATTTGTAATTACTGGAAGATCCGAAACAAAAAGTACGAAAATAATTACTTAATGTTATTTCATCAACCTTTTCAAATTGTTAATTTGAACCTCCCATATACCTCTTTTTATTCACATAATAACATTTGAGTATTTGCAGCAACTTCATAGTTTCACATTTTTCCCATAAGTTAATATGGAGAAAAGTTTGAGTTTTTCTTATTTTGGCCAAAATAACATACTTAACGCGAATGAAAGTAATCGGGCAAGTTAGAGGTTGGCGAGCGAGGCAACTTGGAAGTACAAGCACCACAGCTGCTTCTTTTATAGTTAAATTTGTAATTACTGGAAGCTCCAAAACAAAAAGTACGAAAATAATTAGTTAATGTTATTTCATCAACCTTTTCAAATTGTTAATTTGAACCTCCCATATACCTCTTTTCATTCACATAATAACATTTGAGTATTTGCAGCAACTTCTTAGTTTCACATTTTTCCCATAAGTTAACATGGAAAAAAGTTTGAGTTTTTCTTATTTTAGCCAAAATTACATACTTAACGCCAATGAAAGTAATCGGGCAGGCTTGAGGTTGGCAAGCGAGGCAACTTGGAAGTACAAGCACCACAGCTGCTTCTTTTATAGTTAAATTTGTAATTACTGGAAGCTCCAAAACAAAAAGTACGAAAATAATTACTTCATGTTATTTCATCAACCTTTTCAAATTGTTAATTTGAACCTCCCATATACCTCTTTTCATTCACATAATAACATTTGAGTATTTGCAGCAACTTCATAGTTTCAACTTTTTCCCATAAGTTAACATGGAAAAAAGTTTGAGTTTTTCTTATTTTGGCCAAAATAACATACTTAACGCCAATGAAAGTAATCGGGCTGGGTAGAGGTCGGCGAGCGAGGCAACTTGGAAGTACAAGCACCACAGCTGCTTCTTTTATAGTCGTTAAATTTGTAATTACTGGAAGCTCCAAAACAAAAAGTACGAAAATAATTAGTTATTGTTATTTCATCAACCTTTTCAAATTGTTAATTTGAACCTTCCATATACCTCTTTTTATTCACATAATAACATTTGAGTATTTGCAGCAACTTCTTAGTTTCACATTTTTCCCATAAGTTAACATGGAAAAAAGTTTGAGTTTTTCTTATTTTGGCCAAAATACGATATTAAACGCCAATAAAAGTAATCAGGCAGGCTAGAGGTCGGCGAGCGAGGTAACTTGGAAGTACAAACACCACAGCTGCTTCTTTTATAATTAAATTTGTAATTACTGGAAGCTCCAAAACAAAAAGTACGAAAACAATTACTTAATGTTATTTCATCTACCTTTTCAAATTGTTAATTTGAACCTCCCATATACCTCTTTTCATTCACATAATAACATTTGAGTATTTGCAGGAACTTCATAGTTTCACATTTTTCACATATGTTAATATGGAAAAAAGTTTGAGTTTTTCTTATTTTGACCAAAATAACATACTTAACGCCAATGAAAGTAATCGGGCAGGGTAGAGGTCAGCGAGCGAGGCAACTTGGAAGTACAAGCACCACAGCTGCTTCTTTTATAGTTAAATTTGTAATTACTGGAAGCTCCAAAACAAAAAGTACGAAAATAATTACTTAATGTTATTTCATCAACCTTTTCAAATTGTTAATTTGAACCTCCCATATACCTCTTTTCATTCACATAATAACATTTGAGTATTTGCAGCAACTTCATAGTTTCACATTTTTCCCATAAGTTAACATGGAAAAAAGTTTGAGTTTTTCTTATTT
Organism: Ecdyonurus torrentis; assembly: GCA_949318235.1. Taxonomy (NCBI): domain Eukaryota; kingdom Metazoa; phylum Arthropoda; class Insecta; order Ephemeroptera; family Heptageniidae; genus Ecdyonurus; species Ecdyonurus torrentis. The sequence goes on along the minus strand of OX439132.1, from coordinate 776,398 downwards.
TGGCCAAAATACAATACTTAACGCCAATGAAAGTAATCGGGCAGGGTAGAGGTCGGCGAGCGAGGCAACTTGGAAGTACAAGCACCACAGCTGCTTCTTTTATAGTTAAATTTGTAATTACTGGAAGCTCCAAAACAAAAAGTACGAAAAAAATTACCTAATGTTATTTCATCAACCCTTTCAAATTTTTAATTTGAACCTCCCATATACCTCTTTTCATTCACATAATAACATTTGAGTATTTGCAGCAACTTCTTAGTTTCACATTTTTCCCATAAGTTAACATGGAAAAAAGTTTGAGTTTTTCTTATTTTGGCCAAAATAACATACTTAACGCCAATGAAAGTAATCGGGCAGGCTTGAGGTTGGCAAGCGAGGCAACTTGGAAGTACAAGCACCACAGCTGCTTCTTTTATAGTTAAATTTGTAATTACTGGAAGATCCGAAACAAAAAGTACAAAAATAATTACTTAATGTTATTTCATCAACCTTTTCAAATTGTTAATTTGAACCTCCCATATACCTCTTTTCATTCACATAATAACATTTGAGTATTTGCAGCAACTTCATAGTTTCAACTTTTTCCCATAAGTTAATATGGAAAAAAGTTTGAGTTTTTCTTATTTTGGCCAAAATAACATACTTAACGCCAATGAAAGTAATCGGGCAAGTTAGAGGTTGGCGAGCGAGGCAACTTGGAAGTACAAGCACCACAGCTGCTTCTTTTATAGTTAAATTTGTAATTACTGGAAGCTCCAAAACAAAAAGTACGAAAATAATTAGTTAATGTTATTTCATCAACCTTTTCAAATTGTTAATTTGAACCTCCCATATACCTCTTTTCATTCACATAATAACATTTGAGTATTTGCAGCAACTTCTTAGTTTCACATTTTTCCCATAAGTTAACATGGAAAAAAGTTTGAGTTTTTCTTATTTTGGCCAAAATTACATACTTAACGCCAATGAAAGTAATCGGGCAGGCTTGAGGTTGGCAAGCGAGGCAACTTGGAAGTACAAGCACCACAGCTGCTTCTTTTATAGTTAAATTTGTAATTACTGGAAGATCCGAAACAAAAAGTACGAAAATAATTACTTAATGTTATTTCATCAACCTTTTCAAATTGTTAATTTGAACCTTCCATATACCTCATTTTATTCACATAATAACATTTGAGTATTTGCAGCAACTTCTTAGTTTCACATTTTTCCCATAAGTTAACATGGAAAAAAGTTTGAGTTTTTCTTATTTTGGCCAAAATAACATACTTAACGCCAATGAAAGTAATCGGGCAGGCTTGAGGTTGGCAAGCGAGGTAACTTGGAAGTACAAGCACCACAGCTGCTTCTTTTATAGTTAAATTTGTAATTACTGGAAGATCCGAAACAAAAAGTACGAAAATAATTACTTAATGTTATTTCATCAACCTTTTCAAATTGTTAATTTGAACCTCCCATATACCTCTTTTTATTCACATAATAACATTTGAGTATTTGCAGCAACTTCATAGTTTCACATTTTTCCCATAAGTTAATATGGAGAAAAGTTTGAGTTTTTCTTATTTTGGCCAAAATAACATACTTAACGCAAATGAAAGTAATCGGGCAAGTTAGAGGTTGGCGAGCGAGGCAACTTGGAAGTACAAGCACCACAGCTGCTTCTTTTATAGTTAAATTTGTAATTACTGGAAGATCCGAAACAAAAAGTACGAAAATAATTACTTAATGTTATTTCATCAACCTTTTCAAATTGTTAATTTGAACCTTCCATATACCTCTTTTCATTCACATAATAACATTTGAGTATTTGCAGCAACTTCTTAGTTTCACATTTTTCCCATAAGTTAACATGGAAAAAAGTTTGAGTTTTTCTTATTTTGGCCAAAATAACATACTTAACGCCAATGAAAGTAATCGGGCAGGCTTGAGGTTGGCAAGCGAGGTAACTTGGAAGTACAAGCACCACAGCTGCTTCTTTTATAGTTAAATTTGTAATTACTGGAAGATCCGAAACAAAAAGTACGAAAATAATTACTTAATGTTATTTCATCAACCTTTTCAAATTGTTAATTTGAACCTCCCATATACCTCTTTTTATTCACATAATAACATTTGAGTATTTGCAGCAACTTCATAGTTTCACATTTTTCCCATAAGTTAATATGGAGAAAAGTTTGAGTTTTTCTTATTTTGGCCAAAATAACATACTTAACGCAAATGAAAGTAATCGGGCAAGTTAGAGGTTGGCGAGCGAGGCAACTTGGAAGTACAAGCACCACAGCTGCTTCTTTTATAGTTAAATTTGTAATTACTGGAAGCTCCAAAACAAAAAGTACGAAAATAATTAGTTAATGTTATTTCATCAACCTTTTCAAATTGTTAATTTGAACCTCCCATATACCTCTTTTCATTCACATAATAACATTTGAGTATTTGCAGCAACTTCTTAGTTTCACATGTTTCCCATAAGTTAACATAGAAAAAAGTTTGAGTTTTTCTTATTTTGGCCAAAATTACATACTTAACGCCAATGAAAGTAATCGGGCAGGCTTGAGGTTGGCAAGCGAGGCAACTTGGAAGTACAAGCACCACAGCTGCTTCTTTTATAGTTAAATTTGTAATTACTGGAAGATCCAAAACAAAAAGTACGAAAATAATTACTTAATGTTATTTCATCCATCTTTTCAAATTGTTAATTTGAACCTCCCATATACCTCTTTTCATTCACATAATAACATTTGAGTATTTGCAGCAACTTCATAGTTTCAACTTTTTCCCATAAGTTAACATGGAAAAAAGTTTGAGTTTTTCTTATTTTGGCCAAAATAACATACTTAACGCCAATGAAAGTAATCGGGCTGGGTAGAGGTCGGCGAGCGAAACAACTTGGAAGTACAAGCACCACAGCTGCTTCTTTTATAGTCGTTAAATTTGTAATTACTGGAAGCTCCAAAACAAAAAGTACGAAAATAATTAGTTAATGTTATTTCATCAACCTTTTCAAATTGTTAATTTGAACCTTCCATATACCTCTTTTTATTCACATAATAACATTTGAGTATTTGCAGCAACTTCTTAGTTTCACATTTTTCCCATAAGTTAACATGGAAAAAAGTTTGAGTTTTTCTTATTTTGGCCAAAAGACGATACTAAACGCCAATAAAAGTAATCAGGCAGGCTAGAGGCCGGCGAGCGAGGTAACCTGGAAGTACAAACACCACAGCTGCTTCTTTTATAATTAAATTTGTAATTACTGGAAGCTCCAAAACAAAAAGTACGAAAACAATTACTTAATGTTATTTCATCTACCTTTTCAAATTGTTAATTTGAACCTCCCATATACCTCTTTTCATTCACATAATAACATTTGAGTATTTGCAGGAACTTCATAGTTTCACATTTTTCCCATATGTTAACATGGAAAAAAGTTTGAGTTTTTCTTATTTTGGCCAAAATAACATACTTAACGCCAATGAAAGTAATCGGGCAGGCTTGAGGTTGGCAAGCGAGGCAACTTGGAAGTACAAGCACCACAGCTGCTTCTTTTATAGTTAAATTTGTAATTACTGGAAGATCCGAAACAAAAAGTACGAAAATAATTACTTAATGTTATTTCATCAACCTTTTCAAATTGTTAATTTGAACCTCCCATATACCTCTTTTCATTCACATAATAACATTTGAGTATTTGCAGCAACTTCATAGTTTCAACTTTTTCCCATAAGTTAATATGGAAAAAAGTTTGAGTTTTTCTTATTTTGGCCAAAATAACATACTTAACGCCAATGAAAGTAATCGGGCAAGTTAGAGGTTGGCGAGCGAGGCAACTTGGAAGTACAAGCACCACAGCTGCTTCTTTTATAGTTAAATTTGTAATTACTGGAAGCTCCAAAACAAAAAGTACGAAAATAATTAGTTAATGTTATTTCATCAACCTTTTCAAATTGTTAATTTGAACCTCCCATATACCTCTTTTCATTCACATAATAACATTTGAGTATTTGCAGCAACTTCTTAGTTTCACATTTTTCCCATAAGTTAACATGGAAAAAAGTTTGAGTTTTTCTTATTTTGGCCAAAATTACATACTTAACGCCAATGAAAGTAATCGGGCTGGCTTGAGGTTGGCAAGCGAGGCAACTTGGAAGTACAAGCACCACAGCTGCTTCTTTTATAGTTAAATTTGTAATTACTGGAAGATCCGAAACAAAAAGTACGAAAATAATTACTTAATGTTATTTCATCAACCTTTTCAAATTGTTAATTTGAACCTCCCATATACCTCTTTTCATTCACATAATAACATTTGAGTATTTGCAGCAACTTCATAGTTTCACATTTTTCCCATAAGTTAATATGGAAAAAAGTTTGAGTTTTTCTTATTTTGGCCAAAATAACATACTTAACGCTAATGAATGTAATCGGGCAATTTAGAGGTTGGCGAGCGAGGCAACTTGGAAGTACAAGCACCACAGCTGCTTCTTTTATAGTTAAATTTGTAATTACTGGAAGCTCCAAAACAAAAAGTACGAAAATAATTAGTTAATGTTATTTCATCAACCTTTTCAAATTGTTAATTTGAACCTCCCATATACCTCTTTTCATTCACATAATAACATTTGAGTATTTGCAGCAACTTCTTAGTTTCACATTTTTCCCATAAGTTAACATGGAAAAAAGTTTGAGTTTTTCTTATTTTGGCCAAAATTACATACTTAACGCCAATGAAAGTAATCGGGCAGGCTTGAGGTTGGCAAGCGAGGCAACTTGGAAGTACAAGCACCACAGCTGCTTCTTTTATAGTTAAATTTGTAATTACTGGAAGATCCGAAACAAAAAGTACGAAAATAATTACTTAATGTTATTTCATCAACCTTTTCAAATTGTTAATTTGAACCTTCCATATACCTCTTTTCATTCACATAATAACATTTGAGTATTTGCAGCAACTTCTTAGTTTCACATTTTTCCCATAAGTTAACATGGAAAAAAGTTTGAGTTTTTCTTATTTTGGCCAAAATAACATACTTAACGCCAATGAAAGTAATCGGGCAGGCTTGAGGTTGGCAAGCGAGGAAACTTGGAAGTACAAGCACCACAGCTGCTTCTTTTATAGTTAAATTTGTAATTACTGGAAGATCCGAAACAAAAAGTACGAAAATAATTACTTAATGTTATTTCATCAACCTTTTCAAATTGTTAATTTGAACCTCCCATATACCTCTTTTTATTCACATAATAACATTTGAGTATTTGCAGCAACTTCATAGTTTCACATTTTTCCCATAAGTTAATATGGAGAAAAGTTTGAGTTTTTCTTATTTTGGCCAAAATAACATACTTAACGCCAATGAAAGTAATCGGGCAGGCTTGAGGTTGGCAAGCGAGGCAACTTGGAAGTACAAGCACCACAGCTGCTTCTTTTATAGTTAAATTTGTAATTACTGGAAGATCCGAAACAAAAAGTACGAAAATAATTACTTAATGTTATTTCATCAACCTTTTCAAATTGTTAATTTGAACCTCCCATATACCTCTTTTCATTCACATAATAACATTTGAGTATTTGCAGCAACTTCTTAGTTTCACATGTTTCCCATAAGTTAACATAGAAAAAAGTTTAAGTTTTTCTTATTTTGGCCAAAATTACATACTTAACGCCAATGAAAGTAATCGGGCAGGCTTGAGGTTGGCAAGCGAGGCAACTTGGAAGTACAAGCACCACAGCTGCTTCTTTTATAGTTAAATTTGTAATTACTGGAAGATCCAAAACAAAAAGTACGAAAATAATTACTTAATGTTATTTCATCAACCTTTTCAAATTTTTAATTTGAACCTCCCATATACCTCTTTTCATTCACATAATAACATTTGAGTATTTGCAGCAACTTCATAGTTTCAACTTTTTCCCATAAGTTAACATGGAAAAAAGTTTGAGTTTTTCTTATTTTGGCCAAAATAACATACTTAACGCCAATGAAAGTAATCGGGCTGGGTAGAGGTCGGCGAGCGAAACAACTTGAAAGTACAAGCACCACAGCTGCTTCTTTTATAGTCGTTAAATTTGTAATTACTGGAAGCTCCAAAACAAAAAGTACGAAAATAATTAGTTAATGTTATTTCATCAACCTTTTCAAATTGTTAATTTGAACCTTCCATATACCTCTTTTTATTCACATAATAACATTTGAGTATTTGCAGCAACTTCTTAGTTTCACATTTTTCCCATAAGTTAACATGGAAAAAAGTTTGAGTTTTTCTTATTTTGGCCAAAATACGATACTAAACGCCAATAAAAGTAATCAGGCAGGCTAGAGGTCGGCGAGCGAGGTAACCTGGAAGTACAAACACCACAGCTGCTTCTTTTATAATTAAATTTGTAATTACTGGAAGCTCCAAAACAAAAAGTACGAAAACAATTACTTAATGTTATTTCATCTACCTTTTCAAATTGTTAATTTGAACCTCCCATATACCTCTTTTCATTCACATAATAACATTTGAGTATTTGCAGGAACTTCATAGTTTCACATTTTTCCCATATGTTAATATGGAAAAAAGTTTGAGTTTTTCTTATTTTGACCAAAATAACATACTTAACGCCAATGAAAGTAATCGGGCAGGGTAGAGGTCAGCGAGCGAGGCAACTTTGAAGTACAAGCACCACAGCTGCTTCTTTTATAGTTAAATTTGTAATTACTGGAAGCTCCAAAACAAAAAGTACGAAAATAATTACTTAATGTTATTTCATCAACCTTTTCAAATTGTTAATTTGAACCTCCCATATACCTCTTTTCATTCACATAATAACATTTGAGTATTTGCAGCAACTTCATAGTTTCACATTTTTCCCATAAGTTAACATGGAAAAAAGTTTGAGTTTTTCTTATTTTGGCCAAAATAACATACTTAACGCCAATGAAAGTAATCGGGCAGGGTAGAGGTCGGCGAGCGAGGCAACTTGGAAGTACAAGCACCACAGCTGCTTCTTTTATAGTTAAATTTGTAATTACTGGAAGCTCCAAAACAAAAAGTACGAAAAAAATTACCTAATGTTATTTCATCAACCTTTTCAAATTTTTAATTTGAACCTCCCATATACCTCTTTTCATTCACATAATAACATTTGAGTATTTGCAGCAACTTCTTAGTTTCACATTTTTCCCATAAGTTAACATGGAAAAAAGTTTGAGTTTTTCTTATTTTGGCCAAAATAACATACTTAACGCCAATGAAAGTAATCGGGCAGGCTTGAGGTTGGCAAGCGAGGCAACTTGGAAGTACAAGCACCACAGCTGCTTCTTTTATAGTTAAATTTGTAATTACTGGAAGATCCGAAACAAAAAGTACGAAAATAATTACTTAATGTTATTTCATAAACCTTTTCAAATTGTTAATTTGAACCTCCCATATACCTCTTTTCATTCACATAATAACATTTGAGTATTTGCAGCAACTTCATAGTTTCAACTTTTTCCCATAAGTTAATATGGAAAAAAGTTTGAGTTTTTCTTATTTTGGCCAAAATAACATACTTAACGCCAATGAAAGTAATCGGGCAAGTTAGAGGTTGGCGAGCGAGGCAACTTGGAAGTACAAGCACCACAGCTGCTTCTTTTATAGTTAAATTTGTAATTACTGGAAGCTCCAAAACAAAAAGTACGAAAATAATTAGTTAATGTTATTTCATCAACCTTTTCAAATTGTTAATTTGAACCTCCCATATACCTCTTTTCATTCACATAATAACATTTGAGTATTTGCAGCAACTTCTTAGTTTCACATTTTTCCCATAAGTTAACATGGAAAAAAGTTTGAGTTTTTCTTATTTTGGCCAAAATTACATACTTAACGCCAATGAAAGTAATCGGGCAAGTTAGAGGTTGGCGAGCGAGGCAACTTGGAATTACAAGCACCACAGCTGCTTCTTTTATAGTTAAATTTGTAATTACTGGAAGCTCCAAAACAAAAAGTACGAAAATAATTAGTTAATGTTATTTCATCAACCTTTTCAAATTGTTAATTTGAACCTCCCATATACCTCTTTTCATTCACATAATAACATTTGAGTATTTGCAGCAACTACTTAGTTTCACATTTTTCCCATAAGTTAACATGGAAAAAAGTTTGAGTTTTTCTTATTTTGGCCAAAATTACATACTTAACGCCAATGAAAGTAATCGGGCAGGCTTGAGGTTGGCAAGCGAGGCAACTTGGAAGTACAAGCACCACAGCTGCTTCTTTTATAGTTAAATTTGTAATTACTGGAAGCTCCAAAACAAAAAGTACGAAAATAATTAGTTAATGTTATTTCATCAACCTTTTCAAATTGTTAATTTGAACCTCCCATATACCTCTTTTCATTCACATAATAACATTTGAGTATTTGCAGCAACTTCTTAGTTTCACATTTTTCCCATAAGTTAACATGGAAAAAAGTTTGAGTTTTTCTTATTTTGGCCAAAATTACATACTTAACGCCAATGAAAGTAATCGGGCAGGCTTGAGGTTGGCAAGCGAGGCAACTTGGAAGTACAAGCACCACAGCTGCTTCTTTTATAGTTAAATTTGTAATTACTGGAAGATCCAAAACAAAAAGTACGAAAATAATTACTTAATGTTATTTCATCAACCTTTTCAAATTTTTAATTTGAACCTCCCATATACCTCTTTTCATTCACATAATAACATTTGAGTATTTGCAGCAACTTCATAGTTTCACATTTTTCCCATAAGTTAATATGGAAAAAAGTTTAAGTTTTTCTTATTTTGGCCAAAATAACATACTTAACGCCAATGAAAGTAATCGGGCAGGGTAGAGGTCGGCGAGCGAGGCAACTTGGAAGTACAAGCACCACAGCTGCTTCTTTTATAGTTAAATTTGTAATTATTGGAAGCTCCAAAACAAAAAGTACGAAAATAATTACTTAATGTTATTTCATCAACCTTTTCAAATTGTTAATTTGAACCTCCCATATACCTCTTTTCATTCACATAATAACATTTGAGTATTTGCAGCAACTTCATAGTTTCACATTTTTCCCATAAGTTAATATGGAAAAAAGTTTGAGTTTTTCTTATTTTGGCCAAAATAACATACTTAACGGCAATGAAAGTAATCGGGCAGGGTAGAGGTCGGCGAGCGAGGCAACTTGGAAGTACAAGCACCACAACTGCTTCTTTTATAGTTAAATTTGTAATTACTGGAAGCTCCAAAACAAAAAGTACGAAAATAATTAGTTAATGTTATTTCATCAACCTTTTCAAATTGTTAATTTGAACCTCCCATATACCTCTTTTCATTCACATAATAACATTTGAGTATTTGCAGCAACTTCTTAGTTTCACATTTTTCCCATAAGTTAACATGGAAAAAAGTTTGAGTTTTTCTTATTATGGCCAAAATTACATACTTAACGCCAATGAAAGTAATCGGGCCAGCTTGAGGTTGGCAAGCGAGGCAACTTGGAAGTACAAGCACCACAGCTGCTTCTTTTATAGTTAAATTTGTAATTACTGGAAGCTCCAAAACAAAAAGTACGAAAAAAAATTACCTAATGTTATTTCATCAACCTTTTCAAATTTTTAATTTGAACCTCCCATATACCTCTTTTCATTCACATAATAACATTTGAGTATTTGCAGCAACTTCTTAGTTTCACATTTTTCCCTTAAGTTAACATGGAAAAAAGTTTGAGTTTTTCTTATTTTGGCCAAAATAACATACTTAACGCCAATGAAAGTAATCGGGCAGGCTTGAGGTTGGCAAGCGAGGCAACTTGGAAGTACAAGCACCACAGCTGCTTGTTTTATAGTTAAATTTGTAATTACTGGAAGATCCGAAACAAAAAGTACGAAAATAATTACTTAATGTTATTTCATCAACCTTTTCAAATTGTTAATTTGAACCTCGCATATACCTCTTTTCATTCACATAATAACATTTGAGTATTTGCAGCAACTTCATAGTTTCACATTTTTCCCATAAGTTAATATGGAAAAAAGTTTGAGTTTTTCTTATTTTGGCCAAAATAACATACTTAACGCCAATGAAAGTAATCGGGCAAGTTAGAGGTTGGCGAGCGAGGCAACTTGGAAGTACAAGCACCACAGCTGCTTCTTTTATAGTTAAATTTGTAATTACTGGAAGCTCCAAAACAAAAAGTACGAAAATAATTAGTTAATGTTATTTCATCAACCTTTTCAAATTGTTAATTTGAACCTCCCATATACCTCTTTTCATTCACATAATAACATTTGAGTATTTGCAGCAACTACTTAGTTTCACATTTTTCCCATAAGTTAACATGGAAAAAAGTTTGAGTTTTTCTTATTTTGGCCAAAATTACATACTTAACGCCAATGAAAGTAATCGGGCAGGCTTGAGGTTGGCAAGCGAGGCAACTTGGAAGTACAAGCACCACAGCTGCTTCTTTTATAGTTAAATTTGTAATTACTGGAAGCTCCAAAACAAAAAGTACGAAAATAATTAGTTAATGTTATTTCATCAACCTTTTCAAATTGTTAATTTGAACCTCCCATATACCTCTTTTCATTCACATAATAACATTTGAGTATTTGCAGCAACTTCTTAGTTTCACATTTTTCCCATAAGTTAACATGGAAAAAAGTTTGAATTTTTTCTTATTTTGGCCAAAATTACATACTTAACGCCAATGAAAGTAATCGGGCAGGCTTGAGGTTGGCAAGCGAGGCAACTTGGAAGTACAAGCACCACAGCTGCTTCTTTTATAGTTAAATTTGTAATTACTGGAAGATCCAAAACAAAAAGTTCGAAAATAATTACTTAATGTTATTTCATCAACCTTTTCAAATTTTTAATTTGAACCTCCCATATACCTCTTTTCATTCACATAATAACATTTGAGTATTTGCAGCAACTTCATAGTTTCACATTTTTCCCATAAGTTAATATGGAAAAAAGTTTGAGTTTTTCTTATTTTGGCCAAAATAACATACTTAACGCCATTGAAAGTAATCGGGCAGGGTAGAGGTCGGCGAGCGAGGCAACTTGGAAGTACAAGTACCACAGCTGCTTCTTTTATAGTTAAATTTGTAATTACTGGAAGCTCCAAAACAAAAAGTACGAAAATAATTACTTAATGTTATTTCATCAACCTTTTCAAATTGTTTATTTGAACCTCCCATATACCTCTTTTTATTCACATAATAACATTTGAGTATTTGCAGCAACTTCTTAGTTTCACATTTTTCCCATAAGTTAACATGGAAAAAAGTTTGAGTTTTTCTTATTTTGGCCAAAATAACATACTAAACGCCAATAAAAGTAATCGGGCAGGCTAGAGGTCGGCGAGCGAGGTAACTTGGAAGTACAAACACCACAGCTGCTTCTTTTATAATTAAATTTGTAATTACTGGAAGCTCCAAAACAAAAAGTACGAAAACAATTACTTAATGTTATTTCATCTACCTTTTCAAATTGTTAATTTGAACCTCCCATATACCTCTTTTCATTCACATAATAACATTTGAGTATTTGCAGCAACTTCTTAGTTTCACATTTTTCCCATAAGTTAACATGGAAAAAAGTTTGAGTTTTTCTTATTTTGGCCAAAATAACATACTTAACGCCAATGAATGTAATCGGGCAGGCTAAAGGTCGGCGAGCGATGCAACTTGGAAGTACAAGAACCGCAGCTGCTTCTTTTATGGTTAAATTTGTAATTACTGGAAGATCCAAAACAAAAAGTACGAAAATAATTAGTTAATGTTATTTCATCAACCTTTTCAAATTGTTAATTTGAACCTCCCATATACCTCTTTTCATTCACATAATAACATTTGAGTATTTGCAGCAACTTCTTAGTTTCACATTTTTCCCATAAGTTAACATGGATAAAAGTTTGAGTTTTTCTTATTTTGGCCAAAATAACATACTTAACGCCAATGAAAGTAATCGGGCAGGCTTGAGGTTGGCAAGCGAGGCAACTTGGAAGTACAAGCACCACAACTGCTTCTTTTATAGTTAAATTTGTAATTACTGGAAGATCCAAAACAAAAAGTATGAAAATAATTACTTAATGTTATTTCATCAACCTTTTCAAATTGTTAATTTGAACCTCCCATATACCTCTTTTCATTCACATAATAACATTTGAGTATTTGCAGCAACTTCATAGTTTCACATTTTTCCCATAAGTTAATATGGAAAAAAGTTTGAGTTTTTCTTATTTTGGCCAAAATAACATACTTAACGCCATTGAAAGTAATCGGGCAGGCTTGAGGTCGGCGAGCGAGGCAACTTGGAAGTACAAGCACCACAGCTGCTCCTTTTATAGTTAAATTTGTAATTACTGGAAGCTCCAAAACAAACAGTACGAAAATAATTACTTAATGTTATTTCATCAACCTTTTCAAATTGTTAATTTGAACCTTCCATATACCTCTTTTTATTCACATAATAACATTTGAGTATTTGCAGCAACTTCTTAGTTTCACATTTTTCCCATAAGTTAACATGGAAAAAAGTTTGAGTTTTTCTTATTTTGGCCAAAATAACATACTAAACGCCAATAAAAGTAATCGGGCAGGCTAGAGGTCGGCGAGCGAGGTAACTTGGAAGTACAAACACCACAGCTGCTTCTGTTATAGTTAAATTTGTAATTACTGGAAGATCCGAAACAAAAAGTACGAAAATAATTACTTAATGTTATTTCATCAACCTTTTCAAATTGTTAATTTGAACCTCCCATATACCTCTTTTCATTCACATAATAACATTTGAGTATTTGCAGCAACTTCATAGTTTCACATTTTTCCCATAAGTTAATATGGAAAAAAGTTTGAGTTTTTCTTATTTTGGCCAAAATAACATACTTAACGCTAATGAAAGTAATCGGGCAATTTAGAGGTTGGCGAGCGAGGCAACTTGGAAGTACAAGCACCACAGCTGCTTCTTTTATAGTTAAATTTGTAATTACTGGAAGCTCCAAAACAAAAAGTACGAAAATAATTAGTTAATGTTATTTCATCAACCTTTTCAAATTGTTAATTTGAACCTCCCATATACCTCTTTTCATTCACATAATAACATTTGAGTATTTGCAGCAACTTCTTAGTTTCACATTTTTCCCATAAGTTAACATGGAAAAAAGTTTGAGTTTTTCTTATTTTGGCCAAAATTACATACTTAACGCCAATGAAAGTAATCGGGCAGGCTTGAGGTTGGCAAGCGAGGCAACTTGGAAGTACAAGCACCACAGCTGCTTCTTTTATAGTTAAATTTGTAATTACTGGAAGATCCAAAACAAAAAGTACGAAAATAATTACTTAATGTTATTTCATCAACCTTTTCAAATTTTTAATTTGAACCTCCCATATACCTCTTTTCATTCACATAATAACATTTGAGTATTTGCAGCAACTTCATAGTTTCACATTTTTCCCATAAGTTAATATGGAAAAAAGTTTAAGTTTTTCTTATTTTGGCCAAAATAACATACTTAACGCCAATGAAAGTAATCGGGCAAGTTAGAGGTTGGCGAGCGAGGCAACTTGGAAGTACAAGCACCACAGCTGCTTCTTTTATAGTTAAATTTGTAATTACTGGAAGCTCCAAAACAAAAAGTACGAAAATAATTAGTTAATGTTATTTCATCAACCTTTTCAAATTGTTAATTTGAACCTCCCATATACCTCTTTTCATTCACATAATAACATTTGAGTATTTGCAGCAACTACTTAGTTTCACATTTTTCCCATAAGTTAACATGGAAAAAAGTTTGAGTTTTTCTTATTTTGGCCAAAATTACATACTTAACGCCAATGAAAGTAATCGGGCAGGCTTGAGGTTGGCAAGCGAGGCAACTTGGAAGTACAAGCACCACAGCTGCTTCTTTTATAGTTAAATTTGTAATTACTGGAAGATCCAAAACAAAAAGTTCGAAAATAATTACTTAATGTTATTTCATCAACCTTTTCAAATTTTTAATTTGAACCTCCCATATACCTCTTTTCATTCACATAATAACATTTGAGTATTTGCAGCAACTTCATAGTTTCACATTTTTCCCATAAGTTAATATGGAAAAAAGTTTGAGTTTTTCTTATTTTGGCCAAAATAACATACTTAACGCCATTGAAAGTAATCGGGCAGGGTAGAGGTCGGCGAGCGAGGCAACTTGGAAGTACAAGTACCACAGCTGCTTCTTTTATAGTTAAATTTGTAATTACTGGAAGCTCCAAAACAAAAAGTACGAAAATAATTACTTAATGTTATTTCATCAACCTTTTCAAATTGTTAATTTGAACCTCCCATATACCTCTTTTTATTCACATAATAACATTTGAGTATTTGCAGCAACTTCTTAGTTTCACATTTTTCCCATAAGTTAACATGGAAAAAAGTTTGAGTTTTTCTTATTTTGGCCAAAATAACATACTAAACGCCAATAAAAGTAATCGGGCAGGCTAGAGGTCGGCGAGCGAGGTAACTTGGAAGTACAAACACCACAGCTGCTTCTGTTATAGTTAAATTTGTAATTACTGGAAGATCCGAAACAAAAAGTACGAAAATAATTACTTAATGTTATTTCATCAACCTTTTCAAATTGTTAATTTGAACCTCCCATATACCTCTTTTCATTCACATAATAACATTTGAGTATTTGCAGCAACTTCATAGTTTCACATTTTTCCCATAAGTTAATATGGAAAAAAGTTTGAGTTTTTCTTATTTTGGCCAAAATAACATACTTAACGCTAATGAAAGTAATCGGGCAATTTAGAGGTTGGCGAGCGAGGCAACTTGGAAGTACAAGCACCACAGCTGCTTCTTTTATAGTTAAATTTGTAATTACTGGAAGCTCCAAAACAAAAAGTACGAAAATAATTAGTTAATGTTATTTCATCAACCTTTTCAAATTGTTAATTTGAACCTCCCATATACCTCTTTTCATTCACATAATAACATTTGAGTATTTGCAGCAACTTCTTAGTTTCACATTTTTCCCATAAGTTAACATGGAAAAAAGTTTGAGTTTTTCTTATTTTGGCCAAAATTACATACTTAACGCCAATGAAAGTAATCGGGCAGGCTTGAGGTTGGCAAGCGAGGCAACTTGGAAGTACAAGCACCACAGCTGCTTCTTTTATAGTTAAATTTGTAATTACTGGAAGATCCAAAACAAAAAGTACGAAAATAATTACTTAATGTTATTTCATCAACCTTTTCAAATTTTTAATTTGAACCTCCCATATACCTCTTTTCATTCACATAATAACATTTGAGTATTTGCAGCAACTTCATAGTTTCACATTTTTCCCATAAGTTAATATGGAAAAAAGTTTAAGTTTTTCTTATTTTGGCCAAAATAACATACTTAACGCCAATGAAAGTAATCGGGCAAGTTAGAGGTTGGCGAGCGAGGCAACTTGGAAGTACAAGCACCACAGCTGCTTCTTTTATAGTTAAATTTGTAATTACTGGAAGCTCCAAAACAAAAAGTACGAAAATAATTAGTTAATGTTATTTCATCAACCTTTTCAAATTGTTAATTTGAACCTCCCATATACCTCTTTTCATTCACATAATAACATTTGAGTATTTGCAGCAACTACTTAGTTTCACATTTTTCCCATAAGTTAACATGGAAAAAAGTTTGAGTTTTTCTTATTTTGGCCAAAATTACATACTTAACGCCAATGAAAGTAATCGGGCAGGCTTGAGGTTGGCAAGCGAGGCAACTTGGAAGTACAAGCACCACAGCTGCTTCTTTTATAGTTAAATTTGTAATTACTGGAAGCTCCAAAACAAAAAGTACGAAAATAATTAGTTAATGTTATTTCATCAACCTTTTCAAATTGTTAATTTGAACCTCCCATATACCTCTTTTCATTCACATAATAACATTTGAGTATTTGCAGCAACTTCTTAGTTTCACATTTTTCCCATAAGTTAACATGGAAAAAAGTTTGAATTTTTTCTTATTTTGGCCAAAATTACATACTTAACGCCAATGAAAGTAATCGGGCAGGCTTGAGGTTGGCAAGCGAGGCAACTTGGAAGTACAAGCACCACAGCTGCTTCTTTTATAGTTAAATTTGTAATTACTGGAAGATCCAAAACAAAAAGTTCGAAAATAATTACTTAATGTTATTTCATCAACCTTTTCAAATTTTTAATTTGAACCTCCCATATACCTCTTTTCATTCACATAATAACATTTGAGTATTTGCAGCAACTTCATAGTTTCACATTTTTCCCATAAGTTAATATGGAAAAAAGTTTGAGTTTTTCTTATTTTGGCCAAAATAACATACTTAACGCCATTGAAAGTAATCGGGCAGGGTAGAGGTCGGCGAGCGAGGCAACTTGGAAGTACAAGTACCACAGCTGCTTCTTTTATAGTTAAATTTGTAATTACTGGAAGCTCCAAAACAAAAAGTACGAAAATAATTACTTAATGTTATTTCATCAACCTTTTCAAATTGTTAATTTGAACCTCCCATATACCTCTTTTTATTCACATAATAACATTTGAGTATTTGCAGCAACTTCTTAGTTTCACATTTTTCCCATAAGTTAACATGGAAAAAAGTTTGAGTTTTTCTTATTTTGGCCAAAATAACATACTAAACGCCAATAAAAGTAATCGGGCAGGCTAGAGGTCGGCGAGCGAGGTAACTTGGAAGTACAAACACCACAGCTGCTTCTTTTATAATTAAATTTGTAATTACTGGAAGCTCCAAAACAAAAAGTACGAAAACAATTACTTAATGTTATTTCATCTACCTTTTCAAATTGTTAATTTGAACCTCCCATATACCTCTTTTCATTCACATAATAACATTTGAGTATTTGCAGCAACTTCTTAGTTTCACATTTTTCCCATAAGTTAACATGGAAAAAAGTTTGAGTTTTTCTTATTTTGGCCAAAATAACATACTTAACGCCAATGAATGTAATCGGGCAGGCTAAAGGTCGGCGAGCGATGCAACTTGGAAGTACAAGCACCGCAGCTGCTTCTTTTATGGTTAAATTTGTAATTACTGGAAGATCCAAAACAAAAAGTACGAAAACAATTACTTAATGTTATTTCATCAACCTTTTCAAATTGTTAATTTGAACCTCCCATATACCTCTTTTCATTCACATAATAACATTTGAGTATTTGCAGCAACTTCTTAGTTTCACATTTTTCCCATAAGTTAACATGGATAAAAGTTTGAGTTTTTCTTATTTTGGCCAAAATAACATACTTAACGCCAATGAAAGTAATCGGGCAGGCTTGAGGTTGGCAAGCGAGGCAACTTGGAAGTACAAGCACCACAACTGCTTCTTTTATAGTTAAATTTGTAATTACTGGAAGATCCAAAACAAAAAGTACGAAAATAATTACTTAATGTTATTTCATCAACCTTTTCAAATTGTTAATTTGAACCTCCCATATACCTCTTTTCATTCACATAATAACATTTGAGTATTTGCAGCAACTTCATAGTTTCACATTTTTCCCATAAGTTAATATGGAAAAAAGTTTGAGTTTTTCTTATTTTGGCCAAAATAACATACTTAACGCCATTGAAAGTAATCGGGCAGGCTTGAGGTCGGCGAGCGAGGCAACTTGGAAGTACAAGCACCACAGCTGCTTCTTTTATAGTTAAATTTGTAATTACTGGAAGCTCCAAAACAAAAAGTACGAAAATAATTACTTAATGTTATTTCATCAACCTTTTCAAATTGTTAATTTGAACCTTCCATATACCTCTTTTTATTCACATAATAACATTTGAGTATTTGCAGCAACTTCTTAGTTTCACATTTTTCCCATAAGTTAACATGGAAAAAAGTTTGAGTTTTTCTTATTTTGGCCAAAATAACATACTAAACGCCAATAAAAGTAATCGGGCAGGCTAGAGGTCGGCGAGCGAGGTAACTTGGAAGTACAAGCAACACAGCTGCTTCTTTTATAGTTAAATTTGTAATTACTGGAAGCTCCAAAACAAAAAGTACGAAAATAATTACTTAATGTTATTTCATCAACCTTTTCAAATTGTTAATTTGAACCTCCCATATACCTCTTTTCATTCACATAATAACATTTGAGTATTTGAAGCAACTTCTTAGTTTCACATTTTTCCCATAAGTTAACATGGAAAAAAGTTTGAGTTTTTCTTATTTTGACCAAAATAACATACTAAACGCCAATGAAAGTAATCGGGCAGGCTAAAGGTCGGCGAGGAAGGCAACTTGGAAGTACAAGCACCACAGCTGCTTTTTTTATAGTTAAATTTGTAATTACTGGAAGCTCCAAAACAAAAAGTACGAAAACAATTACTTAATGTTATTTCATCAACCTTTTCAAATTGTTAATTTGAACCTCCCATATACCTCATTTCATTCACATAATAACATTTGAGTATTTGCAGCAACTTCTTAGTTTCACATTTTTCCCATAAGTTAATATGGAAAAAAGTTTGAGTTTTTCTTATTTTGGCCAAAATAACATACTTAACGCCAATGAATGTAATCGGGCAGGTTAAGGTCGGCGAGCGATGCAACTTGGAAGTACAAGCACCACAGCTGCTTCTTTTATAGTTAAATTTGTAATTACTGGAAGCTCCAAAACAAAAAGTACGAAAACAATTAGTTAATGTTATTTCATCTACCTTTTCAAATTGTTAATTTGAACCTCCCATATACCTCTTTTTATTCACATAATAACATTTGAGTATTTGCAGCAACTTCTTAGTTTCACATTTTTCCCATAAGTTAACATGGAAAAAAGTTTGAGTTTTTCTTATTTTGGCCAAAATAACATACTTATCGCCAATGAATGTAATCGGGCAGGCTAAAGGTCGGCGAGCGATGCAACTTGGAAGTACAAGCACCGCAGCTGCTTCTTTTATGGTTAAATTTGTAATTACTGGAAGATCCAAAACAAAAAGTACGAAAATAATTAGTTAATGTTATTTCATCAACCTTTTCAAATTGTTAATTTGAACCTCCCATATACCTCTTTTCATTCACATAATAACATTTGAGTATTTGCAGCAACTTCTTAGTTTCACATTTTTCCCATAAGTTAACATGGAAAAAAGTTTGAGTTTTTCTTATTTTGGGCAAAATAACATACTAAACGCCAATGAAAGTAATCGGGCAGGCTAGAGGTTGGCGAGCGAGGCAACTTGGAAGTACAAGCACCACAGCTGCTTCTTTTATAGTTAAATTTGTAATTTCTGGAAGTTTAAAAAACATAAAAAGTTTAATCATTAAAAAGAACATGTTGTTCTTTTCTTGCTTTTGCTAAGTGAGAAAATGGTTGACATCTCACTTCATTATTTTTACTCTTCTTTGTATTAAATATGACGTCATGTGCATACACCATATAATAATATGTTTATTAATTTATTACAATTTATTTATTAAAAAAACAAAAAAAGAAGAAGAAGAAAAAGAAAAAGAAAAAGAAAAAGAAGAAGAAGAAGTAAAGGAATGAAAAGGGAAAAGGAACAAATTCAATAAGGAAAAAGCATATATATTTTTTTTCTGATGCAAATTTTTTTATTAAAAATACAACTTTCAAATATTTATAATTTTGTGATAATAACATATATATATTTTCTTTTACTTCAAATATCCAGATCATAATTAAATAAAATATTAAGCAGCCTTGAAGAATCCCTCCAATATTTACCCATATTTACATGCATAACTTTGGTTAAAATTAAACAACAATTAAAAATTTAATTTACACTTCAAGTTTTTAAATATATTTCATATTTGTACAATTTTTGATTGATTTTCTTTGTTTATTTGTAAATTGGTAAGTCGTTATCATACAAGACGTTCCGTTACTTGACAGCCGCTAGTCGGTACTGCTTGAAGGTTGCACAGTGTTCGCAGACTGTCACACATCGCCACGGACTTACTGCCTAAATATCAAAATACAGATAAATAAAATAAACGTTAGATAACAAAGAAATATGTTTAAACAACAATTTAAAAAAAAGTTACGTAATTAATGCAGCATTGAACACTTCGTCTCTATCGCGTCCAAACGTTTCAAGTGAAATTATCACAAGCGCGCCAAACGTTCCATCTACATAGGGTTTACAATGTTTACATTTTCAAACGTTCCATCTACATAGGGTTTACAATGTTTACATTTTCAAACGTTCCATCTACATAGGGTTTACAATGTTGTCAGATGGAACGTTTGGCGCGCTCGTGAATAATTTCACTTGAAACGTTTTGTCGTGATAAAGACGACTTGCTATATTGTAGAGCACAAAATATATTTATTTTGTAATAACATAAGTAATTAGCCGGAACATCTTAACTATTATCAGTGGCGGTACTACAAGGGAGATTGAGGGGTGGATATCCACATTCTCCCTAGGTTTTGGGGGCCTGGGACGTGTCCTACATGTAAAAAATTCAAAGCTAAAAAAAAAAAAATTTAAAAAAATGAAGTTAAGGGAAGGGAAGAAGAGAGATCAGAGTAGTTTATGAACCAATTTCATGATTCTCATATTACAAAATTTTCCCTAACAATACAAATTATCTAAACAAATTTAAAATGTTAAAAAAAACTAAAGCATAATATATAAATCTACAGATAATAAACAAATATTTTAATTTACTAGTAATAATTACATCTTAACAGTTAGTTTTTATTTTTAAATAACGGCTGCCCTGGTTTAAGTAGGTGAAGTAAACTTACTAGTTTATATAGAAGACTAAAAATAATTCAGGTTCTTATTTTATTTTTACTCTAAAAGAGGGCAATGTCCTCTAACAAATCGATAATTTCTAATTTTTTAGTTTAATGAGTATTTATAACTAATTTTTATAAGTCCTAAAATGACGTTACGGTCGGTAACTTTTTCCCATGCCACGCATGCATAGGTATTGCGTGTTCACGTTTTTGATTTTTTTTTTTTTTTTTTTTAATAGGAAAGCTTAATGTACTTAAAATTTAGAATTTTTCTAATAAATCGATTCAGGACAAGACGATATCTTCCTTTAGAATATGAAAAAAAATTACCTTGAACACATTTTAAGTCTTCCTTATTGGCCCCTTCCTTATTAGGTGAAAAATTTTCAATGATAAATAAACAACAACATGTTCCTAAATTTTCACTATTTTTATTCATCAAATTGAGCCTGTCCTCTGCTCCTAAAATTATGATGCTATCATCTTTGGTTATCGAAATGGAATAAGTGCATGTTTTTGTGTGAGCAAGAGAAGAGCGTTTACGAACAACACTTTTGTTTTGGATATTTAAAAATAGTTCTAAAATAAGAAAAAAAAAAAAAAAAAGTAAAATTTAGCTTTTTGAAAATATGAAGGAAATATTTTTTTGTATGAGCTTAATCTGGCCTAAATCTTCAAATTATATAAAAATAAGTGAATTTTTACTATGAATCTTTGTATCCTTATTTTTTTTCTTAATATATATTTCATTCTAAAAAAAAATTAGCATTTGCCCTAAAAAAAAAATAATACTAATAAAATCATAAAATAAAAAGTACATTATTTATTTTTTCTTAAATCTGTCTGCACTGGCAGGTATACTGAAATGCCTATAAATAGTCACGTGGTAAAAAATAAAAAATCGCACCAGCGGCGGGCTATTGGCAATTTGCGCTTCTATTGAAGGGACCCAGTCAGATTTCTGTCCCCTGCCCAAAAAACGTAGAACCACCACTGACTATTATGTTATGTAGTATAATAGAAACACAAGAGGTGATAAGACTATAATTAAAGTTCCTAAATCAAATTATAAAATGTTTGATAACTCATTCAGTGTGTTAGGAGGTAAATTGTGGAATATGTTACCCCCTAAAGTAAGAAATTCATCCTCTATTAATACTTTTAAATCAAACTTAAATAAAATGTTATTTGAGCGCTATTTGCAGCAATAACTATAAATATGTAACTTATGGTGTCTAAAATGCATAATATTATTCTCAACAATATGTTTTTATAATTATTATTTCTCAATTATTATTCTCACTATTTTTTATTATTTATTTTCATATCTACTAACAACAATTTTAAGTGTATATATATTCTCAACTATATAAATTTAAGTGAAAGTAATACTTAACTTAAATTTTAAAATTCTAGTTATTAAATTAACAACTTTAATTAAAATTTATCAAATAAATTATTTATTTAATTTTCATGATATATGTTGATGTTATACTAACAAAAAATGTAACTGACTGTATACTGTTACACAGTTGGGTTAAATTGAGAGGTTGTACGCCTGATTTCGCCCAAATAAAAAAGCCGTTAATTATTATTATTATTAATATTGTACAATATAGCACTTGCAATATATATATATGAACACTTGCTATATTGTGGAGCACCAAATGTTGTTATTTTGCATAATAACATGTATAATTATGCTGAACATCTCAACTATTATGTTATGTAGTATAATCACCTTACAATATAGCATAGTACATTATGTTGTTATGTATGAATGTTGCTGTATAAATCTCCCTCCCTCCCTCCCACCCACATACTTACCACAGGTATTTCCATATCACAGGTGTTAGTATCTTGTGGTTCATTATCGATTGTTATATTTGATGTATCGTTATCGACTACAACTGCGAGAGCAATTAACGATAGCGATGCTACTAGAACTATTCTTGCTGTGTGGTTGAAATATGCAACACAGCAGCAGCCAATCAGAGACAAGAGAAGAAAGCACGTGAGACACTTGGCAACCAATGACAACTCGTCTTCCTAGACACAAATAAATAACATATTAAATATGTGTGTTTAATTAAAATTGATATGAAGAAAAAAAATAATACCGTAAATTCAATGATGCAGCAGGAAATATTCAATTAATTTTAGCTTATATAATATAGAAACTATTTTTAACCAACGAAGGTTATTTTATTGGTTAAAAAAGTCCTAAAACTTTTATGTGACTTGAAAAATGCACGTAAAAGTATATCTAGGATTTCTCACTCAAGTATCCCCATACGCGTAATGTTAAATTAAGGCAACGCCTTATAGGGTCTATGCATTCATGTTAAAGTCGAAGCCATGTTGGATAAGTCAATAACATGGGTGGCATAGGAAAAAAAATTATATTGCGACTTTAAAACCACTATGCAATATTTTTGAGAGCATTGATGCTGTAAATATGTTGAATTAGTATCTCAAGTATGTGAGAAAAATAACAATAACAAAAAATTACCCCTTTTCCCAAAGAAAATTAGTCTAAATGAAGTTTGTCCTATGCTGAGCAATGTTATGCACTACTCCAATATGGCCTCCAAGCGCAATAAATATGACGTCATACGCATACACCCTATAGATTTCCCCGCATATCCCCGCCCGCAAAACCAAAAAGCTGCAATCTTATTTAAATTTGGAAAAAAAAAAAAAAAAGGTATTGACCTTGAAAAAGCGAAATATCTCAAAGTTGGTCCGACAACTTTAGAGGGGTTGAAAAATACCATAATCTGTGAGCTCCAGTTAACATAATATTCAAATTTTATTTGTGATTCATGACAATTGGGATTAAAATTTGCATATGATTAGCATTGTGTTTTTTTTTTTTTTTTTTTTTTCAGTTTTAAAAATATTTGGTTCGTCAATTTTTTGGAAACTTTCAACGTTATAGATTTTTCCATGCTCCATCGATTACTTTTGTTTCATATTTCCACATTATTTCTGGTTTGAGAAAATTAGGCGCCAGTTTGTCCATTTGAATAACAAAGATTTTAAAATTCGAGGCAAAATAAAAATGGTTAAAAATTAATTGCAAGAAATGTATGGCAATTATGAGGAAATTATACTTCAACTTCTATTTTGTAAAATGAGATGTACCCAAAATAAAATTTGAAATATTTTACGAACAGTTTTTAGAAAAGGGGAGCTTTTTAGAACTGAGATTAACCGTTAATAAAATTTTAGTAACATAAGAAGGGGAGGGCGGGAATCTATGTCAAAAAATATTAAAAAAAAAAAAAAAAAAAAACTCGTTTAAAGGCACAGACTAGAGAAAAACCTAAGCATTTATGTATATCACAAAACACTTGATAGGACTTACATAAATAACTTTAGTTTGTCTCAAAACACAAATGTAGCTCCGTAGCAGTGATCAGAAATTTCCATATATGCAACGCGTACAAAATTTTAATATCAAATTTTGCATGTTTCCTATCTCATAAACAAGAAAAGTCATTAAACGTGCATACTTTACTTTATTTTCACGCTCTCTCGTGGGGTTACATTAACATTCTGGTAAAAATTGTCAACAGTTTTGAAGATCCCTTTCGTGATTATTCAATAAAAAGCACATTTTGATTTATGTGATCTATGGCTTTAATTAATACCTGAACATATGTGATTTCATTGACCGGCTCCGAGAGAGACGTTCCAAGAGGGACATTGGTAGTGTTTATCCTGGTCAGGGGCTTCCTGTCAATCATCCTAGTCCTGGTGCGAGCTGCTTTTCGAGCCAATCTCCCATACATAACATCAACAGTCTGGTAAACACTGCAGTTGAAGTCAATTGTAATTTTATAAATATACATTTGTTAGTGAACTTATAAATTTTAATAAATAAGATATTTTAATTCACACAAAAAAAATATATATTTGATTAAAAAATAGAACAATTATAAATATTTTATGAGATGTGATGATGCTAAGAAATAAATAAAATAGTTTGATTTTAAACGACTAGAAAATATTTATATCACTATATACAGTACATTATATATATATATTATATAATATACTGTATATATATATATATATATATATATATAATATATATATATATATATATATATATATATATATATATATATATATATATATATATATATATTAGAGCTGTGGAAAATCGTTAAAATTACGAAACCAGTTAATCAAAAAAGTTATTTATCGGTTCGGTTAAATCGAACTTTTAGTGATTCAATTTTGATGTCAAATTTTACGTTAAAAAATCGTAGACCTTGTTTTTTTATTTTTACTGGTAATAAAATCGTTAATTTTTACAACAATTTTTTTGTTTCTAAAAAGTTTTTTTTTTTTTTTATTCTTTGATATTAAAATTTTCATATTTATGGCTAAATGATTACTTTAAATGCAATATCTCATATTATTTATCATTTTTTCTTTTATTAAATCAAATAGCATCAGAATAAAATATTGCCTTGTAATATTTTATTTATTTATTTATTTATTTATTTATTTATTTATTTATTTATTTATTTATTTATTTATTTATTTATTTATTTATTTATTTATTTATTTATTTGTTTATTTATTTATTTCATATAGATTAAATTGCATTTATTATGAAGGATGGTAATGAAATTTATGATTTAATGTATGTATATTATACAGCTATTATATCATTGGTGTTATATATAAAAATACACAAATTACCGTAACTATCTTTACGATATTTGACGTTTATGTTAATTAAATGTAAAATTATAATTTAAATATACTTTTTAAATACGATAAACCAGAGTTGTTATTAATTCATTTATCAAATTCTTTTCTAATTTATAAAGATTTATTAAAAAGTAAACCAAAAAAATTAACATATCTATATTTTATAAAGTAAATTATATCTATAAAAATACTAGCAATAGAGCAAGATAGAAAATATACCCCAAAGAAAACAGCTGATCGAGCGCAGCCAAATTACTTACATTCTAGAGTGATGGAGATTACGAGTGAACTGATTGACTTGCGAGACGAGAGGTTATCAGAAACAAAGTTTATCAGTTGCTCTTATCTCTTAAGCTTACGTAGTGTTAGTGTATCGACTTATAGCAAGTGATGTGGTCGATTAATTGTATCACTTCTAAATATAGTCTTTATATACCTTAAGAATAAGCAATGTTAGTGTATATAACTATCGACTTATAGCGAGTGATGTGTTCGATTAATTGTATCACTTCTAAATATAGTCTTTATATAGCTTAAGAATAAGCAATGTTAGTGTATATAACTATCGACTTATATATATCGAGTGATGTGTTCGATTAATTGTATCACTTCTAAATACAGTCTTTATATAGCTTAAGAATAAGCAATGTTAGTGTATATAACTATCGACTTATATATATCGAGTGATGTATTCGATTAATTGTATCACTTCTAAATACAGTCTTTATATAGCTTAAGAATAAGCAATGTTAGTGTATACAACTATCGACTTATATATCGAGTGATGTGTTCGATTAATTGTATCACTTCTAAATATAGTCTTTATATAGCTTAAGAATAAGCAATGTTAGTGTATATAACTATCGACTTATATATATCGAGTGATGTGTTCGATTAATTGTATCACTTCTAAATATAGTCTTTATATAGCTTAAAGGCGTAGAACACCTTGAACAAAAAAGTTGCGTAATATCCTAACAAACCTGAAAATCTACGTTGATTTGGCCGGAGTCATTAATTTCTAATTTATTTTCCATTCACAAAATGCCACTGCCGGTCACTGACGTCACAGCTCGCCCGGTTTACTTGCGCGTGGACCAGGCGAGCTGTGACGTCAGTGACCGGCAGCGGCATTTTGTGAATGGAAAATAAATTAGAAATCAATGACTCCGGCCAAATCAACGTTGATTTTCAGGTTTGTTAGGATATTACGCAACTTTTTCGTTCAAGGTGTTCTACGCCTTTAAGAATAAGCAATGTTAGTTATTTAATGACAATTAAGTAAAATTTGGAATAAAAGCCATGTTCTGAGAGAATGTTTTATTCAAAACCTCAATTTATCTCACACATGAAAGAACATATAGTATGGCCAGTTGTCACTGCCTGCCACACATCTACAAATGTTAACATAAGCAAGTATTCGCCATAATTTCCATCTTCATGCCAAACTAAATCTCTGTTCAACAATTTCCCACTTTCTGTCCATGTGTATGTGTCGTTTGGATTTCTCAAGCCACTAGTCCAAAGCGCATATCCATAACCTGCAAGTCAAAATATCCCAGGTTACAATTACACAGAATAAATATGTCACAAAAATGATGATTGCATAAGAAAATGTTATAACTAGACACCGTATTTTACACTTTAAGATATTTCTGTTTCAACACCGAATTTAGTTCATTTTTTAAAAATTAAATGTCCAATAGCTAAATCAGTTTATTTACTATTTTATGATTTGTTATAACTCATTAATTATCGACATTTGAACTCCAATTCAACGTCACATACAAATTTTCAAAACCAAGGATGCAAACAGTAGGTCTGGTTCCTTGTAATTACGTTACTTTAAATGTAAGTACATGCAGTCTTGTTATCTCTTACTTTATTATTTTTTTATAATCTCACCAATAATAAGATATTGTTGTTAAATAATTTATAACTTGAACGTTTACATACATTTTTTTCTACCTTCTTAAACCTTAAAGCCTTAGACCTCATAAAACAACATGTGCTTTTGAAAGAATAAACACGAAATGGGATCTTCAAAACTGTTGACCATTTTTTACCCAGAATGTTAATAAAGCCCCACGAGAGAGCGTAAAAAAACTGTAAAGTATGCAATTTGCGTGAAAATTCATGTTTATAACGTTAGAAACATGCAAAAATTAGTACGAAAATGTTGTGCGGGTTGCATAAATCGAATTTTCTGATCACTGCTACGGGGCTACTGTTGGGTTTTGAGACAAACTAAAGTTATTTATGTAAATCCCATCAAGTGTTTTGTGTTATAAATTCTTATGTTTTTCTCCGGTCTATTCCTTTAATAATTAACTTTAAGTTACTTTTACCGAATGAGTAGTATAAATAGAATACCATTTTAACAATATTTTGTTATTTAAATAATATTTTTATTTTAAAATTTGTAAACTTCTTGCATGGTTTTTAAACTAAATTACACAGATATTTATATAGGTGTTGATATCAAAAATTATAATCTTAAACATATGCAAGTAAATGTGTAACCTTAAACAATAATAAAAAAATGTAAATATTATATAATATAGTGAATACATTTTTAAAGCCCTTGTCAACTTACTTTTTTATCATTTAGAATACTAGATTGATAATTACCATTCCTTATTATCCATGAATTAGACACCAACATGTTGATTTTGTATTTATTTTTATTTATTTTATTTTTGATTGTTATATCACGTATCCGATGTGGTCGTGATAGGGTTAAAGAACTTGAGGGAGGGGCTTAAATTTATCAAGTGACCAGAGCGGTGACTGTGATTGGCGGTGGTACATTGTGACGTCAGATACGTGATATAACAGTCAAAAAGAAAATAAATAAAAATAAATACAAAATCAACGTGTTGGTGTCTAATTTATGGATAATAAGGTATGGTAATTATCAATCTAGTATTCTAAATAATAAATAAGTAAGTTGACAAGGGCTTTAAGTGTATTATAAAAATCTAAACAGAGAAAAATAAATTTTTCTTACATAGAGATAAAATTTAAAATTTGGTATTGAAGAGTAATGTCACTCTTATAAAGTGCATTATGCTGTCTGCAATGGTGTTCTGCATAATATCAAAATTCAAAATGTACGGGTGAATATACAGAATAGCCAGAGGTCTACCTAATTGTTCTCTCTCCTAGTTTTAGCTCTTTCAGCAATATACTTTATTTCCCCTTCTCTTTTTCTTCCGCTATTAACGGAATACAACTTTTTTGACCTTTATATATATATATGTTTTTTGTAGAATAAGTAAGACATCAATTATATTTACCTTTAGATTTCAAGTAACGTCTGAGATTTATTTCTTCATTATCTGTTTCCACAGAAAGTAGCTTCATGTTATGATCGTGGCAAAATTGCATCGAGGAATCAAATGTCATCTATAGCATTAAAAAATTAACAAATAAACTCACGTATAAAAAAATATATTGATCTTATTGAGAAAAAAAGCGTATCTCGTATTTTGTCAGTGGAAGCAAAAGACCTATCTCGTTCCCGAACGTTATGGCGATAGCGCTCGAGATAGGCCTTTTGCTTCCACTGACAAAATACGAGATACGCCTTTTGCTTCCACTGACAAAAAACGAGATAGGCCTTTTTTTCGCAACAAGATCGATATACACATCTTCCCCTTTGTTTCATACTCTGCCCGTGTGGATTGCAGTTACTGATCGTCCTCTCCTTTTTACTTGCCGTTCTTTCAAAGGTAAGCTAGGTAAATTTTGCAATGCAGCAAATGACATTTTATAATGAAATTTGTGGTGGTTCTTTAATTCATTAATTTGCAAATTCTTTATTTTCATAATTTTTTTTTTTTTTTAATTGCCATATCCACACACAAGTGTATGCAATCCATAATATTGTAAACCCAATGATTTCTTTGCTAAAATGTGATAAAGTGGCGCATATTAATTAATTTGTTATAGAACTAATTATGAAGTTAAAATTCTAAAACTTAATATGTATATGTAAAATATGTGCATAACCACTTTTACAAAATTTTACAGTTTTCTGATAAGTTTTGAGCAACTTAAACGACTTTTTATAAAAAAATGTTGGTGGTTTACGTCATATCACCGTTGAATTTAAACTGTTATTTGCAAGACAAAACTTATTTAATATTTATTTAGCTAATAAGTTAAGAATCCGAAATATATTTTTATATTTACAATAGCACGATTTTTAAATAAGGGATAAATTTTTAAAGATTGTGGCCACGGACTTTCCTTCCCGCAATCAGAAGCGTATCGGCGCCGCCCTGCAATAATTACACTAGAACTACGAGTCTAGGCTGTGACAAGTTTAGTGTAGATGCACAACGGACCGCGCTCGTGATAACTTCACAAGACGCACGGACCCGCCTTATGACAAGTTCACTTGTTTCTTTTCGATGCGATATAGACCATATATATATATATATATATATATATATATATATATATATATATATATATATATATATATATATATATATATATATATATGAAAGCATACATACATAAATGCACAAGTGGACACGTATTTAACAATTTAGTACTTACTCTGTTCATGTTAGGGTCAGGAAGAAGATAGTATAATTTGCCTTTAATTCTCACTAAATCATCTCTGCTAAATTCTGGAACAGACAATGATAGTAATTTATATGTATTCAACTATTGCTGTATATTCTTAAATGAATTAAATATCTCGTAATTTTATTGTGTTGCATTTTATTCTAATAAGATGTGCAAATTTTTTATTTCCTTATGCTATAGTAACTATAAAGGTAGTACAGTCGATTCAGCAAAAGCGGTTTTTCACCTCACACCGTACGTCCTATCTAAACCCATGTTAAAAGAGGTCACTTCAATAAATCATAGCGCAACTAATACAAATTGTCAGGACATAAAAATCACATTAAAACATGCCTAAATAAGTCAGCTATTGTTTTTAAATTTATGAATATCCTCCTGAGTTGATTAATATTATTAATTAATGATTTTAGATTTACTGTATTGAGATGAGATTAATTAAAACGTTTTCTAGTGGCAAGAAACAAGATTGGAATATATTTTCTTCTTTTTTTTGAATTATTTTTTTTTTACTTGTCTAAGTTTTACATCTAGTGTTGAAAAATGTTCCAGACAAATATTTTTTTTACTTACAAATAATCAGTGAAGAAAACTTACCAAGTGACGTCACAGAAGATATCACAAGAACCTGAAATTTTTAAAATTACAAGATTACAATTATTTCACGTCAAAAGAGAGCATCTGTACTTTTGAGCAGCGTGGTGAATAGAGCATCTGCACCTTGTACGCAACACGGTATGTGGACTAACTGCAATTGACTTAACATTGGAAATGCTCTAAGACGTAAAGTGCAGGTACAAACTACACTAGCTGCACTAGTATAAAGTGAAATTGCTCTCTTTTGACATGAATGCATCGATGTATTTATAAAAAATAGTTTAGTAAAATAAAATTAAATACATAGTTTGTTGAAGTACGCAATTTGTTCAAAACAATAACAATATAAAATATTGATGCTTTTGCTGTTAAGGGTTCTCTTCAGTACGCTTGTATCTCGAAATCTAAAAAGGAAAGTTTCTAATTTTTTGAAGCCATCTTAAAGTTAATGGTAACAGCTACCTATGATAAAATTTGCAGAACCCGTGACCATCAGATAAGAGAGAAAATAGTTATTGAAATTAAAATGGGCTCTTATGGGACTAAAACTTCAAAAAATAATAATTTAAAATCTAGCATGGTGACCCCCCAAATTTTTTACATTTTTAAAGATAACATATCCTAATGTATCACCGTGCAAAATTTCAGATTTTTCTTTCTTTACAATTTTTTATTCAAATCCCGCAGTAGCTGATTTCCCGCCTTAAAAAAGGATATAGATTGTCAACTTTTTAAATAAATTTTTAAGTAAGCAATATACTACTTTAATTAATAATTTAATTTGTACTTTTCATGTAATTTCGATACGTTTTCTTTCTTATATGTTTAAGAAAATTTGAACTTTATTAAAGCAGCAGGAAACTTACGAGACAGAAGAAGGCAGGTCCAGTGCAGAGCTGCATGATGATCTCTTGCAACTCAACTCTAAGTTATTATCTGCTTATATATATATATATATATTTCTACTGATGAGTATGTTATCTAAACTAGACTTCGAGTACCCTCGTGGAAAAGATCATATATTTCAATAGATTGCAACACAATAATTTGATAACATTAAGGGAAATACTGAGATTTTTATCTTAATGCTATTAAAGAAATCTTATAATAGAATGTCATAGGTATACGGGAAAACACAATACTTGTGTTTTGATGTTTTTCTTACTTATATAATAACAATCTATTGAGATGCACAGCTACTTTCTATTCCTTTTATTCACTAATTTATAGTCAACCTGTATATATATGTATATATATATATAATATATATATATATATATATATGAATTAAACATTTAAGAAATTAATTCTAAAGCCTTACATCGTCTGAAATTATATATTTGGTATATAACACATCGAAAGCAACGTGAAAAAGTTCGCCATGCTTGGGAATCGAACCCAGGGCCTGCCAGCCACATCCAATTCACGCTCGGATGCCCAAACCATCGGGCTATATTGGCTAACACTCTCTCACACCTTCAACATATTATATACCAAACACTCCTATAGAGTAAACAGTTGTTACACTATCACTCACTGGCGCCTAAAGGCACCTTGGCGCTGCTTGTCCTCGCTTACCGCGAAGATTCAAACACAGCTAAGCCTCGAGAGGCTAATTACACCCGGCTTAAGGGGAAATAATTATGGACGGGAAATTAATCCCAATATTACGAGACGAGAATTTTTATATGAATTAAACATTTAAGAAATTAATTCTAAAGCCTTACATCGTCTGAAATTATATATTTGGTATATAACACATCGAAAGCAACGTGAAAAAGTTCGCCATGCTTGGGAATCGAACCCAGGGCCTGCCAGCCACATCCAATTCACGCTCGGATGCCCAAACCATCGGGCTATATTGGCTAACACTCTCTCACACCTTCAACATATTATATACCAAACACTCCTATAGAGTAAACAGTTGTTACACTATCACTCACTGGCGCCTAAAGGCACCTTGGCGCTGCTTGTCCTCGCTTACCGCGAAGATTCAAACACAGCTAAGCCTCGAGAGGCTAATTACACCCGGCTTAAGGGGAAATAATTATGGACGGGAAATTAATCCCAATATTACGAGACGAGAATTTTTATATGAATTAAACATTTAAGAAATTAATTCTAAAGCCTTACATCGTCTGAAATTATATATTTGGTATATAACACATCGAAAGCAACGTGAAAAAGTTCGCCATGCTTGGGAATCGAACCCAGGGCCTGCCAGCCACATCCAATTCACGCTCGGATGCCCAAACCATCGGGCTATATTGGCTAACACTCTCTCACACCTTCAACATATTATATACCAAACACTCCTATAGAGTAAACAGTTGTTACACTATCACTCACTGGCGCCTAAAGGCACCTTGGCGCTGCTTGTCCTCGCTTACCGCGAAGATTCAAACACAGCTAAGCCTCGAGAGGCTAATTACACCCGGCTTAAGGGGAAATAATTATGGACGGGAAATTAATCCCAATATTACGAGACGAGAATTTTTATATGAATTAAACATTTAAGAAATTAATTCTAAAGCCTTACATCGTCTGAAATTATATATTTGGTATATAACACATCGAAAGCAACGTGAAAAAGTTCGCCATGCTTGGGAATCGAACCCAGGGCCTGCCAGCCACATCCAATTCACGCTCGGATGCCCAAACCATCGGGCTATATTGGCTAACACTCTCTCACACCTTCAACATATTATATACCAAACAAATATTGGGATTAATTTCCCGTCCATAATTATTTCCCCTTAAGCCGGGTGTAATTAGCCTCTCGAGGCTTAGCTGTGTTTGAATCTTCGCGGTAAGCGAGGACAAGCAGCGCCAAGGTGCCTTTAGGCGCCAGTGAGTGATAGTGTAACAACTGTTTACTCTATAGGAGTGTTTGGTATATAATATGTTGAAGGTGTGAGAGAGTGTTAGCCAATATAGCCCGATGGTTTGGGCATCCGAGCGTGAATTGGATGTGGCTGGCAGGCCCTGGGTTCGATTCCCAAGCATGGCGAACTTTTTCACGTTGCTTTCGATGTGTTATATACCAAATATATAATTTCAGACGATGTAAGGCTTTAGAATTAATTTCTTAAATGTTTAATTCATATAAAAATTCTCGTCTCGTAATATTGGGATTAATTTCCCGTCCATAATTATTTCCCCTTAAGCCGGGTGTAATTAGCCTCTCGAGGCTTAGCTGTGTTTGAATCTTCGCGGTAAGCGAGGACAAGCAGCGCCAAGGTGCCTTTAGGCGCCAGTGAGTGATAGTGTAACAACTGTTTACTCTATAGGAGTGTTTGGTATATAATATGTTGAAGGTGTGAGAGAGTGTTAGCCAATATAGCCCGATGGTTTGGGCATC